>OW445490.1:3545182-3866079 GCA_918226075.1 Microctonus brassicae
AAAATTCGCGAAATTCAAAGAGTTGGATAAATATGTATTGAAGGATTCTGCTTTCGGCAAACAAGTGTTGCTACAACACCATGTCATGTGCAATTTGAAGTTTTTTTACAACATTGTGCGACATTAATACTTTTTAGTTACTCTTGTAACCATCTATAATAAACTGTTTTAACTCGATTTTGAAATAAAGACAAACATATTTATCCAATGCTACATTTTATGAAAAACTGGTGAAATATGACGAAAAGTGACTATAACTAGTTGCCAAAAAAATAAATCAACATTGATGAAAACAAATATGTCCATAATTTCTATATTGATGATCTACTTATGTAATGAGGTAAAAAAAGAAACATTCCTCCCTACAATGAATAAAGTTTTTCTGACAAATAGACTGAAACGAATTACAGTTTAAAACATTCATCACTCAGTGATATTTACATAAATATTACAAACCAATATAATATTTTTAAAAACTAAATATCTAGTAATACAATTTCATAATATCGTCTATTATTCGAAATCATATTTTGTTGTCGACGATTTCAACAATTGTTTAGTAATTGTTGCAATATTACTAGTTTATTGGATTTTTATCTACTCAAGCAGTATTCCATATTGTCTATAAATAAAGATACTTCATTACAAAATATAATACACTTTTGGTTCCAACACCACCTGATTTTTTATCCATCTTACAGATTATTTTCAAGACTTTGTAATACTTTCAACACGTACAACAGGCAATGCAAACTGCAAGTTTATTATAACATTCGATAGCCAATATTTGTATAAACTTATTTCAGTCCTTTATTTTTATGCGATGAAACAATTTCCAACTATATTGATGAAAATCAAACTTTTTTTGTATACATCATATTACCATTCATCGAAACGAATCAAAAAAGACTCTTCAACACAAAACACATCTAACTTAATAAAGATACAAACATGCTGTTCCATTCCTCAACATTCGTATCTTTACAATTATGCACATTAACATAACACTGAAATATAGTATTTATAAAATTGCACACCCCGCTAACATATTCTATCATAATAATAATGAATATAAATTATTTTTACACTTTCACATATAAAAATCTATTGTCATCATCAAATATAACCTCCATTACAGTTATACTTATTCAATTCAATAATAATTGTGAACAACTCATTCATCACCTATTTACCTATGTTATCAATGCATACTACTACTCACATATAATTATTTCGAACCTACTTCTTCCTAACACCTTTCTTCAATTTCTTCCACTATATTATCCTTCAACATCATTACAATCTTCATTATTTCAAACACTTCATCGCTATTAATGGTTGCAGCATTCATGTCACCTATCATCAGTATTAAAATGTCTTACAGATCATTCAACACTGCATCGATATTATTACATCACACCCGAATTCAATGAAATGCTTCAATGAAATATATCTAACTATATCAATCACAAAAATACAATTACTTCACAAATAACTCGCACCCCAACATTGTTTATCAATAAACTCTATCTTCTTAATAAACTTTACACATATAACGTCAACTACATACTCCAAAATCTTCTCTCCCAGACCTCCCTTCTCAATACATTCATTTACAAACAATATTATTAAATTCACCCTACATATCAATCGCTTTATCGCATTTTCATTCTACAATCCTATTATATCTTTTAGTATCCTTACAAATTTTTTTCACTTCCACAAACACATCCTCATTACATTTCATAGTAACATTCAATTTAATGCAATAATACAATTTAAAAAAAAACCTGCTACTAACTGCCACGCAAAATTATTTTTCAACGACCAACAATTTCATTTGCCTCAACACATTGTCATATGCACAATAATTCTTCAATTTTTCATGCAGCAGTATTCTCACTATACTCAAAACTACTTACATTTCATCAAAAATACATATCAATCTTTTAAAATCAACACATTCATAACCCAACCGCATTACAACTTCATGATGCATAATTCAATACCAGTTATACAGATCATTTGTTTACTGCAACTATATAAGAATTCGATAATAAATTGCTCATCTCAAAGTCATATGTCACGCTCTCAACACTACCATCAGCAATTCAACTCAACATAACAAATCCCGCAGCATTATATTTTCCTTCTTCATTTCTAACAAATCATGAATTCCATTACTTCTAAAACAGCTTTACGCCAGCAATATACTCAAATATCCTCTCCGAAACCTATTAACAGAAATACAACATATATAAACATTATATTAAATATAGTTTTACCCATTTCAAGATGAACTTTGCAATATCAGACAAACAAATACTTACCCTATCATTTGTAGCAACCACAGTTGCTGTCAATACTTAAAATACTTTTTCCCCATGCTTTAAAACCTGCAATCACATCTATTAACATCATTTCATAAATCCTTCTCATATTCTTGTTGAAAGATAAGTTTCAGTGCCTTCGACGATATATATCCTGAAAACAAACAAAACAATTTAATACTCTGTCAATAATCCAAACATCAAGAACAAAACACACAAAATGCATTCATTTGTATTACATACTTCCATCTACTTTATTAACCTCCAAATCGACTAGACACTCACATACGACATATCCCACAGAGCTCACTGTGAAAATGGGTGCGTTCCACTAAGCGATCACAACGCCCAAACCGTCCCTCAAGCCGTTCCACATGACGCGACCGCGGTCGTGACACTAATGGGAGTGCGTTCCACATGTCGATCAAAACGCCCAAAACGTCCCTCAAGCCGTTCCACATAGCGACCGCGGTCGTGACGAATACGTCATGAATGACATTCGCCACCAAACGCTCAAAACGACTCATCTGAAAAGGTGGGTCGAGGTGGACATTGTGACAATTTCGGCGCGGTTTTTGAAATTATTGGGTTAAATTGTCGAAAAACGTGCGAAATAGTGAAAGATAGCGGCAAAGAAAATTTTGTTACACAACGTGGAAAAAAATACTGTTGTGAGAGTTTATGTTTCTGCAGCTGATACTGAACGTGCAAATACAAGTAAATATAATTATGTTCAATAAGTTTAATAAAATTATTACATTTATATTTTTTTCTCCGTTTATTAATAACATAACCTAACTTAATAAATATACTATATATTTGACTTTCACTCCAATTTATATTAGATATGTCAACAAAATGGTCGTCAAACAAACTGGCCACTTAACCAAAAAATATACATCATAACCTTCACGAGAGGACGAGTGTGACACTGGACGGATAAAGATTCTATCTTGTAAGTAATACACGTAAATTAATTAATGACAAAAAGTCAGCGTATTAAGGTGTTGTTCAAATACCTTTAAAACACGAGAAAACTAAAAACTAAAGTGAAGAGACTCACAAACATAAGAGTAAAGAGAAAAGTCCCCTTAAAGGTGGAACACCTCTTAGAGGTTAGAAAAGATGAAAGAACAACGATAGGAAATAAGCGGGAAACTACAACCGAGAATAAAAGGCTAATGGATATTACTAAAGACCAAGTAAAAGATAAGAGATTAATGGAAATAACCGAAAGATTAGTAAAGAACCTAAGTCAAAGAGAAATAAGAAAATTGCAAAACAATATTATATCGGAAAAGGAAACCGAAATTATGGCAAAAAAAAGAAACATGAAAGCAAGAAAAAGGGGTGGTGAAACAAAAGAGGATAGCGAAAAAAAGAGAACAAGAAATGAAAGCGACCAGGAAAATGATTATGAACAAAATAATGAGGATATGGAGGAAACTGCCTCTACTGTAAGCGAGAGCCAACAAAATGAGGAAGTAGACGATTTGGAGATACCGCATACAACAAATAATAACAACTCGGATCAATATAAAAGAGAAAGGTATGTAATAAAAAACGGTAACTTAGTTCAAGAAAAGGATGTAGAAAGAGGATCAGAAGAAGATATCGATACTAAGAGGAGATTCCCGTCAAACTATAAAGGAGAAATTATAGTTACGGCAATGTTAAGTGCTGAAAAATGCAAAATCAGAGGTGTTAACAATTTAGTTAAAATAGTGGATAAGGTTAGTAATACCAAATGGAAACCGACCAAAGTTAGTAAGACTGGATTTAATACTGTTAACTTATATTATGATAAGGTTAGTACAGCAAATGAAATGTTAGATGCTCAATGTAGGGAAAGTAGCAAAGTAAAAGATATAACGTTTAAAATAGCCATAAACAAATATAAAAAGAAAGGTGTAATATCTGGATGGGACTTACCGATAGAGAGACTCTGGGAGGCTATAGATGATAAGGAAAAAATAGAAAGTATAGAAAGAATGTACAAAAAAGTATTTAATAAACAAAAAGAAGAATGGGAGGTTAAAGATACAAATAATATAATTATAGTTGTTTCAGATGGAGAGCTTCCAGATAAAATATATTTATATGGCGGTCTTACCCAAATCAGAGTAAGAACATACATACCTGCGGTCCAACAGTGCCATAATTGTTATAAATATGGTCACATTAAGAAGTATTGTAAGAAAGCTAACAAAAGATGTGTTATATGTGGGGAAGATGCACATGGTATATGCACAAAAAATTTAAGATGCATTAACTGCGGCGGGGCTCACAAGTCAAACTTTAGAGGCTGCCCAGAATATGAAAAGAATGCGAATATCAAAAGAGTCAGTGCGGAAAAAGGAGTATCAATATATGAAGCAAAGTTAATAATGAGAGACCACACTCAACAGTATAGAAACCCATGGATCAACAATAAAGAATGGCCAATCCTCAGGCAGGAAAACGGACCAAACAATGAGAACACGAATAACGTAATGAGGAACGATAACATCAGACAAAGTTACCCAAGCAAATATAGTCAGATAGCATATAGGAAACCAGATGTCTCAACACTGGACAGAAGAGACGAAAGAAATCAATATAATGAACCAAGTACGAGCAAAGGAAAATCAATACAAAATAGAGGAAGAATCTACCACCAGGTGAATAAATTTCCAACAGAACAGGGCCGAAAAGAAAACGCAGTAATAGAAGAGGAAAGGATTAAGGCTATGGAAAATATCATAGAGAACATGGATGAAATAACGACAGATGAAGATAATATGATAAAACAACTGCAGAAAATGATAGAAATAGCTGAAAAAAAAATTGCAGAAATAATTAATAAGAGACTGAGACAAAAAGATCCATCCTATGACAATTATCCCATGACAGTAAAGAGAATAGATAATCAAATAAATCACCAGATCCTACAACAACAAATATGTCAATAATAACAATAATAAACTGGAATATGAGAGGATGGAAAAACAAAAAAACAGAAATGGACCAAAGAATAGGGGAAAGTGATGTCTTTGGGATGACGGAAACGATGGCCAAAAGTAAAGATAAGTTAAAATTCCCTGGATACTACACTTACAGAATAGACAGACCAGATGATCAAAGAGGAGGAGGTGTTGCCATAAGTATTAGAAAGGGTATAAAACATGCACAAATAAAGAACATAAAGAACTTTTCAAATAATATAGAGAGCATAGGATTACGAATAATGTGCCATAACAAAAATATAAACATTATAGTCGTATATAGAACCCCAGGTGCAAATGAAAAAAAGGGTGTATGGAGAAAGTTTTTTAATCAATTTCAAGGAGAAAGCAATATAATTATGGGGGATTTCAATGCCCACAATGAGGAATGGAATTGCTACGAAACTGATACTAATGGACAAAGACTGTCAGAGGAAAGCTACTTGAATGACCTGTATGTAGTCAATAGGGACACTAAGACCAGAATAGATGTAGCAGGGAGAAATAATTCCAACATAGATTTAATGTTTACAACGGAGGACCTATTAGATTCTATAGAATACACGCAATACAATGACACATGGGGGTCTGATCACTACCCGGTCATGTACAAAATAAAACAAACAAGTATTAAGCATAAAAAAAAGAGCAACAGAACCTCGAGCAAAAAAACAGACTGGAAAAAATATATAGAAATAATGAAAACATACTACAGCAAATTCGAAAGGGAAATAGCAGAGAAAAATGACAAACTGGAACAATATGAGTGGCTAACGAAAAAAATGAAAGAGGCAGTAATAACAGCATCAGGTAAAAACAAGAGAAATGTAGAACAACAAAAGAAACACGATACAAGAAATGAAAGTAAACACGAAAAAACAAGAGAACATAACCCAGTAGAGTGGTGGGACGAAGAGTGCAATGAGATTATCAAGGAAAGAAAAATCAGTCTATTAACATTCAAACAAACAGGAAAAATGGAAGATTTTATAAAGTACAAGAAAGCAAGAGCCCAAACCAGGAAGGTGCTAAACAAGAAAAAAAGGGAAAACTTTATAAAATTTATAGAGAGTATTAACAAATCTTCAAATATGACATATGTATGGAATAAGATGCGAATCCTCAAAAATGCGTTCAAAACTATCGAATGGAATAAGTGGCAATATAAAGATAGAAAAGAGGAAGTGATTAAAACCATTTTACAACTCAGTCCACCTTGGGTTGAGGAACAAAGAGTTATCATAGGAGACTATGGAGAAGATCATGAGTTAAACAAGGAAATTACCATAGAAGAAACAACAAGAGCCATAAATAATATTAAAAAAGACTCATCTCCAGGACCAGATAAGGTGGAGTACAGAATGATCAGAGAACTCCCGGAGGAATACTATGAAGTCATTAGAGGAATGTTTAACTACATGTTCATGAATACACACATGCCAGAAGATTGGTCTAAATATCAGGTAGTGTTTATAGATAAACCGGGCAAGGAAAAAGTACGACCAATATCACTATCTTCGTGTTTTGGAAAAATACTGGAAAGAATAATAACGGAAAGGATAAACTGGTGGGCAGAAACAAATAATAAAATAGATAGGAACCAAAATGGATTTAGAAAAGGAAGATCATGCTTAGAGAATATAGTACAAATTACAGCAGATGTACAAATAGGAATATTTGAAGATACGAATACACTCGCAGCATTTCTCGATGTGTCAGCGGCATATGATAATGTCCAATACGGAATATTAATAAATAAATTAATAAGTGAAGGGTGCCCGTTTAGACTATGTAAGTACATAGAAAGCTGGATGTATACGAGACATGTAGAATTTATAGTAGATAAAGAAGAATCAATTACAAGAAGGGTACATAAAGGACTCCCACAAGGTGCAGTGCTAAGTCCCATTCTGTATGATATTTACACGAATAAAATTATGGAAAATATACCACAAGGAGTGAAAAATGTGCAGTTTGCTGATGACATTGCTATCTATTGCACAGATAGAGATAGCAATTATAGAAAAACGCAAATGGAATTAGCCTTCAATCAGATATATAAAAATTTGAGAAAAATAGGACTCGAACTTCAACCGGAAAAAACATCATTGATTGAATTTAATAAAAAAGGACATAATCATAACAAAGATGGCATAGACATTCAAGGGATAAAAATTGAACCCAGCAATGAAGCAAAATTCCTAGGCATGTGGCTTGATAAAAAATTAACACTAGAGAAGCAATGCAAAGCCATAAAAGAAAAAGTAATAAAGGCTAACGCCATGTTCAAATTTATTAACAAGAAGAGCAGGGGAATGGAAATGAACACAGCGCTGATGCTGTATAAAAGTTTAGTAAGGTCCGTCATGGATTACGGAGTATTCATAGCTATTCCTTTCAACGGAAAAAATAGATGGCTAGTAGAGAAAGCACAATATATGGGGTTGAGGACCGCAATGGGATACAGGAATAGCACGCCAACTAATGTAATGTTAGCCGAAGCCAAAGTGATGACAATAAGAGACCGAGCAGGATACTTAGCAAGAAATTTCATGTTGAAAACGCTAGTATCGGGAAGCGAACAAATAAAAGAGAGTCTAACAACCTTATCGAGAGTGGAAGAAAGAATTAGATTTAGGAACCCGAACACAAGGATAGGACTCATCACAGAAGCATGGAGAAAATGTAACGGTAAGAGACAACTAGTGGAAACAAGAGAAAAGCACAGAATATATGAATCGACCTACTGGAAACTAACAGACAATATACTGACTGACATGGACACTGGCAAACTATTTCAAGAAGGGCTAAATGAAGAAATAATATACAAGGAATTCAAGGATAAACACAAATTAAATAATGAAATGATAAAAATATTCTCAGACGGATCCAAATCAGACGAAAGCATATCTACGGGAGCGGCAGTATATATTGAAAGCACAGAGGAAATAATTGAAATAAGTATGCCAAAAGAAAGCAGCATCTTCTCGGCCGAAGCATGTGCTGTAAATGTAGCCCTGGAATGGATAAAAACAAAAGACATTACAAATGATGTCTTGGTGCTAACTGATGCACTAAGCGTAGTAAAAGCGTTGAAAAACAATAACATAGATGCTTACCAAAATATTTACATCACTAACATAAAAGAGTGCTACCACGAATTAACAAATGCCGAGCAAAGAGTTGGAAAAAAAATAGTGATAGGGTGGGTCCCAGCGCATAAAGGAATAGAAGGCAATGAAAAAGCTGATATGGAAGCTAAAGAGGCATCTCAAAAGGAGAAAGAAGAGAAATATAAGGTCCCATTCACAGATATGAGGAGTATATTTAAAAAGGAAATGACAGAGAGGACTAAACAAGAAATAACCGAAGAAGCAAGATACAAAGGCAAATTCTACTTTGAAAATTTTTATAAAGAAGAAGAAATATATCCCTGGTTCCAAGGTATGAATAATCATAGGAGTTATACGACAATGATCAACAGGCTGAGATCCAATCACTATAATTTAAAAAGTTCCCTCGCAAGAGTGGGATATGTGGCGACATCTAGATGCGAATGTGGTGAAGAGGTAGAGGACATTAACCATCTAGTATTCTCGTGTTCAATATATGACGAAGTAAGAATTAACCTAAATTGGAAACTGGACCAAATAAACGCAAGCAAACCGGACTGCGTATGGAGCTGGTTGAAAAAAGAAGAATACAGCACAATTAAAATCATATACGAGCTAATAAAAAAAACGGGGAAAATTATATAACAAGCAAAAAAATAAAACACACAACAAGAAGTACATGTGTAAAATAGCGTCCAGCTGGATACACCTTTAACCTAAAAAAAAAAAATATACTATATATTTATTTTAATTGAGATCATTTTCTTTGTTTGTTTGTAGATATGTTTTTTGCCACCAAACTTCTAATGTCGATTAAGGATCAAGAGCAAGAACAGGAATTGCAATCTTCAGCATCTACATATCATGTTAAACATGGTAAAGATACTCTCTTTACTCCCATTGATGAAGAGACAACTGAAATCCAAGAATCTGAAGGCAATGCTGAAAGTATATTAAAAATATTAATTTCATAATCATGCTCTTATATTTATTATGTGAGGATGTTAATTATATATGTGCTTTTTTTATACAGGTGGAGTTTCTTTATACAGGTGGACTTCACCCTGTGTACTGTTATTATCAAAGACATATAGATCTATTGAAGGAATCCTTCAGAAAGGCAAGACGTCTCAAAAAAAAGTATAGTCCAAAATAAGCGAAGAGTTAAAAACAAAAGTATATGACGTAACTGAACCGCAATGTAATTCAAAACTACGAAATCTTAAAAAAACTTACAAATCCACAAAGGATTACAATAGAAAATCAGTAAATAATAGAAAGACTTGACAGTTTTATGAAGTTAGTAGAAATTACTTCCTACTTCATTTTTAGACATAGTAAGATTTTTTACATTTATAAATAAATAATTTCCTAATTAATGCACCATATTTTTTATAATTATATTAATTCATTATATACTTTTGCTAGATAATGGATGAAATTTTTGGATAAAAAGTATGGCACGATCCAGTTGCTGTTACGTCTTATACTGGTCTTTCGACAAAAAAACCAGAAGCTAGTAACAGTGCAGTACGCTCGGATTCCGGATGTTCTACAAGTGAGTTTATCACGTCAGATAATTGTACTTGTATCTAAATTAATATATTAATTAAATTTCATTCCAGAATCCAATAAGACGTCAATTGCAACATTGCTTCAAAAAGGACTTAGGCAAAAAGACGAACACGAAGAAAATAAAAAACAAGGCATGAGGAGACGATGAACGAAAAATTTCTTAAAGAATTAGAAAAGCTAACAGAAAAATAAATGAAAATCCTAGATTAGTTTGTTGACTATTTATTCAATAATAATTACATTTTACAATATGAAAATTTTTAATTTATTTATGTAAGTGTTGTTTAAACAAAATTACTTTTTATAATATATTTAATAAAGTTCAATAAACAAATGAAGTTCTATATTCATGAATTTATATCCAAACAAATGATATTGTTTTCATTTCAATTTTCTAAGATCGAGTTTTCATGTGATTTTGATGATTTGTGGTCCTAGAAAATTATTTTTATTGCTACTAACAAGATTTGTGACGAGTTTTTATCAATTTTACAAGAAATTCATAACAACAAAACCAATGCATCTTTCAACAGTCACTTGTGCAGCTAAATGAACATGATTATATTTTTTTTGTTTTTCACTTAGATGTTATCATTCGCTGCAAAAACATAAAAACGATGTGATTGAATCGTATTGCATAGGTCGACTCATTTCTTGTAGTGTCACAGAAATGCACAAATAATGAAAAACACTCAAATCCATAATGAGAACATTTTTGTGACATCCTATAAATGCACAAATCACATAAAAACATTTGTGCGACATCACAGAAATGCACAAATAGCCGTTTTGACATTTTATGTGACGTCACATTTACGTCGTGAAATCATAGAAATGTACAAATATTGAAAGTTTCCGTCACAAAAATGTACAATTTACAAACATATGTATATATATTTTAACTTTTACTACAATTGCCAAACATGTATATAAAATGCCAATAATAAGATAAATATGTTTCTTCTGACAAAAATATAACTCAAGTGAAATAATATTAGTGCACACATTTTCGACCAATATTATACAAATCATAAACATCCATCAAGCATTATATTATTGATATATTTCATTAGAAATTACGATTCATCCATTATCAAATCGTTCTATGTCTCCATTCGAATGAAATCACCAGATTGAACGTTCACTAGCACCGACCTACATTTTCTACTCTTCATCTCATGATTATTTGTTTAAATAAACATTATCAACTCATTTCTCAATATATATATTCCACATAAATAATTTCATTTCTGCAACTAATGGAAAAGCCTTTATCAATATCACAAGTAAATGACATCTTTTCCTATAGATACATTTCCCAATTCACATTTGCGTCTCATTTACATACATCAATCATAGCAAATAACTCCTTTTCAATACAAATCATATATGCTATAAGATCTGTGTACGATATTTAATTCATAATATAGCCATCAAGAATCAGTTACGGTGATGAATCAGCCAACAACAGTATACGAGTCGCAGTCGTGTCGCAGTATAGGGACTTGCTGAGACCTCAGAATTGATACCATAGCACTTGCTAACAGCAGTAACAATAACAAACTGCTAGGCGCTACTCGCTAGCCGCTAGCAAAGAAAAGAAAAAGTCCATGGGGCATGGCCCATGTGCCCCCTTTCCCTTCTTCTGCTAACCCGCCCCCACCAATATCGAGAATGCTCTCACAAGATACATCTCCCCACTCCCTCACCTTCAACTAGAACCAAAGACCAAACGTGTTCGAACACGTTTGGCTTTACAGTTTATACTTTATACTTTATAGTATGGTTTAGTCAGTTTAGTGCATGTTTAATCGTGTGACCTGTACTTGACGTCGCGATTAAAATTTTAGACAATAGTTAAATATCTAACACAGTGACATCGAGTAAATTACAAAAGCAACTAAAATAACTCATGTACATAATTAACATATTGTGGGTTCACTTATCAGTACAATATATATATATATACACACATATAATTTTGCCTTGATTTGTTAATTGCAAATGCAATCAGCGTCAGCAGAGGAAAGAAAAATTCGTGCATGGTTCAATAGTTTCAAATATTTTTTCCTTATTGACCATCTATTTTTCGAAGATGGCACGTAAACAATTTAAAGCTGTACTTATGGTAAGTACAACCCAATTATGTATATTAATTGAACGCAAATACATAATATGAAGGATTGACATTGAAAACATATATTAATCAAATCGATAATTATTTCCGTTCACTATTATATATTATCAACTTAACAGAATGTATACAGTTTATTAATTCAGAACTACGACAACTTATTACTACAATTCCTTATCTCATATGTATCATATGTGTTCTTTATATGAAAACACAAAATTGGTTTAAGTCATTCAATTTTAAGATTTTATTTTATCACTTTATTTAAAAAAAAAACATAACTTTTTAGGTCAAAAAATTATGGTCACTTTAATCATGACAATAAATAATGACGCGCAACTTGTGAATATGGTCTGAATTATATATATATAAACGTGTATATCAGTGTGATTTATAGCACGTGTGTACGTTTATATTTGAGATACGCTTTCCAGATTACTACTCACAATCTTATATAGAATAATTACAACTAAAATAGTACATGTATATGTATACATTCAATATTTATATATTAAATACTTCATTATATATTTGTGAAAAGAATTTTTTCAATTTTCTTGTTATATATATTTCGTGGCAATTTATTCAATCCACTGATACAACCATTTCAAATTGAGAAGATATTAACTATCTATTTGTTCACATCTCCTAATTTTTAATTCATTTCAATAAATTGTTACCATAAACAAATCAGTCATTTGTCCTTGAATAATTGGGTAGCACTAGTGCAATAATTTTCTGACGCAATCAAAATCTATGGTAGCACACGCATCCATGCCACCATTTTGCATCATTATCCAACCAAATATGTATTATATACATTTAAATAATAAATATTTATATTGAAAATATATTATTAATATATGTATTATGATCATTACAGTTCACGAAAAGATCATGAATTTCAAAATAGTTTTTGACTGCTAAACAAAATATAATATTTCAAAAAATTATGAATAATGATAATAAATGAAAAATGTCTCTATTTTTTCATTTATACGTATGCAATTGATATAATATTACACCACACAGCATAAGAACATCAAAAATATCTTCATTTATTTTACATAATTTTTTATAAATATTATCAATTATGAGTTTTCACCTTATTGATTTCATATAATAATTCACTTTCGAACAATAATTCATTATGAACAATATTTCCCGAGGACTCTATTTTCTACACTATTTCAATCACCCTTATAAAAATTTTTTAATTATACCGCCACTCTTAACTTTTTTTTTCTTCCCAATATATAAATTCCTGTAATATCAATTACATCTATCCATATATATGTCAAAAATATATATTTGCAATAACGGAAGATTATTTAGTGTCATTCGTTTCAACAAAATAAATAACATATATGTCTATCTTTAATTTGAGAACATCCCATGAGTCATCACAATCATTCTCGCTTCTTCGTCATTATGGCCGCGGGTGGCTTTTTTATTTCTCTTCTCTCAAATGCATGGTTGTATATTCCGATGGGGGCTTACAAATATGTCGACGCACTTCCCATACCATCTTCGAATTTCCAACAATTGTTATAAGCAGTTCAATTATAATATTACTAATTACACATGAATCTCACACTACAATTTTGTTTCTTATACTATATACATTTTAAATCGATAAATTTTTCAAATTTTTAACATTAATTTTATTGTGATTCATCATATCCAAATTTTATTTTACAAAAAATATTAAATTCAAAACAACGCAGTGTACCTTCAAAAATGATTGAAACCCCATTACATATATGCAATACTTTTTAACACGGAATGTACGCAGTTTCCGTTATGATCTAAACACTTCATATATTTTTTTCTCCCTTTTACATTCACATATATTCACACACAAATACACACTCACTCACACTTACAAGACTTTTCGTTGTCTACTCGAAATCTGTACCATGGCACAACCTGACACGCCGATCAAATTACAATTATATTTTTTTTTTTCATTTTTAATGTATAAATCACATATCCTTCTTTCTTGCTTATTTTCAGATAACGACGATGAGCATTATAACCCTATTTAATTTGGTAAATACACTTTTTTACAAATTTAATTTTTACAATTTGCTCGAATCATTTTGAATTAATTTCTAATATTTGCCAATGAATTATTTATCACGTTTTGACAATGACAAAAAATATATTTTAGATTAATGCCATGGATGATACATCATGTGTCACGAACTCTGAATGTTCTCCAGGCCAATATTGTTATGGTTTATCTCAAACTTGCGTAGATTACACGCGTTGCAGTCGTTATAATAGACAAGAGGGGCCAAAACATGCTGAAACTCCCGGCCATTGCGGTCCATGTATTGTTGGGTATGTTTCTTTACATCTAACATGAATCAACTTTCTTCAGCTCATCTTTCTGTAAAGAGAAATTTTTTTTCATTTGTTCCCTTTTAGATACGTCGCTGAATTACTTGCAACTGGAGCGCGTGCGACAATATGTAAAAAAACTTTACAACAGGAAAATAAACCATGTATTTATTCACTTTCAATTTATATTTGATGAGAAAATTTCATTGTTATAAAGTCGGTCTATTTGTAATAAAAAATTACATGAAAATTATTTTTCCAGTTCCTGATGATACTGAAAAGTCTGTGTGGATATACATTGCTAGTGGAATTATTTTATGTATTATAATTATTGGGTCATTAGCATGTTTGGGAAAAAATCGTAAGCTATATATTTTCATGAGGAATCTCTTATGAAAGACTGTGAACAAAAAGTATTTTTATTAATATTCATTTTTTTTTTTTTTGGTATTGCAATTTTAGGTATTACTGATCATGGAACCGAGAAATGGTTCAAAAAAATGGCAGGATGGAATTTTACACCAACTGCACCACCACCAGATACAGGTATTTAAAACAAAAAATTATAATGATCTTACAAAATATTTCTTTATAATATACATTCTAAATTCATAAAAGAATATTAATTTTCAGGATCTTATCATCTACAAACATTTTTTAATGATGAACCACCAATATATTCATCGGTGATTAATAATAATAATACCAATTCGAAAGATAGAAATAATTTGGTATCAGCGGTGCCATTCCGACCACCTGATTGGATAGATCTCACTCAAAATTACGATGTTCCGGATAATTCCATCGAGAATGCAGTAGTGGCAACATCACATATCGAAAATATAGATGAAGAAACGAATCCGAGCACTTGGGTGCCTGAGTAAGTAAAAAATAACATCTAAAAGTGAAAAAACTATTCATCTCAAAATTTGTAATCGAGAAAACCTCCTTTATCTTAATACTATATTCAAAATAACCCTATCGATAAATGTCATAGACCCTCTGCATCGTCCTTTTTGCCAACGACATCATCAACTTCTATTTTTGTGTGTGGCGCATATAGAAAACGCACACACTTGCAGTGGGAATCCCCGCACTGCTTATAATACGTTAACACTCACCATTATTACACATGAAAACTTCTTCATGAGTCATTGGGACAAATCGCAACGAGTTTTTACATTTTATAATTATAACCTGGAACATATCCCAAGTCCAGTGTAAACATCTATTTTACATATTTCAATTTTTTTCTTGTTTTTTAAATAACGAACGATTACATACAAACTGTATTTGTATTTATTTGATTTCATAATAAACAAACTTTATTTATTGTTTTAATTGCAGGCAAATGACTGTACAAATTCCAGCCCGAGTATTTCATCAATTCGCCCACGAACAACGGGATAATGCCTTAAATAATGTTTTCATTCGCAGTGATTGTGCGGCCAATACAGAATCAACAAACGACACAAATTCCCCAGGACCAGCGGGATCAAGTGCCACTGGTAATTCACGAACTGGTCAAAATCACCGTGGTCCTAACGTTCAAATTAATCAAATGATCACTTTGAATATGGTTAATACCGACAATTAAACAAACAATTCAAAATAAGCAATTGAATTATATACATATATTATTAAGTAATTTATATGTTATTCGCTATATTCTTATATGGAGTTCTGATAATATGAACCAGAATGTGATAAAAAATTGTGTAAATTTAATGTTTTTATTTTTTAGCACCTAACATTTTTTAATTTTTGAAAATGGACAAATGCTATTATTATTATTATTTACTTTTTTTCATTTGTTCTCTCATTATTTGATTGCAATTATATTAATAAAAATGAATATTCAAATGAAAAACTAATAGATAGGAATTTCTTTCCAATTTATGTTATATAATAATTTGAAATACTATACAACAAAGTATGATACGTTAGTAAGAAATGCATGTTATTATTATTTCTTTGCATAAATTGTGAAAACACAAAATTTAATATATCATATGAATGCCATTTTTTCGTACGTAATGATTTTGATAGTCCGTCAAAGTCACTAATTTTATTAAAAATACTTGAAATGAAATTCATACATGTATGTAGGTGAAAAGAAACACTTTCATCAACGAAACTTGTGCTATGGAAAAATTACAATTCAAGATAATTTTATAATTTAAGATATTAAATAAATCTTCATCACTCATAATTTTAATGTTTAATGTATTCAACATATTATTTGTACAAAATGTCTTTGCAAAATAGCGTTGTAACAATACGAACATACGAATATATCAAGTTTTCATGGCGCATCATGAAAATTAGAAAAATGTTCACTCCGTGTTGTGACGTAATTTCCACAATTTCTAAAAGTTACTAATATTGGCAAACTAACTTGATAAAAAAAAGATGAGTTTAATAAAAAATGGTAGATTTTTATAGAAAACTGAAGTTTCAACATATCCTAATTGTGTTTTGATATTGATCATGATGTTGGAGTCTCCAAAATTTCTACGTTATTAAACGTCTTGGAATTTTGCCATATTTTTTTATACAGGCCTGTCTAGTAATATTGTTCATATAACATTGGCATCAGACATTCAATTCAACTCAATATAATCATCATAAAGTGAATAATTACAAATAAATATGTTATAATTGTAATGTTATTAATATCGATGAAATCACATGTTTTTATTCACAATGAGTGTCAACATATCAACATACAGCATTCTTTCCCAAATTTGAAAATAAAAAACGAACTTTAAATGTGCACTATCATTCGCGACAACAATGTGCGAAAAGTCGACTAGGATTCAATTTACATTTCATAAACAAATGTAATCAACTTAAATTTAATTAACTACATTTCGATTCAACAGAACGGAAAATAAGCATTTGACTGACTTCGAGAACAAGCAGTTAATTTATTGTCTATAAATAATTTTTTAGGAGAGTGCCTCAAAAAATGACGTTTTAGGGACTAAATAGAGTCCCTAAAATGATACTTTTCTGTACACTTTTTTACTTCACGGACGCATGTTAATTATTTCAATTGATCATAATATTTATCATAAATTTATTCCTTGAAAATAACGAAACTAAAGCAGGAGTTTAAAATATTATTTCATAACATTATAATATTATCAAATATAATAACTAAAACATATGTATCTATTTAACAGTGAACATGATGAAACATACTATTATTTTACCTTTAATCCAAACGCTACGATACTGACAGATACAACGTTTGTGATTGAACTGTGTAGCAACGCGAATGTTCCGTGCAACGTTCCTACAACATTCTAAACGTTGCAGAGAGGCGGACATAGGAATGTTGCAGGAATGTTGCTGCAACGTTCCCTGCAATGTTTAACGTTGCGGATGTAACATTCCTGCAACATTTCACGCTGGCTGGGCTGTTATTTTATATTTACCCATAAAACAAAAGACAAAGTCGCGTGATCCCAGCGCATGCTGTATATACCTATATTATACTATAATATATATAGGTATACAGCGCCGTACATTTTCATTAATTTTGTCATTTTAGTGACTATTTAATCCCTTAAACATCATTTTTTGAGGTACTCGCCTAAAAAATATTGTGTGTATCAAGGCCGGATGATCATTTTTAGCCTTATCCGAAATATAGTGGACCTCGGGTACGCCTCGGCCACATATTTCAGATTTAGCCAAAAATGATCAACTTTCCGGCCTAGATACACAAATAACTATTGTCATACCAAATATGTGGTTAATAACAGTGAAAACTCAATCACATCGATTAAAATTGGACACATTACCAGTTTTCTTTTCAGTTTTTTCGAATTAAAATACTTAATTAACTGCAACTGTAATTTAATCGTCTCTTAACCTTTATTTTTCAATCCCGAAGAGTTGAAATTGATAGAAATTGCTAATTTTTTTCAATGCTGTAAGTAATATTTATATTGAATATTTTTTTATTTGTTTAAAAGTAATAATATTATTGGAATATTCGTGCCAAAAAAAACACTATCAATACAAACAAAAAACTCAATTCTCATTACTATTATTTTACAAATGGATGTTATTTACATGAAAATTCACAATTAAGAATTCAAATAATAATAATAATATAACAGTAAAAATATTACAAACAATTCATGATTTATTTAAAGATATAAAGAACATAATTGTAAAAATTACTTTTGATTGTTACAATGACGAAAAATTAACATTCACAAACGATAACCTAGTACAAACAATAATATTAATACTATATAATATGCATTTGTGATTACAACTATTCTTAATGGTCCCCAAAAACCTAATATTGGCTGCTTAATCCTACAACAGAAACAAAAAAAAACACAATGTAAAAAATGAATAAAAAAAGAAAAAAATAATGATTTCATTAACTGATTGAAAAGTTTTAATTTAAACAATATTTTCTTTTTTTCATCGAATACAACATTTTTCCATTGACCTTATTTCTATTGTAATAATTAAACTTCTGTTAAAATACAAATTATCTCCAAATATATAAATTTACATGACAATAGATTAACATGGACAATTAGATATTGGAGGAAAAATATATTTGTATCATTAATAATCCTGTAGATTTAACAAAATAAATCAAATAAAGGCAATGACTATTATTTGCGTATTTACTTCTGCACCCGTTCGTGCAAACAATAACAGAAGTTGCGAAAATATTTCAAGTTGAAGCAGTATAAATAAACAAACTTACGCGTCTCAGTAAATAATATTGGAATGCTAACAATATAACATATTCATAGTCTCTTTGAATTTAAAGAAAAAATAAAAATCCTTGTTGCTCAATTCCTTCCGTTTTCTTATAGTTTGTTTCTTACAATTATGGATGAGAATGAAAGGAACTAAGAATGACATTTGTACGAGCCCACGACATAAGCAACAATTGTTGCATGATCTAATTTCCCCGGTACCATAGACATCTTTTCTAACATTTTTTTTCTGCGAGAACGTTGTTCTGGTTTTGATAACTGTACCAATTCACCATTTTTTTGTTGAGCGTAATATAAATCTGTATCTTCCAAGATTCGTCGTTTCGCTGCTGTAATTCTCACCTAATCGAAAAACAAAAACAACAATAAGTAATAAGTTATATATACATTTAACCAAAGAGTGAATAAAACCTTTAATATAATTAATTTATGCAATTATTTTAATATCAAAAGATCTTTACAGCAAAATCCAGCAGTAATTCACATAATTGCTTGGCACTTTGGCATGGTGGGCCATCACCAGAAACACCACGGTTCAGTAAATCTTCCATTCGCAATAACGTCAATTCGTGTCGTTGATAAGCCTGAACTATTGGCAACTCATTGTTGTGACTATGAAAATGATGATCGCCACTTGAATTACCTCGTTTCAAATTATTCCCCTTTTTTTTTGTTTGTCGCCCATCCAATAATTTTTCACCATCAAATTTCACATCTCTATCACTGCCACCACTATTGTTTTCTGCTGTTGGATTATCAGTAGGTAAAAGTGCAAATTTTCCTACTACAGGATCAAAATTATCTGATATCCCATCACTCGTTAAAAATACAATATCATCCTTTTCAACTTCGGTTATTGCTAATGTTAAATTATTCAATTCAGGATTGCAACCATCGACTGGACCAAGTGCACCAAGTGCATCCCGCATGTCACGCATGTAATAAATATTATGTGAACCTCTTGTTATTTCTCGGACGCCACTTTTTCTGAAATTGGTAAAAAATTTATTTTCAGTATAGTCAAATGATGAAATAAACATGAATATTATATTTGAAAATTATAAAAGTAATTAATTTGTCAAAAATACATATCAACATATAGTAATTAAATTCAATAATAATTTTGTGCATATAATTACTTGGAATAAACGTAAGCTAAGCTATCACCAACGTTACAAGTACATGCAACATATTTTTTCGATTCTGATTTGGTCTCTGATGTTGATAACGTCAAGGATGATGATAATATTGACGAGGACGATGATGATGATGATGATGATGATAACGGAATGCTCATTATTGGTAATACTGCACAAACAGTAAGCGTTGTGAGCATTCCCTGTTCTTGAAGTATTAATGAATGCGCTTCATGGAATGAACGTAAAAGTGCAACAAATACGTCACGCGTTGTAATTACACTGTTATTCAACGGTAGTGAAAATAAAGTCTTATTCAAATATTCCATGCTGCCATGAACAGCACATCTCGCTGCTGTACTTGCTTTTGAACCTACAAATTTAATTGTAAGTAATTATCATTTAATTTATAAAATTATTGAAATTTTTTACCCCAATTGACTCCATCAGCTAACGCCAATATTGCAGCATTGGGTCTTGCAGCAATGGCAAAACAATCTGCAATCGGGTCACCATTTGTAACATTATTCGTTGGATTTTTTTCATACAATGTTATGGCAGTACCGTAAGCCATATCATGTGGAGAAAACCAATCAACAACACCAGCTATTTCTGGTCCAACTAAAGTAGCTGCAATGAACGAATAAAAAAAATATAAAACAAACGCTACTAATATTTTTTCTCTTTTCAATCGAAATGGCAGAAAATTTTTTTCAAAACATGCCAAAACTAAAATCCATTGCATCGCACACACAATTGAGATAATAAATATAACATGGTGTAATTTAGCTTGCGAATCACTGAGAAAATTATAATGAAAAATGAGTCGAGAAATTTTAGCAACATGCAAAGGTAAAATATTATCATATTAACATATGTACAATTTACAAAATAGCACCTTGGTGTAATTTTTTAAACGGTGCAGGAGCACTCTTAGATTTTCTCAATGGCAGCATCGCATCATTTGCGAAATCCAATGGTGGTGGTATAATATCACACTCCAAAATCATTTCATTAAACTCATCAATTATATCATTATCATTTGAATTTTCATTAGCAATATGAATCGACACACCATTTTCTGATATAACATTAGCAATATTATCACTTTCAATATCAAAGCTCATCTTTTCTCTTTCTAAAGTTTTATCAATAATCTCATTCGCTAGAAAATTGTCTTGGTGTGAGTGATCATTGAAAAATTGAATATTCATATTTTTTCCCCTGCGCTCATTATTCTCATTTTTTTCTTCATGATACTGACAATGCTGATTATTCGTTCTGTTATATTTCGCTTCGGGTTCATATAATTTTCCAGCAGCACGTATTTTTATTGAACTGTTGTCAATAGGACACCATTCATTTCTATGTATATCTAATCATCGATTGTGCACCACCGAAAAAACAAAATCATCAATGCGTTAACTGCATGACAAAATTATTCCATATTATTTTTTTCCCATATGTAAAATATATTTTTCATCCTCTCAGAATTCAACAAACTTATTGCAGTCTTTTATACTTTGATGAAAATTTTTTCATTAAATTAGTTTAATGATCGTCCATTTTGTTTTATCTCTATTAAAATATTTAAATCATCGTTATCACTAAGTAAAAAAAAACGAATTTCTAGTTGGTATACAAGAATAGGATAAAGAATATTTATTTATTTACAGTCGATTGATTGATATTGTGGTCAAAAAAAAAAAAAATCTTTTCATATTATCTGGAAAAAAATTAATACATATTGAAGTTATATTCCCTATTGAAATTGCTTGAAAGATTCATAAATACCAATGTAAGCCAATCGTTAAACATTTGAATTAATATAAATATTTATTTGTTTTTTTATGAACTAGAAAAATTGATATATGAAAATACCCTATGTATATTCCACCGTATCAATATTGTTTTTACATTATTATTTGTTTATTATTATTATTATTATTATTATTATTTGTTTATTACTTTACCTGATGTTGATTGATCAGCTGGCTCTATACCGTGATCCAAAATATCAATGTAATCAACATCCGAATCATTAATGGTTAAATGTTTTTGCTTCAAATTGACTGTTGTCAAACCACGATCTGGTCCAGTAATTGCAGCAAATATTTTTTCATCATTGTCCAATTTCGCCAATGTCTTTATTGGCAATTCTTCTGGATTACGTCCATGAAGTATTAATGGCCCCTCGCGCTTTATGTCCACACTTTGTCAATTTAATAATTAAATTTAGTTTCATTTTTAAATCAAACTGGATGCAAAATTAAAGGTGATAATGAAAAACAAATAAATATATATAATATTACCCATTTAAATATCGAGATACAAAACATCCAGTTGGAATATTGGATGATGGTGAACGTGTTGAATACAAAGAATTTTCATTATGTCCAATACTTTCGACTGCAGCTGTTAAATTACTAATTGACAATTGACGCATGAAACCAGCAACTTTTTTCCTCAAACTCGGCATAATCACGAATATCTGAAATTCAATTTATCAATTCATTCATCACACTGATATGAACAATAACGAGGTTATGAAATTAGTTTTGACAATAAGTAATACTTATTTATGATGACAAACTGCTAATTTACAATCACTTTATCAATTTAAACAAAAGTATTCATTTGAATTCAAGAAATACGTTCAACGCTTGAATTAACAATATTTAAGGATTTCAACAAGCAATAAAAAGAAAATAATTACAAATCATAAACTCACGAAGGCAGTGATTTATTTATTTCTAAAAATTAATTTATTTCTGTAGATCATATATGATATATTGTTTGTCAAATTTTTTCCATTCTACAAAGGGATCAAATATTTCTTGATTGAAATAATACAACTCCAATTGGATAATCCTCACAGCAAATTAATAAATTCCTCAGTTCATTCAATTTTTGAGCACATATTATAATCATTTATCAACTTATACTTTGTATTTTCATTTTTATTACTATTATTGTGATAATCGTTTGCTTTCACATCAACGAAATTCATATAAGCATTATTCACAACTTCGCACTAATTCGAGTTAGACCTGCTGATTTATCATAGTATCATACTATAGGGAAACGTGCACTACCTGTAGAGGCAGCACATATGCCAGAAGTAGCGCGCCATGGTGTTTAATGAAAACAATGAACGGGCTCAAAGGTTTTTTAGTTAATAATGGAAAAAATAATAAAATATGGTTTTCAACTAATACGTAATACACGTATTCGAGGTCAAATTGTCAAAACGACATAAAAGGCAAAAAATTACATGAATCTGGACATGTTTTTGATGTGGCTGAAAAAAAATTATTAAATGGTAACCATAACCGCTTATGTTTGTTGCTCAAACAAGTGTGTCTAAAACATATAATGTTAAAATTACAATAAATATCTATATCTCTTATTTTTTTAAAATTTTATAACATATTTAAAAAATATAAAAAATAATGTTGATTAGAAAATTTTTGTTTTAGCTAGATGATCGGCGCAATACAATAGTGATGCTGTGTGTACGCCATTTTGTGACCATAAAATGAATAATTTAATTACAGTTTTGTAAATACTTTGTATTTAAATTATAATGATATGGTTTATGTTTTAGAGTTTAATAAAAATTATATTTAATTACAATTATTGTGGATTTCATTTTATCTTCTAAATTTACAATTAATTATTTTTACAATTTAAAAATATTTTTTCATCATTCTGTCACTGATTTTTCCTGTTCAAACAGGAGCTTTTGAATATTTATGATAGCACATATGACAAAAACAATTTCATCAACATGAGGCAACAATAACACAGGTACTTTGGAAAGAATGTTGCAGATTCTTTACGAATATTCGATTAACAGTAGTTCGATGAATATTAAATAATACTGAAATCGCAGTAAATGTGAAACCGGTTTTTAACTTCACTAATGTAATCAATAATTTTGTTTTTTTGTCAATGTTAGAACTTTTACATTCTGGGAGTTTATTCAAAAGTCATAAAAAGATAGATAATGTAACACCTGTTAAGCTACTCATAGTTTTATTACTTGTAATAGATGAAAATCCATTGAATTCTTTGCAGTGAGATTGTACATACTCGAAATTGATTGAATCGCAACTGGAATCTTGAACGTTTCTTTTCATAGGCGGCATCGAAGCTTCACACATTCTATCTGCAGTTTTTTTTTACAGATATATTGACTTAGACTGCTGCAGTACTAATGCCATTATGATCATTTATATTACAAAAAAAAATAAATACAATTATCAGTTGAAATATCACGAATGAATTCCTCAGTTTGACAAGTAATACTTCGATAGGCTGGCAGAGAAACATTCATAACATCCACGTCCCTATGACAGTCGTCTTGAGCTTCTGTTATCATTCCTCCTGCGTCTCGCTCCATTTCAATGTCACTTGAATTATTAATATTTTTATCTTCAATAAAATTATTACTGTTTACACTACTGTTGATTTCCTTATTTAATTAACGTGTTCTTGACCGATCAAATTATTGCTGACGTTGAATAAAATTTCTTGTATTTTCTTTTCCAGGAAAAATCGAAGGAACATAAGATAGGTGATGTGAGTTGTCTACTTGTCTGATTTACTATTATTTATATAATGAGCACTACAAATTCTTGTGTGTTGATTTGGTTCCCATTTTTTCGGATTTTTACTGAAAAAAACAACGAAAGTTAAAGGTTAAATTTATACTATTACATGAATTTTAATTTAATTATTATATGTAATTTTTCATTCAAATAAAATACTACTTGGTTTGATTTCGTAGTATTTAAATTACAATGCCACTACTATTAATAATGATCATTTCTTACTTACACATAATTTTTCACTGCATTTATCCACTTTATACGTTTCTTATCCTTCCATGAAGCATCACATTTACTCGAGGAAAAACAATAAAATTTCACTGGTAAATCAACTTGTCACTTATGACGAAATTTTTTTGTGCATCCTTTGATACAACAAGATTTTACTGATGGAGACATTTCGAATAATTTTTCAATATTTATTTGAATAACATTAACTAAATTTAAAACAACATGTTGCTTTACTCTTTTGTCCGATGATTGTACCTTTCTGTTACTAGATAGCGTGACAGTCTATCGGCACGCTCCTTAATGGTTGTTGTTTTTCACCTATTCACAATCGTCAAGCGTATGAGCATCTCTGGTAGTCAGCACTGTCAGCACTCAGCAGTTCTGACTTCTGACTCAGCAGTCAGCAGTCAGCACTGCTGATTTGCTGAAGTCTGAACTAGCTGAAGAACAGTTCAATGTGATAAACTGAGAGTAGAATTTGGCACCTGAATCGAGGGCCCTATGCTGTACAGAGCTAATCATAACACAGTATACATCATCTGTAGTGTGATATGGTGATAGATTGTGGTATGAATAGTTTATAATACGAATAATTTTCGATTAATTATTGTTTCCAGTTTGTTCCATGGTTTTTGAAACATTTTTGCGTAAATCATGTTTTTGTATGTTTGAGGCCTGGAAGCTACCCGATTATTCGTTGTTAAAGATACAACGCTGTAGCCTTTTTCAGAGTTGAGGTCAGTGATGTGATGAAAAGGTTGAAAATGTAAAAAAGTCATCAATCATCATGCGCACTAAATCATATATTGATGTATACCTATATTATACTATATATATAGGTATGTAGTGCCGTATGATTTCAGTGTGCATGACGACTTGCATGCATTCAGCACATCAGCGGGTTATGCATTTTAGCCGAAATTGCGTGCAAAAGAAGAAAACCATAGTGCGTGTTATATCCCCAGCGTAGGGATATATTACTATATAGGTTAAACATAGAATAATTAGATCCTAAGAAATAAAATAATATATTTATATTCATCTAAACTATACATATATATAAGTTAAGACAAAATGAGAACTCCGATTGATAAAACAGAACTCTATAAATAACTAGGAAATTAATTGACAACTATAATTGCAATATAATAACAAAATAAATTTATAACTTAAAAATAAAAAAACCAATATCAGAAATATAAATATATTTTCAATCTAAAAATATTATAAAACATGTAACACATATGTTAGATATAGACAGCAAATAGTTCGACAAATTCCTTTCATTATCCATTAGTCAAACGAACCTATGTAAATAGAACAAACATTTTTCTCACGCAATGGAAATATCAAAGAAATTAGATAAAAAACTTAAATAAACGATTACATAAAAAATACGCAATATAATAATATCGATAAATGAAATTTTCTGAGAAATAACTAAAATCTAAAATAAATAATAAAAATGCATGAGAAGAAAATGTTTTTCTATAACAAATAAAACACTCCATAACTGATATGGAACACATAACACCTGGGTAAATAAGATTGGAATGTCGCCCGATTCATTATCAAATAAAAGGAATTGTATCATAATTCCGAGAAAAGCTAATATGCATCAAAATGCTGAGGGTCGCTCCCCAACCAATCACAATACATAGAAATAGTCGAAAGACGAAAGAACAACCTACTAAAAAAATAATAACCAATGAAAATGAGTTGTATGAACCGGGAGGTGAAAATCCTCCCCTAATTAGAAACTTATAAAAACTCTAGAAAATCTGTAAAAAACAGTTCTTCGACTAGACCGATTATGAGAAGTTCTCCGACCAGATCTATTACAATCTTTAACAGACAGTTCTCTGATCAAGTATTTTCTTAAAAATAATTATCCAATACAGGTTCTTTAACTAATTAATAAAATCACATAGTGCCGAGTTCAAATCGAGTAGAGTGCAAGTTCCTACTCAGAATACACTCGAGAGTGATAATTATCCGCGACATCCACGAGAAAATTATTATTACTATTACTATTAAATAAAAATATAAAAATAAATAAATAAGTCGGAGTTCTCATTAATTAAGGCACAATATTATAAACATTACTAAACAATAATAATAGTGTTGTTAGTGATTAATTAAATGATTCGAATTAAATATTAATCCAAATTCATGTCTATGAAATAATTAAATAAATAGTTGTTTAAATTCAAAATTTGTTCCAAGGTACATCATTTAAATACCGCTAAACCGAACCTTCACAATCCACTAATTCCTGCAACGAACCTATTAATTCGATGAATAAATAAATCCCTATACAACAATCAACACATTTTATAGTAAGGTTGGCAATAAAACTCCTGGACGACGCAGTGATTGGCTCTCAACCAATCTGGAGCAGAGGCGCTCTACCACGAATCAAGCATTTCAACCAAGGTAAGCCTCTCTCGACAAAATCGCGTGTTTCCAGGACGTAACATGCGCATGCGTTAATGCCTACTCTAAGTCTCTAGCCTCTTCTTATCAGCTTTCATCGCTGATTTGGTTTTAAGTTATAAATGTTATGAGTTTATAGTGTTATATTGATAAGAATTGCACTGATTTTTTTATCACACTCGCACATCATTTGTTTTGATTAATAAAGTTTATTCACTAAAATCGATAAATTGCAATTTTAATTCAAATATAAAATAGCAGTTCTCAAGGTGATTCATTTCAAAATTCAATTTCTTTTTTGTTTTTATATAAGAACGGCCAAGGTTCTATCAGGTAACAATCTCAAGTGCGCGAGACATAACCTCTATCGTTAGTTTTGAAATAATATAAAAATAATCATGTACCCATTTTTTTGATTTAAATAAAATTGATAAAACTACAGATTTTTAGCAATAATGCGGTAATACTAGCGCGGGGATAATTTTATACCTGTTGGCAATATAAAAGAAACCTTGCAATGCCACATAAAATATATGTAACATTAAATGTATTGCACGATTACATACAAATGTTAATCATCTTTCTTTGATTTTGTAGATTTGTGACTGAAAGGCATATACAGGAATGGCACTGATTAGAAATCTGCAACGATTTACAAAAGACATTATTTATATCCCTTTTAATGTACTCCCTAAAATGAATCCTCATCGACAACCACTATGTCAAATTGCCATTGCGCAATCTGTATCAACGACTCAACCTCTCCATGAAAAACAAAGGTATGCACGCATACAAATTAAATTAAATTAAATGCTTGATTCCAAATTAAAATTGAAGAAAATTTTTAACAGTGTAAAAATTACATTTGTCAAGTCCAACGGCGATCGGATTGAAGCCACAGGAAAAGTTGGTGATAGTATATTAGATATTGTTGTTAACAATGAAATTGATTTAGATGGCTACGGTAAATATTTCATCTTTTTTTTGAATGAATCACAATCTTATTGAAAAGTTAAGAAAATTGAAATTCAACAATTTCACTCTGAATATTTATATAAATTTTTATGAGTAGGAGCATGTGAAGGAACACTGACATGTAGCACATGTCATCTGATATTTCCTCGGAAAGTATACGATATGCTACCTGATAAACCCACAGATGAAGAATTAGATATGTTAGATCTGGCTTATGATCTTACTGATACGTAAGCAATTTTTAAATTTCGTCAACCTATATTCTAAATTTCTTTTTATTTCCCATAGAAAATTCAATCCATTTATATGTATTAATGTGTAATTATATATATGTACATTTTATTAGTTCAAGATTGGGCTGCCAAATAATAATGACAAAAGATCTGGATGGATTAGAGGTACGGGTTCCAACAACCATTACCGATGCGAGAGACTAATTGAGCTAATTTCTAAAATTGAATAAATTATGAGACGAATATATTTATTCACATATAAATATTGTATATAAGCATGATTGGCATGGATATGTCTCAACATATGAATCTATTGTTATTTCTAAATGGGCCCAAACTATCTTTTTCTATGAGTGTAGATAAATTTTATGTAAATATATATATCCTCCCATTACCAGATTTTTGTGTTTTTAACAGTTTGAGAAAATTGTTACGCTAAAGATTAATAATTTCGACAATTATTGTTCATATAAATTTATTATTTTCATCATAAATTACTATAGCAAAATTACTCATCCAAAAAATTATTTCAAAAAATAAAAAAAACTTCTATTAAACTAGCACAAAAAATAAAGTTAATTTTTTATATACAATGAAAAACAATTTGTTCATTTATTTATAATTTTGTAGTTAATTGAAACATTCCAATATCAGAAGTATAGTTTAAACTTTTTTAAAATAAAAACGTATTACATTATGGTAGAAAACAATAAAATTTATGCTGATGACAAATGATTACTCAAACATTTTCGCTAAACGATACTCATTACTTTTATAAATGCATGTACAGTAAAATACAGAAACGAATAACCATCATAATATTAATGACAATTGACTATCTTACAGAAAAAAAAATTTGAAGGAATGTACAGAAAAAGAAAAAAAATTCGTAACCCTTATCGTGAAAGGCATGAATAAAAACTTTGGCTTTTTTTTAAATAATCAGAATTATAGATGTTTTTTTTTAATTTATAAATTATAAATAATTACATTCCATGAAAAAGTATAATTTTTGAAATAAATCATAGTTATTCACGCTCACGACCGTAACTCGTAATTGAAAAAGAATAAAAGGGGACTAGAGAAGCTCTCGCGTGAAAAAAATTCAAACTAAATACCCGAAAAAGTGTAGAAAATGGGAGGATTCTTTGGAGAACCTGAAGTATCATTTGTTATGACACTAGTATAATACACTGTTCCATTGTATAATGAAAAACTCGAAATTGTGATATTACTTGAGAATAACAACTCATGTGGAATTATTTTTGAAGATGCGAAAAAAAAATGCGAAGATAACACGGATTTATATGCCTCACAATTCACTCCTTACAAACATGTTCCCATAGACATTGAATTTATGTCAAGTCCTTTTCCTAAATTTGACATGCATGCATGCATGCATGCATACATACATACATACATACATACATACATACATACATACATACATACATACATACATACATACATACATACATATATATATACAGACTTTTTTAAATATAGCTTGAATTTAAATGCAGTAATTGCTACTTAACCATTTTATAATTGGAAATACAACAGAAAAATTATGTAGTATGTCTGCTTGTCTTAAAATAACAAACAATTATTATATAAAAACATATTCATAACAGTTGAACTTTAGAAGATACGAGATTCCTATTTTTTTTTTAGTTCCATGATTATATTTCAAACATTCTCTCATTAAAGCAGTCACAATTAAATTGTTTATCAAAGCGCTATTATATTATATTCACTGCTTTATACAAGAGTAGATAATTCATGGGGACTGTTATCGGTAGTGGTAGCACTACTCAAATCCAACGTAGCAGCGGGTAACCCTGGACTAACGCTACCACTAATTTCACGCTGTGAATTATGATGCAAACGACTAAATGATTTATTTATTGGATTAGTAGGTGAGTTATCGTCAGCAGGAGTTGCTGGTGGACTCGTTTGAACACGATGAACATCAATATTAGAATGATTACGTACAACTGGACTCCCAGACAATATTGGAAGACATAACGCTGGTAACATTTGTTCATTGCGACATTGATTATCCGTATGATTATGATGATGATTAATATCTTGTACCTTTTTGAATTGTGTTTGATTTTGTTTACCACGTGAATTCATTGGCAATGTTGAATTTTTTGATTTAGTTAAACAATTTTCTGGAGGAATTGTCGATGATAAAATACGATTCGTTGTCATATATTGTTGATGTGGTTGTCGCTGGGAAAATTGTTGGTACTGTTGTTGACGCTGTAGTTGGACTGCAGCCTCGCATTGTGCACGCGCGAGTTTTTTCACTGCATTCGTCTTTTCCTGCAATTAAACGAGAAACAATTTTAGATAATCAAATGAACTTCCAATTTATCTATTTAGATTATTTCATTTTTTTGTTGTGCTTGAGTAGAACAACCGACTCTTTGCCACACAAAAACATTGTGGACCATGGCGCAGCCGCAAAATATGATGCCGAGACCAATAAACACCGACATCACGATTGCTGGTGTCGAATGAAATTGGATGAATGTGTACAATATCATGCCTATGAAAAAAAGTATCAAAATAAAAATAATGACAAAAAACTAAAACTATAGGACTGTTCTGTCGCAATTGTTTTGAAATAATATTTTTTCTACCAGTTAAAAAAACGGGAATGCTGACAAAAAATCCCCCAACGGCACACATTCGGCTAGCTGATGACTTTTGTAGATACATATTTGTTCTATAAAAAGAAATAAATAAGTATAACTAATTTTAATCTATCGATGTAATAATTCATCACTAATATTAATTTAATTGATTTTTTTTCAAAATGTAATACATTATAGTTTTACGAAAGTTAGAACAACGCTTTCCATATTCGATTATTTCATTTAATTGTAAAAACAAGAGATAATAAAGGGATAAACGAATCAAGATATAAATATAGCCTCTACATCATATTGCATACATGTATATACAGGAGTTGAAATTTTTCGACAAATAGGTTGCCTATAATATAGTAATGACATCATGAAATTATTTTATAAACTTATCCTTAAAATAAAATTAAAGTAGAAACACATCTTTCATGAGTTCTTTTATAAACTATATAATTATTTACATTTTTCGAATTAGAATGCGAATCTCAATGATTTGAATATATCTGACACCTTTTTATAAGTAAATTTAGACAATAAATCAGCAGTAGTTTTGTAATAAAGTTTCCGATAATAAATTGAAGCAACTTGACAGTGAGTTCTTTAAATGATTCGACCATTCACTCATCAATGAATTTAGCTTCAAAACAACATGAATTATTGAAATTAATAATATGAAGAAATACAAAATCCTTAAGATAAATTAATTTAAAAAAAATTGTTCTCACATATTAACAATGGGAAAATATGATTTTTGATATATTAATTCAATGAAAATACACATTAATAATTATTACCTGTTTTGATTATAAGATGACTTGACGAGTTTCATGGCAAACATAAATTGTATAGCACAAACAAGAAGACAGCATAAATTTAATGATAACGCTAATGCACATAATGCTAGCGTAACTTCATAAACAATCGTATATTCTTCGGGGCTAATTAAGCTGTTTCCGGTCGTCACAGTAGAAACTGGCGATATCTTTAATAGAAAAATATGTGATAACATTGCAAGTAACAATGATACAAGGCACAATAATCCAAGGAATGTCAACATTTCCCTAACGCCATTCTCCGGAGTCTTATCTCCATTACGATCGTTCATTCTCCCTTTAAGACAAAATGACGACCAAGAGGTGTCTTGTACAGGTGCAACATTATTGGTCATGGTCCCCGCAATAGTTGCAACCTGACTCTGTTGACTTACAGGTGCATGCTGTGAAACAGGTGCCAATTTAATTCCTGTGCCAGACGTTAATGGCGCTGGCGGCGATGGAGTAGTACAACTTGGTAATCTAGACAATCTTGATATATCTAAACCGCCATTAACGTGAATTGTACGTTCATTAATTATCTGAGATGTATTCAGATTCATCCCTTGATTATGTTGGTGATTGACTCCAAATTGCTGATGATGGTGATGAAAATTTGAGTTGCCATTACTAACAACAGGACTAGCACTGTCGATTGAATGTTTAGATGTTGACAATGTTGATAAATTCAATGGATGCGAATGATTAAATCTTGATGACAGATTATTGACGCTTAGCTGTGAGTGATTTAATGGATGTCGATGAACAGATGATGATGGCGTTTGTTGAAGTCCATTTACGCGACTCAATGGATGAACGAGAGAATCATAAATCGATGTATCGTTGTACTGTCTTGGTATACGTACACTGTTTGTTGTCGTTGACCCCGAGCCATAGTGTTGATGATGTAATATTGATGACATTGTTTGGTTGATATTGTAATCATCATTATTATGACTGTGTAAATGATTATGGTGATGATGATGATGATGATTATGTTGATTTTTGGAGCCCGCTGATGACGGTTGCCCCGTTGGTATGTGCTTTAGCATCACTTGTTTAAAACAATTGGAAGTCAATTAATTTTATGTAGCTCATTTTTCCTGTTTTTCTTGAATTCAATTAACTTTGTTACATTGTAAATTGAAGATTAATTTTGATCCGTTGACGCGATATCAATCATTTACCTACATTTCGTAACATTACCTTAATAGCCATTTACAATTGCTTTGAAATAATTTTAACAACTTAACCCAATCTTATTAAACAATAATTATCAAAAACATTTTAGGATGCCGGGTTGCTAGTTGTTTTCCAATTTAATCATCAAATGCTTTTTTCCCTGTATTCATCCCCTTTTCCTACTACAATCTCTACTTTCGCCTTCGTCTCCACTGAAGCCCCTCCACGTCTTCGTCCTTCTTGATTTTGTTTTTTTTTTTTTTTACGTTTATTCGCTTCCTCCTTCGCCAAGCGGAAGACAGGCGATTGAACTCACGTCTGCGTCTACTTCTCACAGACCTCATCTGCCACCATTTCAATCGTGCATTCTATCCTGAAATACAATATGAAAAAAAATGAGAACGAAAAAAATATTGTCATCAGATATAAAATGTGTTATCGGGTGAAATGAGATACAGAAAGAATGGAATAAATGAAAATAAAGAAAAGAGTTGAAACGCAAGAAATCGCATCAAGAATATGATAGCGATACATTCTTATCACAACAAACCCGTTTACATAGTTCTCTACGCTTTACGTATAGGTTATCGTTTCTTACTCCATTTGGTGTGAATATTGTGTAAACTACTGGAATAAGAAATGTTAGGTGCAGAATGACAATAACATATAAATATTAAAACATAGTTCGCTAATCATTTTTTTCTCATATATATACACAAGGAGATATAGAGATTATTCTCATCAGTTCAAATATAAATATATATTGAAATGCTAAAAAACAAAATAACTGCAAAAATAATAATTTAGAATGTCAGATAAGTTTGAAATTTCCCAAGTAGTTTTCGATTGATTTTTTCTTTTGCCCCAATATTTACATATTTTTCGTTTATATCTTTTCACATTAATGAAAATTGAGTTATATTGATATTTACACCACTGAAACAGTGAACTCATTTGAAGTTAAAAAAGTAATTTTTCAAAAATGAATTATGTACGATAATTAATTTGAAGTACTAGGAATGCAAAAAAATTGGGCAGAAGTAATGGCAATCGCAATTTTTAAATATTTTTCCTCGTCAACTCTTCTCCGTGCAATGAAAATCCGGTTCAATATAAAAAAAAAAAAGTTAATAACGAGTACTGATAGGAAATACAAGAATGTAAAATGATGTAGAAAAAAAATCGTATAGATAAAATGATAGAATTCAAACGTATTTTTTAAATCATATGTGAAAAATGTGAAATGAAATGCGCAGGCCCCGCTCCCATTTTCGGCCCTGAAGTCCCAAACGGCTGACAAAGCGGCAAGGGCAAAGAGAATAAAAATTGCTCGGCATATATAAGTGAATATTTGTTTGTGTTGGTAATGGAATGGAATAGACTGGAATAGGAGGAAGAAAGTATAAGAGAGCGTGAGCGAGAGAGCGCTAACCTCACCTCGTGCCACATTCCGTAGGTTTTTAACGTATTGAAAGAGAGAGATGATAACACTGAAGGAGATGAAGAATCAACAGTCACGAGAATTTGGTTCGGAGCTTCCGTAACGAGTTAAACTTGTTGATGAACGTTGACGGAAGCAAAAATGACGCCTACTAAAATAACACCATTATATTCCATGAATTTTTGGGTTTTATTTTATATATTGCATACAAATAAAAAAGTCAAAAATAGTTTACGGGAATATCACACGATTTATTTTCGCGCGTCTTTATGAAAGTTTTGTTTAACGCTTCTTATTTTTCACATTGAATAACGTTAAAATTCACACAACGAAACAAGTAACACTGCATAACATCATCGGTGAACATCGTATAACACACTTCAAATATTATGCAAAAATTATAAAAACACGAATGATTTAGAAAAATTTGAAATAACGAACTTAATATTCAAGTGAAAAATTATGAATAATCTTTCTTTACGAATTATATTACTTTTGAAAAAAGATGAAGATCAATGTTTATTGAAAATCGAACAAATAAATAATCGTAACCAATATTGATGTAGGTAACATAACCATGAAGCACTATTTCGTGACGAGCTAAGCAAACTACAAGCCTCGGTCCTCAAGACACAGACATAACCGTGAAACATTTTTTCCAACGGTCTCCCAGTCCCATGGGGATTAGTAGCCTGTAGCAGTAACAGAAAAAGCTAAAGAGGGGAGGAGTACAGAAGTAGTTGCAATATATTTTAGTGGGGAGATTTATCCCTACTACTGTTTTGATGTTGTTTTATACTATGTACTTGTGTGTACATATGTGAAGGAACTCGCACCTTCTGATTGTAGCTAACTTGCTGAGTGAATATACTGACGAAAATAATTTCTATTCAAGATTATCTTAAAAGTATCTATAAATAATCTTCATGTTGTTTCTCCCTTACCAAAAGATTTAAATCAAATCATAAATAACACTTTAATATATTTATCTATCATGGATAATGGTTTCATTCTACATTATTCAGATTTTAATTTTTTTTTTATTTTCTCAGAGCACATTTTGATAAAATAAGAGTGCATTTATAATAAATCAATTATTAATTTGTCTTTTATATTTATTTCTGGTCTATTTTCCTTATATTAATGCAGTTATTGAAGTAATTTCCTCAAAAAAAGGGCAGGAAATATTAGGATTCTTCTATAATTGAAATTCTTTTTTTCTATCATCATGATATACATTTTTCAAAAATTTTTCTTATTTATCATACTGATATTCATATCGTCATTATTTTAATGATGCAATATGTTTCTATTCTTTGACTTCGCCATTCTAATTTTTGACACAAACTTTCAAAAAATTGTCTCCCCTGTCTGCAGCTATTCGACTTTTACTTTTCATTCGAGAAATTAATTTCTTAGATAATAACAAATACTAACGATGCACGTTCCGAACCAATTAATGTTCGCTCACGTTACTTTTTACAGATTTCTATAAATTTATGTTAGTAATTATCATAATTTATATGAAAAAAATGTACGGTCTAAGAGTTATACATTTTTTTTGCAATTTCTTACGTTGCTCTTTCTTCAACAAATTCTTTTTTATTCTTTCGCTTTTATTTCTTATATTTGCAGTGTAACACCATCAATAAATATAAAATAGAAAATGAACAATAAAAATTGAAATATTTCGACAACTATTAGTCAACATAAGCTAATAGTGAAGTGGAACTCTACACAACTATATGCAACCTTCATAATATTGGTGATAAAATGTAAGAAAAATAATTTAAGAGTAATGTTTTTTCCAACTGTAGAAACATTTTTGAAAAATTATTGTTGTAGTGCATTATAATCCGTGAAAAACGTAACTAAATTATGTCATTATAAAATTAATGTGAATTTCAATAATAGACATTTTTTGAAATTTCATTTTCTTTGGGTTCTATTTTTCTCTATTTCATCCACATAAATATTTAAATTTTTATGAACAATAAAAAATAAAAAATGCCATTTTTTTTTGTATATTTCATCATTATCATTATTATTTCTGTTTTCATTTCTCCAATGTAAGTCAATATTATATATTTTATCGAGAGTGAGGACAATGCTTTATAATATTATCTTTATTTCAAATCAATATTCTGCATTAAATATTTCCTTCTCTTTATTTTCATCTGAATTTCATTTTTATTTGTTTTCCAATTGTCAACTGTTCAGTGTCCATAACATGGAATATATTAACCAACAATTTTTCCCCTGTTAGCTCATTGATACTTGCCCATCGGCAAGTAATCTCTCTACTGCAGCATTAATATCGCCAAATGTTGCAATTAACGCTTGAAGATTGGCATCACGATTAACAAAACCCATTGCTGTCAATTGTTCCAATTGCGCACGATAACGTTCCTCAGGGGGTTGCTGTAATAATCCTCCTCCGCCACCACCACCACCACCACCACTCAAAGGTCCACCTTCAGTGCCTTCACCTTGATTAAATGCCATTGACGATACCATTCGCGCCATAAATTGTGAAAAAGCATTTTGCTGCGAATTGATTGATTCAGTGGATGGTGAATTAGTTGTTGATGACGTCGTAGTCATTCGTGATTGGGTATCCGATGTCGTCGTTGTTGCGATGGTCGTTGCCGATGCAGCAGTAGTTGTTGATGGTGGTTGTGTTGCGCCAAGGCCCATACTACCAACAAATTCAGGTGCAACAGTTCTTAATTGTTCCATCCCTTGTTGTATCTGCATTATTGCTGCCAAAGCATCTGGATTAGTTACGACATTCTGTATTTGTGGGTTTTGCATTTGTTGAATGAATGCTGGTAACATTGACCGCATTTGCTCTTGCATTTGAGGATTTGATCGGAAAAATGGGTTTGCCGCCAATACATTTTCAGCGATTGCAGGATCATCCGCCATTGCTTCTAATATTGATCTTGTATATGGTGCAACTAACATATTACGCATTAATTGAGGATTTTCCATCATTTGTGTTGCCAAACTCTGCATTCCTGGTGAATCTAAGAGGCCACGCGCCGCCGCTGGAATACCGTTATTGGTTGTACTTGGAATTGTTGTTGATGCTGTATCAGCACGATCTTGCATCCATGGATTAGGTAATGGATCTCGATTCTCTTGTCCTTGTTGGGGATTCGGTTGTGATAAATCGTTAGTGGCGTTTTCCACTAATGCTGCGAATGGATTGCGTTCACTTGCGGCTGCTGCTAACATTGGTTCTTGAATGTCGCGATACATTCGTCGCAGAGCGCTATGACCACCTGGAATGCTTTCGAGATTTGATAGAGCGCGATCGTGTGAGCGCATTAATTCTTGAAGCATTGATGGATTGCGTGCCAATTCCATTGTTTGCCTAGAATTTGAATTCGTGAATGTTATAAGTCAGTGATATAATTATTCCTAATAATAAATTTGAACAACTTCACGTGTGGGTTCATTTAATTTTGTTTTCGTTTTTTGATTTCTAATTTACATATTTTTCGCTTGTTTTGAATAACACATTTTGTGCCGAATTCTGGAAACTTGATCAAGGGTAATAATGTGAAAAATATTAATGAACGTGAATACAATCACAGAAATCGGAATTTTAGAAGAGTTGAAAATTCAAAATGACTTTTCTCATTCCAATAATGTCGACTACATATTGGCTAATGGTATTTAAATATTTATTTGAGGTGGTATCAATGTTTACCTTTATATCAACAAATTAATGGAATCAATATAAAAGTACTGACCTCAATAGCTCAGGATTGTTCAACATATGACTGATTTCAGGATTGCGTTGCATTAATTCTTGCATTTGAGGATTTGCAGATACGAGCATACGGACATTTTCTGGGTTGTCCATTAAACTTTGCACCAACGGATTATCAAATACTTGGCGCATTGTTTCAGGATTCGAAAGTAATTCACGTTGCATACGTTGTTGTAAATCAACAAAATTAGTAGAACCCAATCCTAAATTACCCAGTCCTGGTAACCCGCCTAAGTTGCCTAACCCAAAAGGACTAGCGCCAATATCAGCAGCTGAATAATTTCACAAAAATAGATCATAAAAAAAATTCATTTCTTAATCACTCGGAAAAATAATAAAATATCATAAAAATTATTTTGTTACTCTATATACCTGATGGTCTTGGTGTTGATTGTGACTCTTGTGATTGCGGTGGTGCGGGTCTTGGTATTTTGATAACTAAATGCACAGTCAAGCCATCTTTAACATTATGTGTGCCAAGAGTTTCATGATCTTTCATTATTTTTCCAGCAAATATCAGGCATAACTGGTCAGGTTGCGCATTGAATTTCTTCGATACAGCATCTTTAAACTGCAAGTCAATAATGTTGTGTGATAAAATGAATTAATAATAATAGTAAAAACAAGTTGGATAATATAAAATCATTAGCGCACCTAACTGGAAAAAATAATTTATGACAATAGTATAAAATGATGACGAGTTACACGTCGCATCAACGAAGTGATAAATATGAATTTGTATAAAGGAATAAATTGGCAAATACCATTTAAATCATATAGAATTATTGCATATATGTACATACATCTTTTATTGATGCGTTGTCTTCAATCTCAATGCTTTGCTTTTCCTTTGGTGTTTTAATAAAAATTGTAATCTTCTTCGGGGCCTCCTGGCCTTCTGCCATTTTGGATTGATGTATGTGTCGTGTGATGACTCGCTACTTTCAATTCACTCAACGATTTTATATGTATATACAGATATATCAATGCTAATGTATGATGGATATGTATGTATGTATGTATGTGTGGATGTTTTGTATGTATGTATGTGTGGATGTTTTGTATGTATGTATGTGTGGATGTTTTGTATGTATGTATGTATGTATGTATGTATGTATGTATGTATGTATGTATGTATGTATGTATGTATGTATGTATGTATGTATGTATGTATGTATGTATGTATGTATGTATGTATGTATGTATGTATGTATGTATGTATGTATGTATGTATGTATGTATGTATGTATGTATGTATGTATGTATGGTCCAATGCACTAAATAAATTCTGTCCGTGCCACTATATATGAGGCACCGAGGCGTCGAAACGCTCGTTCAATTTTTTTCCGTAACCTCCAACAACCTGGTATGTTTATCCCCCCTGTCCCTAATTTTATGCAGCATTCAACTGTTGAATACTCGGTAATTTTTATATGATGGTATAATTTGACAGACTATACTCAAGTCTTCTGTGTGATTATTTTGACGGCACTTGTAATTTTCATAACACGTTTGCTGTATCTTGAAAAAGTTTAGTAAGAGACTCTCACTCATTGACATGTCTTCCATTTTCCATAATTGGACGTTGGGCGGCGCTGTCATGTCGCCAACCGTCATATTTTCGAACCTACTAAAATTCGTAAATGTCATGCAGAGAATATTAGAATTAGACTCTACAGGTGACATATTTCAATGCGGCGTAAAATTCCGACGTACATAAATTATTCTTCTACACACAACAAAATCACAATACATATATCATTTATACACAACATGTCAAAAGTTGTAATCGATTTCGTCACGTTTGACATTACCGACGACTTTAACCTCTCAAATTCAATTTGAAATTATCGTTTTCATCTGATTGCTTCCGTCAGAACTCTTGTCAAAACTTTGTAGCATCGAAGTATGTCATATTAGTTTAATATTATTCCATGAATAATAAAAATGTCTAAATTTCATACATTTTTCGTAAAATATGACGTTCACAAATCTTCGTATATAATTTGAACATATAACGGTTGACGACATGAGATGTCGCTCTATGATGGAATCACCACCACACCAATGATATAAAATTTAAATAATTCATAGTGCGATTCCCATCTATTGAGTGTAATGCATAAATGCTCGAACTCTCCTGAAACGCCACAAGCGGACTGCGGACGCTTGACTTTTTACATTTAAAAAAATCACGATTTGGATGAATTGTGGCAAAAAAAAATAGTTTATGAAGATCTTTTATCGAAAAAACCAATAAAAGATTTCAATGTTCTGAATTATTGTGCAAACTTTAATTGAATTTCGTATTCTTGGTGAATATCTGTGTGAAAGATTACTTTTTATGGTTGAGAATAAACCTTTTTTTCTGTCGCCATCTCTCTTCATATCTGCTCTCCTTTTGTCGGATGGCGTTTGCGTTTGAACGGTAACGGTCACTAACGGTTGACATTTAGACACATTTATTGCGTCGATTATTAGTCAACATTCCTGATCGTGATTCATTGTTCATTAACGTAGCTAATTTCCTAATCCCTAATAAATACTCAATAAGTATTTCATATATTACTCCGTGGTCAAGTTATCCAATAACGTAATAAAATTTGTAACGTTGAAAATCCAAACATTGTTTTGTCAATTATGGATCCATTTACTCAAGTAAGTTTCGACATAATTTTTATTGAGTTTTTCGAGAAAATATTTCATACTAAATATTGGATAACATAATTGAAATAACGTTGAATGATTGAAAATGAATTTTGTATTCTAGCGTATGTTGGAGCGTGCAAAGGCTAGAAGAGAAAAATTGGATACGCAATTGAGCAATGCTGGGCATGTTGTAAAGGTTCGAAGAAGTCCCTTGAAGGATGCCAATACTATTCTACTACAATCAAGTATGTTATCTTGAGTTATATATGTGAATATTTTATTATTTGTTTGAATTCGTAAATGAAATAATATTTTACAATGCATCCACTATTTAACTAGAATCTTCAAATGAAGATGTAAAAAAAGTGACCGAAAAGTACTCTGCGTCAAATATTTTAAACGTAAAATCATCAACTGTAAATTCATGTGAAGAAGCGTATAACTCTTCAGAGAACAGTAAAATAATTAAAGTTAATAGTCCAGATAAAGAGAACGGAGCTAAAATGGATTTAACCGTACGATCAAAATTACAGAGGATGGGCAAATTATACTCAAGTATAGAAATGATTTTTTTCAACTGTTAAGAATTTTGTTTCTTTGTTATTATTAATTGTATATTTCAAAATAGATGACGCTAGTCGCGAATTAAGTTCGCCAATTCATCGAACTGAAGAAGAATTTAGCGCCGAAGAGAAAAGTATTGAAAGCAAACATGTTAAACGCGTTGGTGGAACAAGACTCGATCGTTTAGCAGCCCTTGCATCAACAATAAATAATTGGGAGGATGATTTATCTCATCCATTATTGGTAAAGTATTTTCAATTAGTTTCATATACATAAATATATACACACAAATTAAAATATATAAATATATATGAAATTTTTTTTTTTTGTAATTTTATTTGAATTATGTGGAAAGTATAATTCTTTCTATAACGAATAATTGAAGAAATTATTTTCATAGATAAAGAAGGGCGAGAGCAAGGCGGAGCGAATTCAAGCGAAGATGAATGAACAAGTTAAAACTGCATGTGACTCCCAACCGAGTACTAGTAGTTATGGAGGACGATGGAAGAGTAATATAAACGACGGGAAACATGTGAGCACTGATACAACAAAGCAATTAAAGTGGGACAAAACTATTATCCAAAATTTAGTAAGTAAATATTCATTGTCAGCTTAAATTCTCTCGTCGCTATTCATGACTTTTCTTTTTGAGAATAATGCATTTTTTTTTCATTCTTGAAAACTTTAATGGAATAATTATTGCCTGATGAGGCTTATTAGAAAAAAAATTAAAGTTACACTTCACATTTGTTGCAATAATTCATTGATAGTTGATATCGCGAAAAGAAATAGCATAAAATTTTACAGGAAGCTCAAGGATATACTCGATCTAAGAGCAATTCCAGTCTTGTTTATGACTATAAGGCTTGTTCCCAGGATTCAAACGATGTTTTGAATTTTCCGCGTGACGAAGGGCAACATCGGATCAATATCGACAAGAAAGAAGAAAAATTCAATACCAGTGCAATCAATAGAACCGCCCAAAAAATAGATTTATCGATAAAAGATTCATCTATTATAAGTCCAAAGACGACGGAAAAGGCAGCCAGCAATTACGTTAATACAAATGAAAATCGTGGAGGATACAGGTTTGGTGGTTATAATGTTTTGTCAAAAAATAAAATTTTATCACCAGGCTCAGTTCTCAGCAAAGCGTCATTATTTGAATCAAAAAGTTTAGCTAACAAGACAAAAGATCCAGCGGAAATGTCATTATCGGAAAGAATGGCATTATTCGAGAGGAATAAAGGTGAGGCATTAATACCAAAAGCGCCGTTAACATTGTCGGTGCCAACTAGGAAATTGCAGGAAAGTCCGAAAATTACGATACAAAGTGGAGGTAATCTTCATGTTGAAAATCATAATTAAAGTTTCGATTTTTTAAATGTTCTTTTATCTTTATATAATTTTAACATTGACATTATGATCATTATTATAATCAATATAATTTGTTTGATAGATAATCAATTGGGGGGACGAGGAAAACATGTAATAACTAGTCGCGCTTTATTTGAACAAGGTGCGCCAAAGCAAGAATTGGAAAATGATATTTTACGTGACACTCAAACAGAACGTCAAAAAGAATTAGAAATGTTACGAACACGCTTCAACAAAAATAAAGAAGTTGCACAAGTTGCAGCTGGTTCATGCATACGCCCTAGACATAACAGCGAAACTAACAATAGTTCACCAAAAAATTCACCAGTGTGTCCAGTTAAACCAACACCGGCAACGGTAAAACATAATTCAACGGTACAATCCTTATAAAAAATCTTTTCCAGTCATATGCGATATTAATATTCTTAGTTAACGTAGACAATCAATCGATCTCTATTGATTCATTTTTTTTTTCCTACAAATTAAAATACTAATGAAGTTTTAGGTATCTTTTTGGTACACAAACTTTATTGAGCTTTCAAAACTAGTAACAAATGAAACATAAACATTTTCACTCATGAAAACTCATTAATTAAATGAGTTTTTTTATTTGGTACAAAATTGATTAGATGAATGTATTTTTTTTTTTCAAACGTACGATAATGTAGCCATTGTCGTACTGAGGTGACACTGGAGAAATTCAACTTTATCTGCATCGGCAGTTATATTTTTCTTGGCGTTTCTTATTGCCATGGAAACGCTACATAAAACGCATTCATTTTTAAAACTGACAGGTTAATGTTAGTATATTTGTCGGTCAAAAATTTTTTTGCCAACAGCTATAACCAACAAATTTATGATTATTTATTCGTAACCACCCCAGTACAATTATGGCCTCATTATTGTACGTTTGAAAAAGAAATAGCATATTTCATTTGGAGGAGAAATGACTTATCATGGCTTGCCTTCTGTTACCCGCCTCAATTCGTTCGGTGGACAAACTCAGGCACGCCTGGAAAGTAACATTTCTCCTTATGAAATAATATACTATTATTAACTTTTAAGAAAGATTGATGAGTAATTTTTATGATTATGAAATTTAGGATCACGTACCACCACCACCGCCATTGCCGGCAGAGTCTTTGCAGGATCGTGGTTCACCAATAAAACGCCAAGTTACCGATTTTCCATCTAAACCACTCGTTCAGTCTACTTCTCAACATCAGATACCCCAACGTAACATGATAAATCGTGAAACATTCATTAAACGAATTCGCATTTCGCCACCAAAACCTGGTCATCTTTATCCCGATTTAACAAATGTTGAGTATTCAGATACCGACACAACAGACACAGAGTATACCGTTGGCACCACAGAGCCGGAAACAGTGACATTGGATGAAAGAACAGACACTGATAACTATAATTTACAAATCGACGACAATCAAGATTCTAACTGCGATGATTCTGCTAATACAAGCTTTGAAACAAGTATTTTACGTGCTGTAACACGGCAGACATCGAATAATAAACGACAAATAGAATCTGATGGAGATAGTTCAACATCAGACATTTCTGTCCTCGATGAGATGGATGAATACTTGGACGAATGTTTAGCTCATCAGGAAACTCAAAACAATGGTCCAACACCACCTAAAATGAATCGGGCAGGGACAAGTCCATCAATGACATCAACAAGTTTTAAATATACCCAAGGATCTAGTTATCGCTCACCAATAAAAGTAACGCCAACTCAAAAAAGCAAAGATAAATCATACTTATTCGATGGCGATACTCGTGTTCCATTAATGCACAGCGTAAGTTTTTATCGTCGACAACAGTCGCAAACTCCAAATAAATCAACACCAGTGCGACAGATTAATCGCGAGAATGAGGTAGGAGAGGATCAACAAATAACAACAATATCCAGTGAAAAACAAGAAATGACACTGGTACAAGAAAAAATAAAACGTTTAATGGATGAGGTGTGTAAGCAGCAAACAATAATTGGTCAAGCAAGTCAGGCATTAAATTTATGTACAGCCACAGTTGAATTTAGTGGATCACGTGAACAAGTTGAAGGTGAAAGACTATTATTAGTTGGAACACATCGACGACAAGCAGCATTGAATGAAATACAACGATTAAAAGTTGAAGGAAGTCTGCGGCCAACTGTTGCTGGTGCATCGGAAATTCAAGAAAGTGGATCTTTAACGATATCTGCAATGACATTGCCATTAAAGCTTGATCATACTAGAAATATCGCCGCTGACATTTGTCAACATTTTGTGTGTTTAATACGCCATTTAGACGTTATTATTGCAACGCCCATTGTTCAAGCAGAGCCGGGAGATGCGTGTATACGTTTTCCATCTACAATCAAACTAGATGATCTTTGTAGCAATTTTAAAATTACAATTGAAGTTTATTCGTTAGAAACGCGCGCAGAAATATTGCCTCACGAAGTTAAGTATCATATTCATAACGTCAATGGTAGTAGCAGTGGAAATAGCGGAAAAAAAATGGGCAATAAAACCCCGAAAAAATTTTTGAAGCACGAGAGCCGATTGGTGATGCCATCGGTACAGTCACCGGCTGGTCCGTCTGCAGTTAGATCTCCAGCATTTATCCTCAGTGGATATGTGGTATTCAGTTTAAGAGAAGTTAATAGACAACAATTTACATTGAATAAACTACCGAGAAATTCTTCTCTCGAAGGCCATTTACAAATGCACATTGCATGCGAGTTGTCTGTTGATATTGAATACCGTGGATTCTTAACGATGTTTGAAGATGTATCTGGATTCGGAGCTTGGCATCGACGATGGTGTTTATTGAAAGGTGACACTTTGTCATATTGGAAATACCCAGACGACGAGAGAAAAAAAACACCAATTGGCAGTCTTGAATTACAAGGTAAAAAAATGCCTTTATTTTTTAATTTCATTCTGACTTGTCTTAAGTATTTAGATGTATCACAATATTTTCATATAATTAATTACTAACCACGTCAAAATGATTTTGTTTTAGCTGTTGTAACTACCAATGTTGGATTAGTACCGCGCGAGATTTGTGCACGTCCTCACACATTATTGCTTGAGACGGTGCGACCATCATTAAATGGTGAACCTGACAGTTTAGTTGTGGTTCGAAACGGTTCAGAAACGAGAATCAGGTATTTTGAATTCAAAATCAATTTAATGTTTTTCCAGGAAAAAACCCATTTTTAATAATATTGATATGGTATTTTTTTTTTTTTTTTCGGTTTGTCTCATCTCAAAGGCATTTACTGTCAGCTGATACGAAAGAAGAAAGATTAGAATGGTCTTCAAAACTTAATCAAACATTAAGTCTTATTCGCGCATGGGGCGGAATGTCTTCAAATATGTCATAATTATTGGTTTTGGCCATTGACACGTTTAATATTATATAAATTTGATCTATCTACACAAAAGCATGTATCCATATTATTAAACAACAGATATGATCATTAGGTGATTATTGGATGATAATATGATGTCTCTATTAATTGAGAAATTAAATAATCTTTACTAGATTATTTTTTCCATAGACCGAGAAAACAATAATTATTATAAATAATCGCTACTATGATTATTATATCATTCTACCAGTATTTATCGAACATAGATTACATCTGCGTACTTTATATAAATATATGTCAACTTGATGCATAAAACTATATATATATATTTATGGGGGGGGGTGTGTATGTATGTATGTATGTATGTATGTATGTATGTATGTATGTATGTATGTATGTATGTATGTATGTATGTATGTATGTATGTATGTATGTATGTATCCCTGAGAAATTTATTAATGATTTTTCACATCTAAACTGTACACGTAATATCAAATATAATTCAAATAAACGATTGAATAATTATGATTAAAAATAAATATAGTATTAGCAACATATATTTATTTGGGATAAAAATTCTTAATTATTGACGAAATAAGTGTTTCACAAACAAATTATTTACTTTGGATTTTTTTCATTTTCTTTTATTAATAATCATCAATTATTGATGATAGCATTTATATATTTTGCTAAATGAATGATGAGAAAGAAAAAATTAATAACAGACAAAAAAGTACATATCAATTAAAGTATTACTTTTCAAGGTATATTACACAATATAATAAAATTATGCGAGTGTAATTGTTGGGTGAAATCCATTTTCGTCCGCAGTATATGTCACTTTATATGTTTTTCCATCCAATCCAACGAAGCTAAAACTACCGACAACACTCAATATTTCATTTTCCGTACCCTCATTCTTTATTTCCGCTGTTTCTTCACGCATCTGACCATCACTTTGTTCATATGAAAAATGATAGCCACCAATACCAATATTATTACTCTCTTCTTGTCGCACAATTGTTATTTCATTTGGATTTTGTGGTGCAGCTATAATCGTCGTTGCCATTAGGCCCAACAAAAGTAGCAAAGCCTAAAAAGAACGAAAGAAAAACAAAATATAAATAATGTTCGAATATAATAAAATTTTTATATTATAGACGTTGATCTAAATATGATATTTCTGCGCAATCCAATGTGGATTGACGAATGATTGATTAATATTTGCTGCAAACATGAGCATAAGTAAATCAAAGATGAAATTTGAAAATGAATGAAAACAATATTCCAACGGCCTTATTTACACTTTCACCGAATATTGCATAAACAATATCTTGGCAATTATGTTTTACTTTCACAAATAAAAGTTCCCTGATTTTAATTTTTATAATATATTGCATAGTGGACAAGCTCTTCTTCCTTGAATCAACTATTCCTTTTTCCTAATTTAGTTATCAATATGATAAAGATATAAAATATACAAGTTAGTATACATATAAAAAATGAAACACCCACCGTTTTCTTCATGGTTTCAGATTAACAGAAAAAAAAATCTCCAAATCGAACTAACAAACAATTAAATGAAAAAATCAGTTATTTATGAATGAAATTCAACGTCCTACTTGGACAAGTTTTAACACACGACACCTAAGAATTATGTTGCACACCTCAACCTTTATATACTCGGAAAATTGTACTGCAACATCTCATATTGTTTTTTTATTCTTCCCCACTACCTGCACAAGAAGAAGATATTGCATCTATCACATCGTCTCCCCATATCAAATGTGTAAATGCAATTGCAAATGTCTTTGACACCGTCTTCTTCGTCTTCTTTTTCTCTGCGAAACCAGTAGGAATTTAGCTCTCATAAGAGCTGCATTGACAATATAAATAATAGATCAAATTATTTTCTTTAACAAAAGCGTCTACACCCATTACATCTACATCTTGATCTCATTATATATTTACAAAAATTTGGAAATAAAAAAATATGTAAAAAGCATATGAGAATCAATTAAATCATTGTTCTGTAGATAATTTCTGTACATAAACATTCGAGACTACGAAAAAAGAAACAATTGATATGATAATGTAAATGGGCAATGTTTCAATGAATATGATGTGAATACGTCGTATTTACTACGGATCTTTGACCCGGGAAGAGAGCAGGATGTCGTATTATTGATAATATGGAATCTTCCATTCTACTCCGCTCCTTCATAGAAAGTATACATGTACTAAGGGGACGCATTCTTGATTAAAATATCTGAATATGCAATCGCTGCTTGCAATAAAAATTATTCTACAACATAAAACAAATATTCAATAAATATAGAACGTATTGGAGTGTATGATGAATTAGTTGCAATACAATATTATTTCCGTATGTCGATAGATTTATTTAAAGAGAATTCGTCAAATTTTATGATACTAGTATCAGTAGGTATACTAAGTCACCTAAAACGAATCATTTTCAAAAATAAAATGTCAACTGCAAATATGGTGTTGCTGTAAATATAATGGTGATAGTGTAAAAATGTCCTCGATGTCCATTTTTTTTTCACTCATCATTTCTCACCCATTCTTACATACCACCTTTACTTCTGTATATATATATTTTGCTACTCCTGATTTTTTTACGGTGGATTTTGAAAGAACGCACGGTAAACCTGAAGAGTTCGTATATACTGTATTATATTATATGACGTAATCCACAACTGATGTCATTACATGACCTTGCCATTTGCGAAGAAGATGCGCTGTACGAATACTTATACCGTACCTCTTCAGTTGACTTTTATGCCAGTACGATAGGCATATTTATATTTATTATGCAATATAATATATAGCTCACAGAATAGGATGCGGTATAAATATGCATCAGATGTTTATATATCTTTTTTAGTTATTGGACACTTAAATCATCTTAATTATATACACAACAAATATAGCTATATATAGTAGCAGGGTCAGTAAATTTGAAATAATTTATTGAATACATAATTGAATTCTGGAAGTTTGTTAATATGTCATTTGTTTATCCATCTGTTTACCAGATACTTTTCATTTCATGCACACTAAGGTACACAGTAAAAAATTTTTATAAAAGTGCACTCAGAATTTGCGTTAAATTTTTTTTAACACGTACTTATTCAACCTAAATATAATGTTGAAAGAACACATTATTTATGTGAGTTGATTCAACTCCAATGATGTGTTATTCACTTTGATAAAATTAAAAAATATGTTGACTCCAAATGTACAGAGAAAAAAAATTTTTGTAAAACGGACGTTCGGTACAGTTAGCGGGGCGACACATTTACGGGGCAAGGGGAAACTAGCGATGAGTGACGACTTGATCTTGACGACGCCATACCGGGTCTTCAATGTGTGAGTGTTCATGTACACGCATCAGTGACTGCGCTTCTTCTCTTCGGCTGCGTCGGTATGATGTCCCGGAGCATTTTGAATTTCCCGCCAATTGCGAAGTTGCCGTTGTGTTTCTGTCGAACACTTATTTATTTTTTTATTAATAAACGAATCAGATGATCGTCACAGAAATTGGTATACATGAAATTAATAGCATTATCTGTGACATATAGAAAATGTGGTGAAATTCATTGGGCCAATTTTCTTAAAACTGAGTTTTTATCAATTTTCCCATAAGCGACCGTGTTAAAATGACTGAATTTTGAAATTCAATATCTCGAAAACGAAACAGATGAACCTCTTGAAATTTTGACAGGATTATTGTAACAATAATAAGAACGTCTAGTCTAAATTTCGAATAAATCCATTGAAGAGTTCTATCTCTACCGAACCCCAAGTAAAAATAAAGAGGTCTTTTCGGGGCGCACACAACGATGATAATCCGGATGAAAACTAGCGCACACAAGGCGCGTAACAGGTCGGCTTGGTGAACAACTGGTCGACACAGGGTCTTTTTTGGGTCGACACAAGGGACGAAACAGGTAACTTACAGTATTGAAATGACCCTGTGTACGCCTTGTGAGCCCTTTGTGGGCGCCTGCATTCTTGAAATTCGAAATTCATATATATATACATATATATATATAATGTATATATGCATGTATATATACATACATATACACATATAATATATGTATATGTATTCGGGTTGGAAAATAAATTATATGATTAATTGAAAACATTTATTGCAATAAATCATATTGATTATTATTAAACTTTATTGATTCCTTAATACATTGGATAAAAATTATTATTCATAGCTCTGGGAATATGTCAAAATAATATCACTTGAATAGGTTAGATTATTAATAACTGAAATTATCAAAGGTTTGCAAGTTTAAAATAAAATGTCATAATATATTGTGTAATAAGGAAGGAATGGCGGTATTTTTCGACAAGTGTGAAATTTATAAGTCCGAACGATGCGCGGGCTACAACCAAACATCGAGGCACAGTACTGAAATGATAATTTTTACATCGTCATTTGCAGTGGTAACATTTTCCTCCTGACAGATTGAGGTTATGTCTTCTTTCCTACGGTTATTGATCTCGTTTATCAGCTGCAAGGCAAAGAAAAATTGATAAATATGTATTCTATCTATTTGTAATATAATTGCATTCAACAAATCTATTTTCACACTATATGCAAAGTAATGTTATTGTACTTACATGATATGACTGCCACTTCCACAATTTTCGTATGACGGTCACCAAACATTTTTCAAAATCAGGCCATTCACCACACCATCCACACTGCACGAACTTTACTTTAATTATGTTTTTGTGAACATTGTTTCGTTTGAAAGAGATTCATTGCAATTAGAATTAAATAGCAATAGCGTTAAGAATGATAAATGTCATTGTTGTGACCAAAGTGAAGTGCGTCATTGATTCTTCTGGGCCTACGTTCAGACCTATCCTTCGACGCGCCATCTATAAAGTTCATTTGTTTAGTCCGACAAATAAATGTATTTGTCGGACTTTGAAAAATTTCACAGCCACAGGAAAAATTTCCAAGTCCAAAAAATGAATGGACTTAGAATTTATTTACAAGTAGGGCCCACAAGTGGCTCACATAGGGCCCACATCGGTTGTAAGGATCCGTTGAGCGCAAAGACGCCCACAAGGGGATCACATAGGGCGCACATTGGTTGTAAAGGCCCGTTGAGCGCAAGGGCGTCCACAAAGGGCTCACATAGGGCGCACATCCCAGTAAACTGAAATGATTTTTATCACAGGGGTTCACTAATCCGTTGAAACCTTCTGTGTACCAGGCTATTGTTTTAATGGGGATAATGTTATATCTTTGGCGCCGCCAAACGACGATGGATTTTTATAGAACTCGACAAGACGTTTTTGACGAATAAAAAATTTCGATATCTCGCTTAGTTTTCGAGATATCGAGGCTTTAAAATCTATTTTTTTATTTTTAATTCAGTGTTATATTTGATAGTTTTCGATGGAATAAGACTTTGTTACGTCTTATTTCGTCGAGGAAAGTATGGATGTAAACAAATGATCTGTATGTATGTATGTATGTATGTATGTATGTATGTATGTATGTATGTATGTATGTATGTATGTATGTATGTATGTATGTATGTATATATATATATATATATGTATAAGTGTGAGTGCGTATGTGTTTGTGTGTAAATATAGAGTGGGGTCCGGGGCAGAGCCCCGGGGCGGGGGGGCTTGAATAAATGTGAAGAAATAGTATGTTACAAAAACAAATTTGAATCAATCTTGATGATTTTGCCAGATATAAATTAATTCATGAAATGATGAAACATTTTATGAAAAAATTTATAAATGTTCAGATCGCACCACGAGGAGGTATCATTTGTTCAAGCAAATAATTAAATAGTGCATTTTCTGTTCATATTCTTCCTGTATTTGAGTGGGGATTGGAGTTCCCCACTTAAAGTATAAGATTCAAAAACGTAAATAAATAGTATGTAAACGAAAAATCTGAAATTCCAAGACTGTTGTGTGTTATTGTATTCATAGTTTGAATCAAACTTCCTAGTGTGACTGTGACGCTAAAATTTATTTCGAGACGTATATACAGATCATTTGTTTACATATATACTTTTCGCGACAAAATATGACTTTACAAAGTCTTATTTCGTCGAAAAATATCAAATATAACATAGAAATAAAAATGAAAAAAATAAATTTTGAAGCTTCGATATCTCGAAAACTAATCGAGATATCGAAATTTTTTATTCGTCAAAAACGTCTTATTTTGTCGAGTTCTATAAGAATCCGTCATCGTTTGGCGGCGCCAAAGATATAACATTATTGCCGTTTTAATGATGGAATAACTCTGTGTGCGCCTTGTGTCGATCTACTATCGACCACCAAAATTTTTTTCGATTTCAAAAATGTGTGCGCCTCTTGTGTCGACCTGATAAAGACTTCTCAAACTGTAAAGACCCGTTGAGCGCCTTGTGTCGACCTTTTCATTTTTACTCGGGATATCATGTAAGTAGAATAAAATTACATTGCATAGAGTATGAAAATAGATTTGTTGAATGTAATTATATTTTAAATAGATATAGAATACATATTTATCAATTTTTCTTTGCTTTGCTGCAGCTAATAAACGAGATCCATAATCATAGGAGAGAAGACATAACCTCAATCTGTCAGGAGGAAAATGTTATTACTGCAAATGACGCTCTGAAAATTATCATTTCAGTACTCTGCCTCGATGTTTGATTGCCGCCCACGCATCGTTTGGACTTATAAATTTCACACTCGTCGAAAAATACCGCAATTCCTTCCTTATTGCACAATATATTATGACATTTTATTTCAAACTTGTAAACCTTTGATAATTTCAGTTATTAATAATCTAGCCTATTCAAGTGATATCATTTTAACATACTCCCAGAGCTATGAATAATAATTTTCATCCAATGTATCAAGGAATCAATAAAGTTTAATAATAATCAGTATAATTTATTGCAATAAATGTTTTTAATCAATCATATAATTTATTTTCCAACCCGAATATATATACATATATTATATATACATGTTATATATATATGTACATATATATATGAATTTCGAATTTCAAGAATGCAGGCGCCCACGAAGGGCTCACAAGGCGCACACAGGGTCATTTCAATACTGTAAGTTACCTGTTTTGTCCCTTGTGTCGACCCAAAAAAGACCCTGTGTCGACCAGTTGTTCACCAAGCCGACCTGTTACGCGCCTTGTGTGCGCTAGTTTTCATCCGGATTATCATCGGTGTGCGCGCCCCGAAAAGACCTCGAAAAGACTTCGAAAAGACCTCTTTATTCTTACTCGGGCTGAAATTTTCATACAATATTTTTGTGATATTGTAAACTTGTAAAATAGCATTAAAAAAAATCGATTTTTTCACCCCCCCCCCCCCCTTATTGAACTGCGTAGCAACGCAACCTTTTATTTTATTTACCCATAAAACAAAAGACAAAGTTGCGTGATCCTAGTAGCGCATGCTGTATACCCAGTATACCTATATTATACTATAATATATATGTACGATAATAGGTATACTGGTATAAAGCGCCGCACATTCTCATTAATTTTTTCATTTTAGGGACTATTTAATCCTTTATACATCATTTTTTGAGGCACTCAGCTAAAAAATATTGTGTATCAATGCCGAGTGATCATTTTTGGCCTAGATACACAAATAACTATTTTGAGGAAGGGATAAACCGTGAGAGAAATGTATCAGGCTTTTTTTTTGCAGCGCCGCTTATCTTGTGTGATAAATACTCCACTAATTATGTAATTTACGACATTGTACATGTCTATCATGTATCTATACGTACATAAGGCCAAGTACACACTAGGCGAACAAAGGCGAAAAACTTTGTTCGCATAAATTTGCTAGAATTTGTTTGGCGTTCGATGTGAAATTTGAAAAAAAAATTAAATCTTTCATCAACGTTCGTCTATTTTTGCCGGATTTGCGGGTGCATTTTATCGATTTACGCAACATTCATATTACTGTTATATTATAAATCGATAATATTTAAACAGAGTGGCTCCAGTCTATGACTCAAATCACGAATGAAAATAATCTGCAGTTAATGTATTTACGCATGACGTAAGATTGTTGTACTACGCAAAAAGTCGTACACACTAAAAAATAGTCCGAACGGCAGTATAACAACACTACTCTTCAGATCTCTACTTTTCAAAATTCCAGCCTAAATCTGAACTCATATTATCACTTTGAAATCAACATACTCCCGAATACCTCTACTCTACTTTCTCACCTCCACTCCCCAAATTTGTACTTCTGATTTTTCATGTAATTCACATGAAAAGTAGAGATCTGAAGAGTAGTGTTGTTGTACTGCCGTCCGAACGACCTCAGCCGAATTTTCTTTCAATGTACCGCCTGGTGAGCGAACCCTTGCGAACGGGAACAAAGGCATCCGATGGCGGTTGTCAATGCATCCGCATTTGTCTGAACGCATTTGTTTGCAACTGTTTGTTCACCTTCGTTCACCTAGTGTGTACCCAGCTTAATATTTTCAAAGTAAAACTTTTATTCTATCACCTCAATTTTTTTCGTCCATCTATCGCATGTCGCATTACAACCAGCCGCAGAGTAGGGGTAGAGGCATCCGGCAGAGCAGCCAAGGCCAATATGGCCTACAATCTGAAAACAAGTTTCACTTGCATCGTGGTTTCATAAAACCATTTTTTTTTCATTTATATTTTCTTTATAGCAACGGGAAATATTTCGTTCCTTCATCATTAATTCTTTCCGCTGAAGTTTATTCCAACGCATCATCATGTCATTGATATACATGAAATTGTCAGTAATTAAATTTAAAAAATCTCACCTTCATCCAGACAAGCAGACGGGATGAAAAAAAAAAGTTATTTTATTTCATTCCATAAAATTCTTGTATCAAAAGCTGATATTTTATGTATATTCTATATGTATATGCATCATATCACAGATCGCACATAACATATAGACGACAACATTTCCATAAAAAAATATATTATTTCTATTTATTATATAGAAATGAAAGTATGATACATTTTTACATTTAAAAATATTTTTTCCTTCTCAATGAGGAATCAGAGTTTTACCATCGGTGCTTTTATAAATACGGGAACTCCGGCTGTTTTTATGTAAAAATAAAGTCCATGTGATCTGTTGATTCGTGTAGAATATTGTGATTCCACTATTTTTAAATTTCCCGCGCAAATTAAGCCAATAATGCACTTGAATTCGGGAGTGTGGTGGCGCTGTTAATCCAACACCAACGACGACGACGTACTTATTCAGCCCGCCAATTTCTCTTAGGCATCACTTTGATCGTACTTGATCGTACTGTAAACTGCAGAAATTCATTGTCTTGAAAAATTTCTTCAGAGTCGGTATGTATAAAAGTATCTAATAAATCTGTATTTCATGAATTATTTTTATACTGTACCCGTTCAAACAATTATTGGCCATATTTATAATTTTCGAAAATTTAGATACATATATATAAATTAATAACGTACTGCACGTTGCAATAGTGTAAGGAAATCTGTTAATTTTTTGGTTTGTCGACATCCGACACTTACAGTATTGTTGAGGTCAGTGATCGATTGTTCGAAAATTTTTCAATATACAATTGCGTCGTCTTTAACTTGTTGATATTATTATTCAAAATTATGTTATCACGTTTTTATTCTTCATTACTATTTAATTTTTAATGTTTTTGAAAATTTGTAAGTGAATCCAGTGCTTTATTCTTATCAAATTGTCTATTGTGTGTATAAATGTGAAGTAAAAAATGTAAATGATAATGGTAGATTTCAATAATTTGATATCAATACATCATATGTATTTTTCAGATTGAGTACATAATTATTTATAAACAAAATGGATCCAAGTTTTGAATGAATAATTAAATTTATCGTAAAAATATTTTATGAATTGAATTGTGGAAATATTGAAGAATTTTTGGAACAATACTTATACTACGTTTTGATGTTTGATAAACATCAATGAGAATAATCCACAAATTGTCGAAGACTATAAACAATCTTGCAAAATTTATGCTTGCAGATACAAACGGAATTTAATTGAATACAATTTATGCCTATTCAATTCCAACAATGGACAGCAAAGACAATAATTCACCTGCTTCTACAATAACACATGAGAATAATAGTTCATCAAAAAATAACGATGAAGGACCACACACTGCTTCTCAGCAACTTGTGAGAAATAATGATATTGCGCATAAAAATATAGATCATCCTTCATCCAGCTCAGAAAAAACAACAAAATCTAAAAAAAAACTTGAAGCAAATGCAAAAGATAAGACAACGAAATCAACTCATTCGATAAACTCATCACAAGGACGATGGGAAGCTACAAACAATGATTTGAGAGCCAAAAATATTCAATTAATCGATATGAAAATGAGGATGTTACGGTTAAGTCTTGACTCACAATTTACGTATACACATACGTGTATACAAAATCGAATTTCAGTCTATTATTATGAGTACAATGTTATCGAAAAAATACAAAATACATTGATGCATATGCTTGGTACTCAACTGCCACTTGATATTCGTAAATGGTTAGAAATCATAGAAGAGTTACAACGAATAAATACCATTTTCGTACAAACGTATCATGAAAAGTCAATCGAAATAAGCTCTGAAGAATATTGCAGAGATATTAATGATGTACATTTATATGTGCCAAATCTTCCAACATTACCAGATTATAACATTTCAAAGTTATTGGAAGATGCATTTCATATGTATTACAGTCACTTTCAACGTTCATTTGCGACACCTAATCCAATTCCTAATTCTTATCCACCGCCACGTAATGACGATCCGCCAATATTCGAGCCATCATATCAAAATTATCCTCAGTATCATCATTTTTTTCCACAACAATCCAAGGAATCGCCTATACCATCACATATTCCACACTATTCACCGACTAGAACACATTTACCTACTCAACGTGCCACAATACCGAGATCATATGACGAACAGGATAATTATTGGTCAGAACAATTCAACAAAATGAATACATGGCAACAGGATAATGGGGCTGCGGCATTATATGATAGAGATGAACTTCTTTATTGTTTGCGATTCAGAAACAAGGGTATACATGATTTTGATCTGGAGTGGGGTGTCAATCAAGTTCGAAAGAAGTATAATGGTTCTTTGACGGAATTACCTTTCTCAGTGATTATTGATGAAACTGAACGACTATTATATCAGCGGGAAAATTTACAGTTGCCACATTATTCAGATAATTCAATGAGAAATGTATCACGCAATTTACCAAATCGCCAACCACAACGAGAAACTTCTGTACCATCAACGTCTTCCTGTGAGTTTTTGTATATTTTTTTCTTCTATCCAATACTGTTGATTATTTCCGACGGTTTTTTTTCTCATCCAACAGATGTTCCAGCTAATGTCATAAGTAAAACATCAACGTCAAAGAAAAAATCATGGGATACAATTAAAGATAAATCTGCAACGTTCAATAAAAGTAATGTTGAGGAGGAATGTGTTATATGCTTTGAGGCACTTCGGCCAGGCATAAAAACATCAAACCCAACGTTTGCATTACAATGCAAACATACTTTCCACAAAAAGGTATTCATCAATTATTTTGCAATTCTTACAACATTTGTAGCATAGCTTTATTAAATTCTTTTTTCAGTGTATCAATAATTGGTTCAAACAAAGTCGGTCATGTCCAACTTGCAGAAAACATTCGCTCCTGGATGATTATCCACCATTATAATTTATTATATTCCAGCCTACTAGTTTTTAACTTCTTTACATTAATCTTTTACTCAACAAGTTTGTATTTTAGTTTTGAATATTTTTTTCACTTTCATTAACATGTTTAGAATCTGCTTAGCACTAAAATATTTTCATAATGTATACTTATATTGTTTTCTAACCTATTCAATAATATATATTCTTTCCAAAATTCACTTTCTTTGTTGTATTTCATTATATGGAAATGAATTTGTATTCATCATACGTATTCCGTATAAAAATCTTACATGATGCATTAACTTTACTAGTAGCTGATGGAGAATCTTCATGTCTGACAATATAGGATCACCATTTTTGTGAAATATGAAAAATTTTCACCTGGATATATAAAAAATACATGTATCCGGTGGATTTTCTGAATTTTGGGAATTTATTGCAATTCAGATTGAGTAACTCAACTTCAACAGTCTTGGACAACAGCCGTGTATCGTATGGATGCAAATGTGAATAATCATCTGGACGTTGAAGTATTATATTTACATCCAAGTGCCTAACGGTTTTAAAATGTATTTCGGTTAATATTTATTTGCTTTTTTTTATTTTTGTTTTTTACTAGTCGCAGTCTCTTTACTGGGGTGGTAAATTATTTTTTGGATTGCGATTGAGCAGATTATTTTTACATATTTTAATTTTATACATGCAGTAATATTTTTATATTTGAATATTTATAGATATTGATCGTAAAGATCGCGGAATGTTAGTGTAATGAAAACTATAGCCGTCACAACCCGAAATGCACGATTGGTCGCATCTTATGTGGTTCTTCCATTGCTCTATGCAATGGTTAAAAGGGCAAATCCGTAATCTTTCACGACCCCACTCTCATCCGTATAAGTAGATAGGAAAACTTTCGCCTGTCTATGTATAAGGCGTGATCATACAGGCAACATTGGGTGACATTTAGAAACATGTGCATCAAACTGGTTGTATATTCTTTGCGCAACATTTACATTTTTATTTACCAATAAACATATATACACTTGATGAATTTCTTGATCTTTTTGACGTGTTTTACAATATTATTGGTTTTTGTTCATCAAAATCTGTTTTCTGAATGTTTGTCATTATTATCTAAATGGATTAATCAATATCACTAACGTATTATTTTACTGATTCACAAATCATGACCCTCATATTAATATACATTTCCATGTAACTATACCTTTTATTTTTCTCATGTGGTTTTTGTTAATTGCCATCATCATGTATATGCAACAGATGATAGTTGAAGTCATTAACATATTACCACAACAAAATATGATTAAAGTGTTATTATATAACCGTACTGTGTCTCTTATTATGTGCTCAATCATAATGGAAATAAATAATTACAATTATATTGAAGATATCATGATGTATACAATTAAAATGATAATCTATGTACATTTGTCGTTATATTGTTTCATCGAAGATGTTCATTTTTCTTTATTAATGCAGTCACCGTAATTCATTTGTCAACACCGAAAATTATTCCATTTGTCTTTTGCGCAAGTATTCAGATTGGTGATTTAGTTTTTCACAGAGTCATATTATTAACGCTAGGTATAATTTTCGACACAATATATAAAGATATAATCAATTGTAAACGTTTTTTCATCATTCATGAATATAATTATTTATCTTGTTATTTTTTCTTGTTTGTAAATTTTTCTTCCTAGAATTCCTTCATCATGTGCTATTATATCCTTATTTTATAAACAAAATAACAATAATTGCGCAGATAACTTCATATATATACATATATTGTCACTTGAGAATGGAAATCTGAGAAGGGTCACAGTGTTGGAAAATATTCACAAGTTCATTGCAATCTAAAAAAAAAAAAAAAATAACAGAAGAATCGTCAATTACATAACTTTCTGTATAATGTTCATTTTTCATGCTAAAGAAATGTGGAAAATGTTTTTTTATTTTATGCTTGAAAAAATATTTACATATAACTGCATCATTAGATGATGATGCTATTTGCAGTTATCATTTGGTCGTTGAATTCATGATGATAAAAAGTTGAATTGTCAACACAATTTTCTATCATTAAATTTTTCGCTTTTCTCTCAAGTCAATTCCAAATCTTTGTAATAATTCTGTTTTTTTTAACTGTTGCCATATTTTTTTGGAACGTGCTACTTTCTGCTAGTCTGCTCCCACTTCCAAGTTTGATACTTCGAATCTTCTCCAATACCAATAAAAACATACATATATTAAAATAAAATGAGCCATCTCCATGCATAAAGTGCATCCGTTATTGCGACACATGAGCCTACAGCTTACCTCTTTCCACAAAACTCACATACACGAATTCTCATATTATCCATTACTTATAGTGATGAAGAAATAAATTTGTCAAGGGGAAATAGATAAAAACAAAAAAGTTGATAAAAAATACATTTTGAGTGGGATATTGATTAATCCGGTTCTTTTTTACGACTATATATACCGTCAACGCATCGATTTAAAAGATAGTTCTATTTGCTTTATAGCTTGAGTGTTTATTTAGAAGTAACAAAATAGAAAAGGAAAAGGAATCAACATGAAGATGGTGTGTTATTCATTTATTTATAATATTATGAAATAAAATATAAATAATTTAATTGAGATTCAGTGTTTCCCAATTTTTCATAATCTTTACAATCCATTTTCTGTTTGTTTACATGTAGATCATTGCTTTTGCTGCTGTTTTGGCTATCGCATTCGCGGCCCCCGCACAAAATCAACAGCAAGATATCGTTATTGTTAAAGAAGTACAACATGAAAATATTGGCGTTGATGGCTATAAATACAATTACGAACTATCGAATGGTCAATCAGTTGAGGAGTCTGCGGAATTGAAGAGGGTTGCCGGTATAGATGAGCCCGTTTTGGTGGTCAGCGGTAGCTTCTCTTATGTTGATCCTGAGACCAAACAGCGTTACACAGTTACTTATACCGCGGACGAAAATGGATTCCATCCATCAGGCGCACACATTTCTGCATAAATTCGTATATATCGGGACTCTTATGAAAATACCATGTAAAAAGTATGATTACGAACGATTTTAAATAAATTGAGATGAATTGAAATAATAACTTTTACACAGAATTCGTATATAACTTTGAAAACGTTTTTCTTCATCAAACTATACAGATCCAAAATTTTATTTCTTTCTTTTTTGATTTTTCGTGAAATAATATAAACAAGCAGATCCATTTTTTATTCTTCCCATCTTTGTCTATCAAGCTGTTCAATAATAATATGAATAATACTTATAATATAATATAGTAATGTTTCACTTGATTTTTTGGGTACACTTCCTCTATTATTCATGAGCATTTTATCCAATTTAATATCAACTGAAAAAAAATAATATAACTTCAACTATAAAATAATATTAAACATCGAATACATTTTAGATACTAATTCAATACTTACTGCCATTCACCAGAATTTTCGAATATTATTTAGGTGCTAGTTTTATTAATACAATCTCATGCCACATTAATGAGGTCATGGCATTGACATATTGGAATTTTGTTCGGGATATAATACTTATTATTTCTAATTTAATTGAATATGTATGTATCAGTAAATTGTATGAAAGTTATCGTTTATATGTATTTTCGCGTTTTCTTAATTATCACTCAACTTTTACTTACTCTTAACTTACAATTTTAAATCGTAGAAATGATAAAAATTGTGAATTAATTACGAGTATAGGAGAAACGTGCATGTGTTCGCTCAACTGAAAATAAAACCTCAGAATTTGTGTTGAAATACGTCGAGTCCAAATGTTTATAATCTGTGAGGCAAAACTTTAGTGTGAGATTCGACATGAAATATTGTTCATTTTACTCAAAATTATTTTTTTGCTTCAACACAAATTCTAATGTTAAAAATTGATACAAAATATGCGTTGAGAACAGTTGACACAAGTTTTGAGTGGACTTTTACAAAATTTTTCCTACTGTATACTTTTACAAATATATGAATGTTCAACTAATTGGAATTGTTCTCATATCCGCATTTAATTTCATAGAAAAATACAAATGTTGCTATCATCAAACCAATGAACAACAATGCAAAACCAGCACCTAGTGGTTTCAATATCAAAACGCGCACTGCTCCATTATTTATATTATATTCCTCCAAGACATTTTTGTAAACTATAACTTGCACGACGATTTATTGTGTTTCCAAAATGATATTTGGTTATTCCCGTTGCTTTCATTCGAAGAATCATCTATATTTGCAACAAGAGGCAACAAATGAAGGCACATTGCGTTTTACATATTTGAATTTTATATGAATAAACAGGCGTGATTTTATTATAATCTCATAAATTTAAAGATAGAAAATTTAGTTTTTGATGTGTATGTATACCTACGTATTTGTGTATACAGAGGAAAATTTTGTTTCTCACCGTATCGACCGATTGAAGAAGCCAAGGCTGCACCGCAAACGCTGTATAATAATTGTTCACTGGGTTTTTCATCACTCGATAATTCTTTAACCAAAGAAAAATAAATAAGCTATAAAGATACAAATACCATTATTTTTTGATCAATAAAAAAGAAGAGGAAAAGTGAAATGATAACAATAATTGCTGATAATAATAATATGATGATTAATTTACCTTAAGATCAGAACTGCTGACGTCATTTTCCGGAAAAAATATTGATTCAACTATTCGCCCATCGATAGCGTAATTTTTTCTAACAATTTTTTTATGTCGTTCTTCAAAAGAATGTTCGGACTTGAATCGTCCAGAAAGATATTTTTCATATGTATCCTAGAATTTAAATAAATAATTATTGTTATCAAATTTCACTGTTCACTAAAAATATATTGCTTTTCGTTGTCCCATCCCTCTACATTCCAATGCATATTGATTTCAGTGTTATATATAAATTATAAATTATGTCAAGAACTATGCCGTTATATCAAATCGACTATAATGGGATGTGAGGAATTATTAATAACTTGGTTTTGAGACCGGGACGTCCAAACGATCTGATGGAATGTTATTTGAATGAAAATCTATTATTATTATTCGAATAAACAAAAGATCTTTTCATTGCATGTCCTTTTTCTTGGCCTTTGCAATCTCCCTTATTCCCTTTTTTGCCTGCTTTTCTCTCACACTCTTTTTGCACAGCTCTTGTTCACTCATTCCCTCATTCTCCCTTTCCTCCTCCAGGTCCATCCACTCACTCCCCTCCCTTCCTATTATCTCCTCTATCTTTCTCATGAATTTGCACACTGTCGTATATTCACCTCGCCTCTTAAATGGAAACCCCAATTTTTTATTTCAGAATCTGATTCTGCGGACAAAAATACACTAATTTTGTTTGGAACATTTTTCCCGATTACCGCAAGATGTCGCTGTAATCGCAAAAGAAATTTTGAAAATATTGTGTTTTCCCGGCCAAAAACGTTTAATGGAAAACTCAAAAAATATGTGTCTAATATTTTTTGAAAATGTATTCCCTCACACCATATTTAACCTCGCCATCCCTCAACGGGTGCAGTGGGGGGCAACTTCAAAATTTTAATTGGAAATCCCAATTTTTTATTTTGGAATCTGATTCTGCGAACAAAAATACATTAATTTTATCTGGAACATACGTCACAAGATTTTTCTCTGTTCCTATCTTTCCATAACACCCTGTATATAAGATAAAGCAAATTTCAAATGCGTTTTTCTCTCGAAATGAAATTTTCAAAGTTGGTTAGTATAGTAGAAAATAAATAACTTTTAACCAATATCCTCCTCAAGTATTAACAGTATTCAGCAAATTGAATTTCCTAGAGAAGTATGTGGGATTTTTTCCATAAGTTGAAATTCGTTTTCAGTTATAGTTAATTTAATTTGATATTTTTTCTTTCAAAGAAATCAAATTTCTTTAAATTCCATGCTATTTCATTATGGATCGAAATGCTTTTAAAGGTATATACTTATACATAATCATCTGAGTATTTGAGTAGAAAAAATGGGAATCAAATTATTTTTGAGTTGTTTTAAATTAAAAATTATGGCATTTATACTGTTTTGTGAAACATACTTGCAAAATCGATTATTTCATTTAAGTTGTGGCAAATCGATTATTTCAGAAAAAATAATCATAAAAAAATTAATTATTGTTCCCTTTTATATGCCTAAGAAAGTTATTGAACTTATTTTTTAATACCATAATCCAGTGAAACACAAAAAATTTACAAAAACAGGTGGAGTTTTCAGCAAATGATACACATCCAGATATTAACCTTCGACGCTATTTCCCACACTAACGATTTTTTAGTTCTATTTTATGTAATATGCGTAAAAATATTGTGTTATTGATGGATTAAAAATACATGTACATTCAAATTGAAGTAATCATCAATCTTCGGTATTGGACCTTCCCTTCCCCATGAAAGATTCGCTGCAACTAATTGTGGAATTGTATCAATTCTATGATTAAAGAATATTAATTAGATAATTTAATTTATCATGGTGATATCGATCTAATTAAACTTGTTTCATAATCTGGCGTAGTCAATCTTGATGCCAAGCTACTGCAGTATGCTGTAACAAACAATAATCCTGTTACATGCCATAAATGGAGCTGAAGTCGTAAACCTTGAGTTTTTTTGGGCGCCCATGTTCCTAACAAACGTGCAATTAATTCCATCAATGTATTTATGTAAGTCTTGAATCCTACAACGAAAGATAGAAAATGTAATTTTATATATGTTTTTATTATTTCTTTCATTTTTTTTTATTATTACATATCATAGTTCACTTACTTCTTGGAACATTATGGTTGATTTTAGCTTCAATATAAACATTGATGCTCTGAAATAATATGGTTACAATAATTGCCAACCAAACTTCACTGGACAGTGGTCTTGTCAATGCCCAAAAACTTGTTTTTGGTTTCGGGCGAGGAACCAGAAAATGAATAAATAATTGACACCACGATATTGAAAGATTCGCAAATTCATAATTATCTTTCATCAGCCAAATACCACTGAATACTATATCGAACTTAAAAGAAAAATGGAACAATTTATTATTCATATCGAAAATAAAAATTTTTTTCTTAATTCTTATAAGTATGTGTATTTAATTTCTTAATAATCGATATATTATTTATCACTTCTTTTCTAAATATTTGTCCAATCATTCCACCGTGCCAATCATTACCATTTTTTCTTCTATATCTAGAATTTTATATTATAATCAATATATTCATTTAATTTACCCACACAATAAAATTTCAATCAGTAGAAAAATTATAATTATATTTATACGCGCTTAATCAGCGAGATAAATTTTTGAATGAATAAAATAATTAATAATTTAATCCACTTCGAAACAATCGTTGTATTTATTTGTTTATAAATATTTGTAATTATACCATTATTTGCGATGAAGAATTCGCCCTCAATTTCGTTGATTGTTTTATTAATAGACGTAGATAGATAACAAAAAGGAGGATTATAAAACGCAAATTCTTGTAAAAGCTGGCCTTGAAGATTAATCATGCCACTTTGACGCTTCATAATGTGATATCTTTCAAATAAGTTTAATTCCATTTAGGTTATCATGTAAATGGAAATTGTATTTGTAATTGGAAAAAAATAAAGACATTGGTTATGGTTAAAAATATGGTGTCTGCTATTTTGAAGATCTCAAATTTAATTGTGTTTTTATGTTTTTCTGCTTTATTTAAATTACTTTAACCATAGAATACTTTATATGTTTCATAGTTACTGTTACCGCACGTGTTTATTGTAAGCGGTGTCCAGGTTTATAATTAAATAAACCGGGATGATTAAAATTTTATAATTTTGATTGTTTATTTTTAATAGATCACTATTTGATGGTATACAATAGGTGCTTAATATAAATGAATTTATTCAGTATTGCAAAGTTTTGGAATTTATGCCGATATGATGTTGTCTGTCTCGTGTGATATTTCTAACTGTTCAATTCAGACGACGAAGGCAGAGAAGGTAAGACTGAAGGGTAATTTTCCCCTCCCATGATTACATTGACGTCATCAGGAATAAAAACGATTACAAAAATTGAGAAATTATACAATATAGTGTTGTATCCTGTAACGGACAAATTTTCCAACTACATTTATAATGGTTTCAGTCATTACCGAGATATTTAGCCTTTAAGAAATATTTGGTGTAAATGTATATGAGGTCTATATAAACAATAAAAAGATTTATGATGCTGCCTGATAGATACGTTCAATAACCGTTGGTAGCTCAGACGGAGCTGACCGTAATTATGCAATCCCCTCATAAATCATTAGACTAATTTAATGAATATTAAGACTAAACTTTAGTTGCAATGTGGGTTGCAACAGTTACTTTTTTAGTAAATCGGAGAACATATATAGTTTAATGAATTTATATGTTCTGATAGCAATATGGATTCATATTCAATTGAAATATTTTTATTGAAAATTAGGATTTTAGCTAGCAGTAGATGCACTAGTAATTTGAAATAGAATTTAATTGAGGGGGCATTCTATATCATTTATATCACGGTTTTTGCGTGAATGAAACCTGAACTAATATATTTATGAATATGACTATTAGTTTATAGTCTTCTATTATCTCATTCGAAAGCCAATTCAAATTCTATCATGATCAATGTATTTGAAGTGGTTTTGTCAAATATAAATAATACTCATATCAAAAATATTTAAACAGCTTTTGACTTTTGTCGAACTTTGTATATTTGTGTGTGCATATGTACAGTGCACAATAAAAAAAATTTTGTGTAAGTCCACGCAGAATTTGTGTTGAAATTTTTTTGACATAAATTCTACCTGAAAATAATGTTAAAACAACACATTATTTGGGGATTATACGTGGCGCCACCAAATGACCATGTATTTTGTAGAACTCGATGAAAAAAGACTTTTTTAAAGAATGAAATTTTTCGATATTTTGCTTAGTTTTCGAGATATCGAAACTTTTTTTTTATTTTCAATTCTATATGTTATGTCTGATGGTTTTCGACGAAATAAAACTTTGTTAAGTCTTATTTTATCTCGGGAAGTGTGCATGTTGGTATGTATGTACGTATGTGTGTAGATCATGAATGGGGCCCGGGAGCAGAACCCCGGCAGGGGTTTGGGGGGTGGAGCACCTATTTTAAAAATAAGATTAAAAATAAAAAAAAATAACATTATTATACTGGCCGTGGACTGTCAGGCCGTAGGCTGTGGTGGACGGCATACTGAGTCGGGTACACACTAGGCGAACGAACTCTTTCGGCTAATATGGACGTCCTGACAAACATCGGCGAACATTTTTGTTTATTTTCTTGTGTGGACGGCTGTCTGCGCAGTACAAATCTATGTCATGTGTAGATACATTAATTGATCAATTTCATTTGTGATTTGAATCATGGACTGAAGCCACTCTATTTATTTAAATTTTATCAATTCATAACGAGAATAGGAATGTTACACAATTTTCTACAGCGCACCCGCAACTCCGACGACATCGATGAAAGGATTCATTCGCATTTGATCGTGCAATGTGGATGGCAAAGTAAATTTCACATCAAGCGCCAAACATTTTCGAGCGAATTTATCCGAACAAATTATTTCGCCTTCGTTCGTCTCGTATATACCTGGCATTATTGAAATTTTATTATATTTGCTATATACATATGGACTATGCCGTATGCCCGGTAACTTCGACGCTATTAGGCACCTAGTGCTAGCGGTAGAAAACGTGAGAGAGCCGGTGACCATAATAGTATTGGCCGTATATGGAAAAATATTGAAAATTAATTGAAATAAAATTATCAATCATAAACAAATAATAATTGTTCCATAAAAATATAATTGAGTGGTTTAAGAAACATTCAAGTCAACATATACAGTAAGTGAACTCAATTCTAATTGATATGAACAGCTTTTATTTATGCGTATTTGAGGTTATAAAATAAAAAAATTATTGAAATGGTAAGAATTTTTCACAGATTTAGATGCGAATTTTGGAATTATGGAAGTAGTTTTAGAAACGGGATTTGGAAAAGTATTGCATAGTATTGAATTTCAATCATAAACAGTTCAAAAAGGAAAACTTATAAATGAAGCTAATCACGTTATAAATGTAAAAGAATTTAGAATAAATGGTACAATTAGTTGCAGAATTAAAGCTCGAGTTATTAGGCAAACATCAGTAAATTCTATGCCATATGCAACAAGGTTAATTGTAAGTAATAAATAAACATAATTTGGGTAATATTGACAAATAAATTAAATTGCTTTTATTAAAATTTTAGCTAGATTCCTCTCGAAATGTTACTAGTGTCTCTTGTACGTGTGTTTATAACAAGAGTGGCAAATGGAAATACATAGCAGCTGTGATATATTATATTAATAATGAACGAAGCTTATCAAAAACTAATTTTGAGCAACAGTGGGCTGCTCCCTCGGTCACTCAAATGGCTAAGGAGATGTACTCTAGAGGGAAATAGGTTTTTGAGATGTACCCACCTAACAAAAAACCAAACATTGAACCAATTAAAACAACCATAGACGAGTTAAAGGAGCCTTCTCTTTATCGATCAATCCTTTTGGATACTTCTAAAGGGAATACTTACTACTCTTCAAAAGCTCAAATCGCTTCAGTACAAAAACATTAAATGATTGAAAATGAAGAAATAGATTGTGAATTAATTATAAAATTTTTTTTCATATTACAGAAGATTATGATGTATATTGTAGTGGTAGTGTAGGTAGTAATTGTGACGAATATTATGGAAAAAATATAATTTTAACAAAATGTGATATTTTGAAATTGTCAAGTGATACTTCAAAACAAAGTAAATGTGATGAGTGGTACCAAGTTAGAAGTCTTAGATTATCTAGTAGTAAAAATGAACATGCTATTAAGGACGTTCGATAGAGATAGAACCCTCCAATAAATTTTTTGGAAATTTCGACTAGACGTTCTTATTGTTGTTACAATAACCCTGTCAAAATTTCAAGAGGTTCATCTGTTTCGTTTTCGAGATATTAAATTTCAAAGTTCAGTCATTTTAACATGGTCGCTTATGGGAAAACTGATAAAAACTCAGTTTTATGAAAATTGGCCCAATGAATTTCGCCAAATTTTCTATATGTCGCAGATAATGCTATTAATTTCATGTATACCAATTTTCGTGACGATCATCTGATTCGTTTATTAATAAAAATAAATAAAAGTTCGACAGAAACACGACGGCAACGTCGCAAGTCGCGGGAAATTCAAAATGCTCGGGGCGTCATACCGACGCAGCTGACGAGCAGCAGTGCAGTCATTGATGCGTGTACATGAACACTCACACATTGAAGACTCGGTACGGCGTTGTCAAGTCGTCATTCATCGCTAGTTTCCCCTTGCCCCGTAAATGTTTTCTCCCACTAACTCTACCGAACGTCCTTAATAGTAGAAAAAGGAAAACGATGGTCATTAGTTGATGATATTTTATATCAAAAAATAATTGAATTTAAGTCAACGAAATATGGTTTGAAAAATGATTATTTGAAAAAGTAAATGCTACAGTGTATTAAATTGGTCACCATCTATCTCACTATACGGCCGGCATGGGCAGTTGGGCACTGCTTCACTTACCTTCTATCCCCTCCAACGACGAGCTCATCACCAATAGGTATACTGCATACACATAGTCTACGAATAGACTATATTCTTCATAGACTGCATAAACCTCTGTGCTATATATATATATATATCTCAAAACCTTTCACATTTTCGTAGCGTGTCGCAACCTTGAGATTTTACTCCAGTGCGCGTATGAAACTTTCACTTTAAAAAAAAATTTTTTTTTCTAATTCTATAAAACATTAAGTTTCATATATATAAATATTTTTTTAATAAAATTCATCTTACTATGAAAAAAGAATTCTTTAAAATAAGTCCCGAGATGGGAAACTACCCCCTTTGGCCCCTAATTATGTGACGAGACTCATGAAGAATTGAAAAATTTGTCGATTCAAAATATATATAGTTTAAGAGACAAAAAATTAGTGTGAGATTCGACATAAAATATTATTCATTCCACGTAAAATTATTTATTTACTTCAACACAAATTCTCGTATTGAAAATTGATAGAAACCCTGCGTTAAGAACAGTTGACACTAATTTTGAGTGGACTTTTACAAATATTTTGCTACTGTATGCATGTGCATTTAATTGAATTCAAAACTTTGCATGACATGAATTTTCATTACTTGGTCAAATTTTTGAAAACTCGGGGAAATAAAAAATTCTCTGACAAACTCTACATTACTGATTTTGTTAAAATATTAACATTCGCATGTTTATATAAATTTATGTTGAATAGTAACGATGATTCGTTCACTTCATTGTCAAGGAATATCAATAATTCTATTGTGGATATTGACACTGGAACCCTAATTTATTGAGAAATAAAACCGATTGAATGTTCAAATACAATTTAAATACAAATGAGTAAAAAAAACTCACAAATAAAACGGTTTATGTATATTTTCGCAACTTACTTCTGCATCATTTTTACTAATTTCTTCACTGATGATCCAAGTAAAAAGTAACCTTGACACTCAGATGATCTATATTGCATATAATAATTGTTTGGATAAATATTGACGAATCTTTCTAATAAGTCATTGGATTCATCTGTGTGTTCTGACGTTGTTCGTTAAAGAAAAATTAAAATTTATATCGAAGTTAAATATACACAGCAATAAAGTTTTTGCAAAAGTCCACTCAAAATTTGTGTCAACTGTTATCGACGCATATTTTATAACAATTTTTAACATTAAAATTTGTGTTGAAGCAGATAAATAATTTTGGGTAAAATGAATAATAATTCTTGTCGAATCTCACACTAAATTTTTGTCTCTTAGACTATAAACATTTTGAGTTAACATATTCAATTTTTTGTGAATATTTAACACACCATCGAAGTTGAATGAAGTGACATGAATAATGAATTGTTTCAACATTATTCTCAGGTTGGATTAATGTTAAACAAATAGTATTAAAAAAATTCTAATACAAATTCCGGGTGAACTTTTACAAAAAATTTTTCACTATGTATTCATGTCTGTTATATTTTTTCTCGTATAGTTTATTGAATTTACTTACCGTCGATGAAAATGTTGCAACACCTTGAATATAAAAATGATGTATTAATTATTGTTTCAAGATTGAGATTCGAAATCCATGAGCCACGATCATAATTTATCAATATATGTTCACGTTTTGCAATAGCAAAACAACTTATTAGTACAATATTTACTACAATCAGTTTCCACATAATTAATGATAGATGAATAAAAAGAAAATTCTTCACATCATCATTGGAAATTGTATTTATTTAATTCTTTCCTCGATGTGAATATAATGGCATATATTTTTGTAAAACTCAATTCGTAGAACTTTATAAACTATATTTATACAAGTTCATTATCACATTTGGTATCTCTTATCGCTTCATACATTTCCACCCGGTTTATCCCATATCTTCCAATCCTTTATTTTATTTCATGCAAGACATGCAGACACGCGATATTATAATGAAAATATTCATTTTTATAACAAATAATATAAATGAGACATAAGATAAGACACACGTATTTTGAAATATTCTAGCACATTATACATTAATATAACTGTAGTCAACTCACATTCATTAACATTATACGACACAATTCTAATAATGTCATTTCTACATATAGTTATCCATAATAAAAACAGCAGAAATTATAGTTTTTTCGTATAATAAAAAATTACCCCATCAATATATAAGAGTGATCAGCTGTATCAGTATTGCATCAATGATCAATTTCGTCACATTATCATTAGCAATATCTCAATATTTGCCGATCATTTTGTCATGTATCAAATAATACATTAAATAAGAGTAAAACCATTCAATGATTGTAATTATAAAAAAGAAAACGATCGACATTAAGGACGTTCGGTAGAGTTAGCGGGGGGAAACATTTACGGGGCAAGGGGAAAAACTAGCGATGAGTGACGACTTGACGACGCCATACCGGGTCTTCAATGTGTGAGTGTTCATGTACACGCATCAGTGACTGCGCTTCTGCTCTTCAGCTGCGTCGGTATGATGCCCGGAGCATTTTGAATTTCCCGCCAATTGCGAAGTTGCCGTTGTGTTTCTGTCGAACTCTTATTTATTTTTTTATTGATAAACGAATCAGATGATCGTCACGAAAATTGGTATACATGAAAGTAATAGCATTATCTGTGACATATAGAAAATTTGGCGAAATTCATTGGGCCAATTTTCTTAAAACTGAGTTTTTATCAGTTTTCTCATAAGCGACCGTGTTAAAATGGCTGAACTTTGAAATTCAATGTCTCGAAAACGAAACAGATGAACCTTTTGAAATTTTGACAGGGTTATTGTAACAACAATAAGAACGTCTAGTCGAAATTTCAAAAAAAATTCATTGGGGGGTTTCATCTCTAACGAACGTCCTTAGTATCAGTAGTGATATTAAAATATATGTGGATAAAATCTGATGATGGTGTAATAGCTCTTTATCTTATCTGTCGAAAAAGGTCAATACTATTGCTTCATATATCATATACGATAAAACATATTGTATAGATTAAAAATATTGCGCTATTATCGGATTCATGACACCATATGTTGTCATTTGAAGTTGTGCTCTCAATCTATACACGCAGTTATAAATTAAATATTAATTATTGTATTGCAGGTACTTTTTACTACTATAGTCTATAAAATAATCTTGAATTAACATGACAATTTCTCTTTTACAAAAATGTGGCAAGATATTGCAGTCATACTTTTATATTTCTTAATCTCAGTCCCGAAATTGAAAAAGTAGGATAAAAATATTTGAAATTTATATAGTTACTGTGTCCTCGTTAAAAAATTGGAACTACATTAATATTTAGTTTAGGTTGAAAATAAATCACAGGGTTCCAAATTTATGAATGATTGATAGTAACTTATTTCCTGTAAAATTAATACAATACTTGCGTTAAAAACAGCTGACACAAATTTTAAGTGAATTTTTACAAAAAAATTTTTTTGTTTAAACAAATGATCTGTATAATATGGCGTGTTGGATTAGAAACAAATTCTTCCCACAACTTGAAACAAAATTTTGTTAGCCGCATTTTACATAGTATTTGGTTTTCAGGAAATTATGCATCGCGATTTTGCTGAAGTAAAGTCGTATTTTCATTCTTTATATTACTCGTGTATTACAATATCTGCGTCTAAATATTAAGCTTTCATACGTTTTTTGGAAATTTTTTTTACTCATATGTAAAACTTTTATTATCAATGTTCTTTATATTTTTTATTTATTGATTTTACTAAACTATAATTAGTATTTGTCTCAAATAAACATCAACTTTATAAAATGAATATTAAACAAATAATTAATTATTCAAATATTAAAAAACAAAAAAATCAATATAATTTATTCAATTGCTTCAACCAATTTTTTTTCTCAGTGTATCCAACATCTTCCAGTCAAGTAGTATGAAGCATTCAAAAAAATATTTTCATATATGTAGATTATTCAGACTACCCATCAAAATGATAGAAAAATACATTTGTAATTTTAATATTTGGTGAAATTTGATTTTCCTCATAGATTTGTAAAAAGCATCTCAATATAACAAATACAATGGTTTTTTGTTTTTTACAACGTCTCACTGTCATGAATGGTAAAGTATATGTTTATTGAATTCTTCAGATCATTGATCGAATTTATAACTTGGAACGAAATTTATCAATGAATTAACAATCAATAATGATTATTATAGGATATCGGAATTTTTCCAACGTTGGTTTTGTTGGTTTAGGTAATATGGGCAACAGTATGGCAAAAAATTTATTAAAAAAAGTGAGCATTAATTTTTTCTCAGAAATTATTTTCATTAGAATATTAGAAACTAATAAAAAAAAATTTCCATTACTTAGGGTCATAAACTTACGGTTTATGACACGAACAAATCGGTGGTAATGAATTTGGTCAAAGCTGGTGCTCGTGGTGCATCAAGTGCCGAAGAATTATCAAAAGAGTCGAATATAATAATAACAATGCTGCCTACTAATGACCACGTTTGGGATTCATATACTGGAGAAAAAGGTTTATTACGGTACTCATTACTCAAACTCATTATTACTTGACCTAATGATAGGTTTTACAATGATCACCTGAATTCTTTCTCTAGCAGAAAGAATCATTTTTTTTATTAGTTTCAGTAAATAATAGTTCAGTTGGGAAGATGAAACTTGGTGATCATTTTAAGTCACATTTATTGAACGAATTAAATATCAACATTGAATGTGACAGAACAGGATCGAGAGCGAGGGCTATGGGGTGAATAAGTGATGGTAGTTACAGGGCACTAAAAATTATTTGGAATAAAATAATCGAACAATTTTATAATTAACACATAGCGCATAAAACAAACTGCAAAAAAAAAAAAAAAATCAAGTTCATTCAATGTTCACAAAAATTTTTTTTGTGAGTTAATTGATATAATTATGTTTTTATAAAAAATGCTTTCTATATATTATTTTTTTTCATTCTCGTCTGTCGTAAGCACAAATCCGTATAGATTATAGAATTGGTTGATTATTTGTTTATCTTATTACAAATTATTTTTAAAGGCCTTGGAACTTTTACCATATACTCATTTTCCCATCTTCAATAGATTTTTCTTAAAAATTCATAAAAATTTTTTATTTTTTCGACCGAACAAAGTAGAAAGCGCTAGATACACGTCCACGAAATATATGAGAAAAATGCTAGGATAATCGTTCCGTAATCTTTGTCATAATCTTGTTTAAAAAATTTTTTATTGTATAGCATTTCGATAACACTTACCTACAGCTATGCCATTAAAATATCTAAAATTTATACACAATTTTTTTTTTCCTCCAACAAAATTGACAGTATAGTAGAAGTATAAAAAACTGATAATTTGATGTTCAGAAACGTTTCTAGAATTATTGAAATGATGCTTGTGTTCATATTTCACAGTGGAGCACAAAAAAATGCTATCTTTATTGATAGTAGCACTATTGACCCATTAATGTCACAAAAAATATCCATTGAGACGTTGAAGAAAGGTGCAAAATTTCTAGATGGTCCGGTGTCAGGAGGTAATATATTTATTATTTGAAAGCTTATCACTTTCTAAAAGGTAAGAACGTTTAATTTTTAATTTCTGTTATAAGGTGTTGTTGGTGCTCGAGATGGAACGTTAACATTTATGGTAGGCGGTAATGAAGATGTGTACAAATGTGTCAAATCAGTGTTAGAGGCTATGGGAACACGAATTGTTCATTGTGGCGATGTTGGCATGGGCCAAGTTGCAAAATTATGTAATAACATGTTACTAGCCATTAGTATGATAGGAGTATCTGAAGTAGTTAATCTAGCTGATCGGTAATAATGAATGGAAATAAGAGACAATTCATTATTTTCTTTTAAATTTGAAATATATAAATTTTTATTTTACAGTCTAGGCCTCGATCCGAAAGTAATGCTAAGTATTTTGAATACAAGCACAGGAAGATGTTGGTCATCAGAAATTTATCCACCAATTCCGGGGGTCATTGATAGTGTTCCAAGTTCAAATAATTATCAGGTTTGAATGCATATAATTAAAACATATACATGTTCATATTAAATAAATCTTTCATTAATTTTTTTTTGTTTAGGGTGGATTTATGACTTCATTAATGACTAAAGATTTAGGTTTAGCTCAGTCTGCAGCGACAAGATCAAATACTGCAATACCATTAGGTTCTTTGGCTCATCAAATTTATCGAATTCTCATGAGCCATGGTCATGAACAAAAAGATTTCAGTGTTGTATACCAATATTTTAAAAATTTCAAATGATTTCAAGGTACAAAAAAATACAAATAAATTGAGTTGAAAAAAATTCTCTTTCGAATATTATTTTTCATTTTCCACCACTCAAATGAAACATGAAGTATTTTATTATTTTGAAGTTCGATTTCCGTAACCATTGTGAATATATAAATTTTAAAATTGAGAATAAAAAGAAAACATCATTCCAAATATTTATCTATTCGTCCCACTGTCTGTCTATGAAAACTGCTATGAAAACATTCAGATGCCAATCCCTTTGGTGGAGTGCACCAAATGTTGTTATTGGGGGATATAAAGAATTAATAATCACATAGAAAAATTTCAATTTTTGAAGCCTTGTGGCGTTGTCGGGTCAACAATTGATAATGTCTTGGTCCGTCCTAAGTGGTATTACCGATGGGCAGATGGTCGCGCCAATTATAACTTGAAATCACTCAATAGCGGGGAAGATCTTACATAATTGCACTTAATATCACTAATTCAACGAATTTAAGGTAAATGGGGTCATTGTCCTCCACTGCTATGCGCAGCTGAAGTGAAATGGATGGACGAATGATCTAAGGATTAATAATCAATTGAAACAAGGGAATATATGCTATTTTCTATCTATTGATTAACCATTATCTTACATCACGAATTACAATAAAGCACCTTAAATACAAACAGGCGTATAAAAGTTCTTATTCAATGTCATCAGTTTACAATGCTTAATGTTCTCTCGCTATTTCACTCACTTATACGTACTATTTCACTTACACCATTGAATCATGTTATCTTATTATTAATAATTAATGTTGAGATGGCTATAACGTATTGAGTCATCAAAAGTAGCGAACGAGGTTCATTCATTAATCAAAGTTCAGAATATTGAAAAAATTTGATATTAATGTTCGGAGGTTCGTATTAGAGATGAGAGGTTGTTGTTTTCAAGTTCGTACTTTTAAATTGGCATAAAAAATAGAAGTTAATACTTCGAGATTCAGATGAGGACTGATTTTTGTATAAAGAAAATTTAAAGATGAAAGAGTATGTTGGTCAGAAAATTGAAGTGTTCGTAGAGTTCTGACATGTAGAGACAGGTCCTTGGGGCCTGGGGTAATGCATTTGCACCATATTATAGTGCTCAACATTTTGAATATGAGAAGTTTTTAGTCTAATCAAGACTGAGTTTTAAGATTTATTGTTATAGTTAGGGAGGCAACGACTCAAATTGAATAGTTATTTCCACAAAGCTCATTGTTGTTAAAATCTTGGTAGACATAATGGAATACACAGTCTTCTGAGAACTTCTTCGTCGGTCTGTTAAAAGTTGCTCTGAATAATTGTAAATATTAGCATTGAATTAAAATCAATAAATCTGCCTTTTTGTCCAATAAGCATTGTTTACTTTTAATACAAAGTGAATAAGGCTTCGGTAGACATAGCTAAAGTTATAGCGCAAAACATTTACATGGTCCCGAAATTGATGTAAATGATGGAAACGCTAAAGATTGAAAAAATACATATTATTTAGGTTATTTAAACATTGAGGCATATAACTATCAGTTTTGTAGAAATGGGTGCCAAATTTATGTCACTGCCTCGCTGATGATTATTAATGACTCACGTTAAATTGAAACCATTTAATTAATAAATATATGAAAGAACAATAATAGAATTAAATTTGTAGTTGCAAAAGTATATTAAATAGGTACAAATGGTAATATTTTTTAATAGTTTCATTTTTTGAGAGCAATGTTAGCACTTTGCAAAATTCGAAAATCCATGAACTTTAATTTCGTATAAATTATAAACTATATAAATATTTAGATTTGTGCGTGGACCAGCCTTACATATTTTTTTGTATTTTCGCAATCTATGTTGATTTTTCATTACCTACATTCATCACTTAATGATCATCTATAAATCGTTCAGTACGTGCGTTTACGTAAGCAAAATAAATACAATTTTATTTGATTTATTTTTATTTCAAATATGATATATATGAGTTGTTTCTTCAAGCACATAAAACTGCGCCTATTATGAAGTTTGCAGTCTCAGGGATTTTCATGTCATTTAAAACTTCAATACAAGCGTAAAAATGATTCTTTGTTAATGAATGTAAAGTCAAGTCTCTAGTTGACTCAGCTGCTGTAGAATTATGCTGCACATTTTCTACAATCAAGAAAATTAATTATATTAAAACAATGGCATAAAAGATCCTGAAAGTGTTATTAATTTTTTGTTTAAATTAGAATGTGTTAATAGTGCTCATTATTTTCCTTATGTTGTGAATATTCGTAGCATACTAATTGAAAAATACTAATCTGACAAGTCATCAAATTTGTACTCCAGTTACAATCACAATATCAACTTTATTTATATAGACAAAATTGAAGTTTCAAAAATATACTGAATCATACTGTATTGATACTTATTCTATAATATTTAATATAAATTTAATTTACCTGTTTCAAATTAGGTTCAGTAATGAGCAAAATTTTAATTAGCTCACTTGATCCGAATATCCCTCCAAGTTTTCTCTTTTTATAAGTGTCTTTAATGCATATTTGAACCCCCTGAGTGACAACTTCCGCTGGTCCAGCCAGCTCATTCCATGTATACGCCCAATCGACTTTCCAACCTCCAAACAAATCACTATGTTCCAAATACACAATTCTTTTATCTGTCATTAACACGGCATCTTTGCTGATAAGTATATGAAAAACATATACATCTGTGTTTGAATATTTTCCTTTCTCTAAATCACACAATATTTTATGGCCTTCGGCTTCATTACGTATATAAGGCCTTACAAGACTGTCTCGTTGTAAAAATCTTGGTGGTCTAACTCTCTTAACTTCTTCACTTAGTTCAGTAGCTTTTCGAACTGCCCCAAAACTTCCGCTAGCAAAGTCAATAACCCCTGCAGTCGGTCTTGTTACTAATCCTACCACACCCTTACCAAACCCTTTGAAAAATCCTTCAACGCCCTCTTCTTTTGCGCCGGAAATTGGTTTCATTACAACGCCAGTTACTCCATCAACAACGCCCATTACTAAGCCTTTACCAGATCGTGCTAATCCCTCTTGTAAATTTACAGGTTGTTTATTCAGTTGCTCCTGTCGTTTCTTTTGATAATCTTTATCGAAAGTTAACGCAGCCAAACCTTTACCCATTGCACCGGTTATTTTCGAAACGGCGCCGGCCATTCCACCAACAGTGTGCCCAAGCATACTCTTCACACCAAGCAACAAGCCCTCAGCAAATTCACCTGGACCTTGAATAGCACCTTGAAATGGTTCGTAAAATAAATCTTCAATACCTTTCATTGTTCCCACAACTAGTCCATAAGGATTTCCAATAACATCCAATCCCAGAATGAGTACGTAACATTGCTTTATTGCTTGTCCTGTATAATGACTTGATGCTTCACTTATTAATTGTTTATGTGTCATGAAAGTGTAGTTGCGTTCGAAGAAAGCGAGTTTGAAAACAATATCATTGATGTCAGTTAACGTGACACCTATTCCTTGCAAAAGAACATTCAAAACTTGGGGGACACTCGAGGGTCCACTACCACTGCCACTCATAGAAAAGCTAATATGAATTTTTAACGGTGAAAAATGTAATAAATCAAAAAAGTTTTTTTGCTCAGCAGTTGTGATTAAATTTACGTGATGCATTAATGGCTCATTTACCAACTTTCTATCTAATTGGAAGAGTTTGCTCTCTTCGGCATCGTTTACTTTATTAGCTTCAAAAAATGCCATGACGGCGTTGATAAAACCAATATCCACTTTCACATGAAACTCTTGAATTAAAACTTTAAAGTAACGAAATTGCTGAACTGTACTGTGTTCTAATAATCGTTTTACAATACTCATTTCAGCAAAAGGCCTCATCACGGAACTTTGAGCAACACTTTTTGGTGGTGGTACAGGAGCCACAATCACTGGAAAAACACATTCTGACAATTGATTGTCAATTTGCAGACGATTAATTTTTGCATGAAGTTGAACTTGATGCGCCGACGTTCTATATTGCATCCAGAGTCCCGTTTGAAATGTTCTTCTCATGTAACGTCTATGAGGTCGTAACATTTCCATGTTTTGATAATCAACAATCAATTTAGGATTCAACAGTACCCGATAATTTGGTTCATTTCCAATTTGAATCTGTCGCATATATTTCTGGTAGCCATCTTCGATTGATATTATCTCGGTATTATTTAGTGCTCGCCAACGACTTCCAACTGTTTTTCGAGTTTCCCATATGATACCAGAGCTTGCAATACACATATATAGCAATTCTGAATGATTGATATTATTTACAATAGATAAACCTATGCCGTGAATACTTAATGTTATGTCTTTATCGATTATTTCCAGGTCGCCAACGAGCTGGCAGTCTTCAGCTATTTTCAAACTAGGTGTGAATAATAAAATTCGTTGGATTCCATCAAGAAATGAAACATAGTAGATTTCTTCTTCATTTTCGGGTAGTTGAAATGCACCCAAAATATCTTTGCGTAAGTCATTTTCAATTTCTTTTTTAATGTGATCCTCCCAAATAAGTTTGCGGCTGCCTGATGGATTTTCCCATGTATAAAACATTCTATTTAATGACTGAATTGATCGTACATTAATGGATCCTTTTTCCCAGATATCAATCGTATGCGATGTGTGATTTATAATCAAGGCGGGAGCTTGACCCGGACTATACGGTGAAAGTGAAATATAAACTCCGCCCTCGTTCATTTGAACGTCGACATCAATTCCACCATATTTATTGGAAATTTTGAGAAGAGTTGAGTGGATTTCATTAATAATAAATGATGCAGTTTTTTCGGGAAATCCTGCCACCATTAAGGTCAATGTTTTTCGTTCTAATTCAGATTCTGGCCATAAAGCTGTACATTCACCTGGTGGTACTCGAGTTATTGGGCTAGCTGGTCTATTCGCCTCTTGACACTCAATCAAAAAATCAGCGTTATTTATTAAAACGAAATATGGAGTGAAAGTTATTTGTTTCGTGAGAGAATTATATGTTAATTGATTATGTACGCCAAGACGGTAGCCCATTCCTTTGTAGCGGCATATAACATCGCCCTTGCTGCCAGCTACATCAATTGGAAACTTTTCCGACCACTCACCATCTTCAATACGCACCATGGCTTTTTTTTTTCCAAAAAATACTTTTGAACGGAATGAAAAGAGAATGGGTCCTTGGTAAGTTTCCGGGTGATAAATCACATTTAGATAATCTTCTGAACCCTGCAATTATTTATAAGAAGTTACATTAGATGTAATTATTTCTATACAATAGACATTAATATATACATACACATGTACATGTACATTTACCCATATATTGTGCATAATATCGATGAGATTAAATCATTTGTAGGAAAATTCGGATATGGTTATAGGACATGCAGACATAGTTATTACAACATGCATGGTGAAAAATAAAATTTAGATTAAAAAAAAAATTATTCAACTCAAATTATAGGAATTATAAATTTCGAAGACAATCTTATATTTTGAAATAAATTTTAAAATAATAAGAAGCTTGAATATTTGACAGATTGCATTCACTTCAAAATATATCATTTTCATCATCCACTTGAAAATCATACATTCAGGGAACATAAATCCAAACGAAATCTCCTATATCTCAATGAATTATTAGTTTGATGTATGTGTTTTGTTATGAAATTTATAACATATTTTTTCGAATCGAATTACTAATAAAATCAAAAAGCTTGTGTCTCAACAAAATATGTGAATTATATCTCCTTTGTTAATAAAGCTCTTTCTAGATAATTCATAATATTCCCTATATTGTGATAGCATTCTAATAATTAACAAAATGTTAAAAAAAAAGAATATTCAACTAATGACACCAACTAATCACCAATTTGCCCCCACGTCCGCCGTAATCGATTCGCTGATCGCGAGGTCCCATTTGACATGCGAATTTCTGAAATATATTAATATAGAGATATCTTTCATACAAATGATGAAAACCAACAACTGAATGGAACTAAAGCTCATAAAAATATATTATTCATATTGATACGTTAGCTGAGTATAATCTACCTTCAGTGAGCACCACTGCTTTTTGTCACCTTTACTTGACTTCTGTAAAATAATTTAAACCCTAGTGAATTTTTTGGCAAAAAACTATCTATAAATTGCTCACAGCTTCTTTATTTGGCCAAAACTCGTGATCATGCAAAATTTGTTGATTTAATATTCATTATAATTTTAAGATCAATTAAAAATGAACAATAGAATACGAAAAGGAAATTTGCAAAAAGACTAGCATCATTTTTTTGTGAAGGGCAACATGATATAAGGAAAAACTAAAAGGAAACGTACTAATAGTCAATAAATAAATAAATAAAAATAAATTCATCTACGATGAATATCTTACTCTGTATGACAACATTAATCCAGTTTTGTTGAGCATCCAAAAAGGACAATACAATGCCATAACAACTGATCTATGTTCAACAGAACAATGCATCCCCAAATCCATCACGACCTTTTCAGCGCTGTCAAATGATTCGAATGACCACACGGAAAATTCAGATGGATCTTCTACGATGTCAACCACGCATGACCAATCTTTCTCCAAATATTGTAGTAACTAGAAAAAAAAAAATTCATATATACAGGAAAAATTATTGGAATATAAAATAATGAAAAATATATATTTAATTTGTTTATGCACCTTTATGACAATATTTGAATGCACCGGATCAATTGTTGAGAACTGGATAGTTTCACTGGATTTTACTAATTTTTCTTCAGCCATTCCAGGTAATACAACGATAATGTCGATGGGCAAAAAATTTTTCAGATATACGGTTGGATACAAATGAATATTGTATATTGTGCTAGCCATTGTATGCCGATTAGTGCTTTCGAAATATACCTGCTCAATTTCCCCAATAGTCTGTAAATAAATTAATAATATAACAACTAAATACTCTCATCCAAAATGGGAATCGAAGCTGAAAACTTGTAGAATATTCATCTATAATAAAAAAGAAGTGTATCTCAACTAAAAAATTATTATAACTTGAGATCATGCTTGATAACCCGACATTTTAATACAAAATCAAATTGATATAAAATACAAAATTTTGTTAAATAATTTCAATCCCTGAATGGCTAAATTCATTGATAGACGCTTGGCTAATACCTGAAGAGGCACTTCTATATTAAATAGTAGTTTATTTTCTCAGGAATTTGTCCAATTTATTTCGATCATCTTTAAATTAAGAATTTCGATTGACAATCGATATTGTTTGATAGTAAACTGAGATTTTTGTTATCATAGATGATAAAACCAATAATGATCATGGTAAAAATAATTTAAAATGTGAAATGAACAAAAACCTTTTTGCGGAGAACGCGATATAAACCATTTTCTACAGCGATCATAATTTATTGTATTAGTAGTGATGAGTAAAATTTTTTTTGAAAAATATATTTGGTTACGATTTTCGAATAAATAACATCAACTTTAATTTATTTACCTGTATATAAACTGGTTCTTTAGGTTGCTTCACTCGCGGCTCACATTTCAAAAGTTTCGTCATAGACTGAATTTTTTGTAAATCCTTCCAAACTAATGGCTCGACAGATACCATGTAGCCATTAATACTAAAAAATAACCAGTGAATATTTGTTGCAGTGTAAACAGCGTCTAATGGAAGATTTAATCGTTCATCAGGTTCAACAGTGCCAACACATTCTACTTCATTGCCTCGTGTTGTCATGTAATATACTGATACTGGCTGAGTGAAATGGTTATGCACTTGAAGAATACTTCGGAGTGTGACGATTATGCTACCATTTTCCACAACAACGTCTGAAATTATGCCCCACTCTTCAGAACCATCTTTTCGATATTTCAATGAGAAGAATCTTTTGTCTGCCCTCAATACCGGTATTGCTAGTTTATTTTCTATACCACGAAATGTTACGAAAATTTTCAAATCAGATTGTTCATTCACCGTAACTGTTTTAAATTGATCTAAAATATTAATTGGTGATTTTGAAACAGTTGGAGCCAATTGAATCGATGCACCACTCTCAAGTACTACCTCAGAGTACACCTCAGATTGTATCTCAAAGAGCTCCGATGTTTTTGTTAATACTTGAAAATGACTAGCCTCCAAATCTAATTCCAGCATTAGCCCCGTTTCATTTTTCAAAACGTACGGAGCAAGTTTTGATGATGACGTTTCACTAGTTAAATCCATAGCGCTAGAAAAGGCATCAGCTAGCTGCTGCAATACTTCCAAACATGATTTTGTTACAGTTATTTCCAAATTATCACTTGATTGAATGTCAATGGACATTTGAGAAGATTGATTGGGATCATCGAGTTCACCACTATCTGATATTGGCGAAATTGCACTGGCTCCTGGCGAATGCTGCGATAAATCATGGAATTGAATATTCATTTTCAATTCCCAAGGTTCGGAATGCTTTTCATTATTCTTAACACTTTCCACTGGTTCAATTAACGGCTCCCAGAGAGCTAAACGACTATTGTAATATGCCATTATCACTGATATTGTTGCATCAATACTCATATTATCTTTGCTCCAATCATTAACATTACTGCGAAATCCCGAATGGAGGAATAACATTGGTAATGTTTTGTTACCAACTCCAGCCTCTATTGTCAATAGAATATTTGGTGCTGACACGATCGCTAATTCGGGTTTATAAGACGTGATATCAACAGAATCACTATAAATGAAATCCTCGAAAACTTCTAGGGCGATTTCGGTCTTCAAAAACCAAAAATCATTTTCATCAAAGGGTGTTATCAACCACAAACCTTCATGCGTTGGATCAGTTTTGACAGTTTGACCCTCTTCTTCTTCCTTGAATGTTGATTGCTGTACAATACGGCCAATCATTTCAATAACACCGGGTGACACCGAAATTTGAATGTCTGTACAACTTATATCAATGTGCAATCCTTTGCCTTCAGGTGTTGAACCAGCAATACTAACGCTGCATGGTTTCAATACTTGATATATTGCATCAGCGCGTCGTGCTGGATTGTAAATCCCCGTTGAAAGTGATAAATCTTTTATGGAACCAGTTATAACCTGATGATCACCAATAATTCGCATTTTCAAAAGTAATTCTGTATTCAAGACAATACAATTTGAATTTATATCGTCCATGTCTTGCAAAAGTATTATGTCAGATTTTTCTGCGTGAATATTTATCGTTGTCATTGTTTGTGTAACCGGCGGGGCAACTTTTTTTTTTAAATTCTCACTACGACCCTTTTGTACAATTACGGTTGGTGGGTTTTGGGTAGGTTTTGACGTGTGTAGAGCAAAGAAATCTTTAATCTTCATTAAGTAGTCCAATGAGACAATAATGCTGAAAGAAAACACGCGAATATCGATGAATATATCATTTGGACTCTGTCGAAAGGTTACATCTAACATACTACGGATAGACTTGACGGTAGAAGTATTCAAATGTTCTTTATTTAAATCTTCTAATGATGGTACTGCCGTTGTCCGTTCCATTATTCGCGTCAATTGACCTTGCCGACCTTGACGTGTATCATCCAATGTGCAGTTCATCAATAATATTGATGTAGCTAAAAGACCATCAGCAAAAATTTTTCCTTTTACAGCAAAATACGTTAATTCAAATTTAGCTAAATCGTTTTCGGGAAGGTGTGCTGGCGAAATTTGTTCCTTCAACATTTTTGGGCCACCTGTAAATAAATTGATCACCAGACTGTCCATAATAAATTCAAATTTCACTGATGTTTGAGTTTGTTTTCGCTCTAGAGTATATTGCTGTGCATTCTCTTTAATGACTTCAACTTCCTGTTTTGCAAGTGAGTGTTTTTGATTTGTGATTTTTTTCTTTTCAACTCGATTTATCGGTTGTGTAGTACGGGGTTCTCCTAAATTTTCACTGAAATTTTCCTCTAATACTTTCATTATCATTAAATAATCTTCTCTGCTGATCAACACTTCGATTTGATTTAATCGTCCAGACACATCAATATTAGGTATTGAGGTATACCATGAAGTTGATAGATTCCTCTTAATTAGTAATCCAAAATTTATCGGCTGTAGCACTCTAACTTCATTATTTGTATCAAAACTATTTTCATTTAATTTCACACGGGACAATTTAAAATTTTGTAATTCGATCATCATTTCATCAATAATTGGTGAATCTCCATTCTCGTTTGTCACAGACATAGTTTTCAAATTGTTGTAAATGGTTAAATTACCCATGTCCAGTATCAAGCAGTGCTCACTTTTGGAATTAATAGGCACGAAAATTACAGGCGCTTTTATTTTTACTGATAATTCAATTCGAGCTGCAGATTCTTGCACTTCCTTTATATTTGTTTTTGCTACCTCAGCAGCAACAGCTGATGCTTCAACTATTGCTGTTTGTGCTGCTTGAAAATTATTCAAAAAATCCATCACGCTAGTTACGAAAACATTAAGGAAGACAATGCGATGACAACCCATCACCACTTTAATTGACATATTGTTCTTATCGAGTTCGCTTGAATCAATATTATATATTACTGCTTGAACTTGAAGAGATTCAGACGTTTCTACTGACACAATATTCTTATGCATTGTGTTTGGGTTCAAATCTTTGATAATTAACGATGTTAAATTAACATTTACTTGCGAATAAGAGATTTTCATTAAATATCCAGCAGTGATCCCTTGAATTAATAATGCACTGATTTCTCTAACATTATTAGCAATTTTCAAACTTATTGTGCCAATTTTAGCTTTAATTTTCAAATCAATGCACTCAACTACACCTGTCCTATTCTTTCCGGAGTTGTTTTTCGTTTTTTGTAACTTTTCTTTGAAGAAAGTGGATGTGTCTTCATGAATCGTTGTCAATTGGGGTAAACGCGTAGAAGTTGAATTCGAATGAGCTATTTCCTTAACAGATGCTGAAGACTTTGCAATGTTATCCTGCACGTCGTTCATAAACTTTAGACAATTTATTAAAGCTTCTTGATGAAGAAGAACGTCCAAAGTTGTAAATTCTAAACGCAAATGTTTCACAACTGACCCATGACGTGTAATGAAGTCTGGCGAACGTTTGTTAACGTTTGTATAGTGAACAATTATTAAGTATTCTTGACTACCCGATGTCATCGGAGTGTTAATCATAAATATTTCGTCAATCTCGTGATACTGTTTAATTTGAATGCCACCCAGTCTCAACATTATTTCCTGATCAAAAGTTCTTTGAAACATTTCGGCTTCAACCTGAAGAATTTCAATTCTCATAAACGGTTCAACTTCATCATTAATTTGTTTAGAAACTGTCAATGTCAATTCTTTCATAACAAATTTTGCCTCCATGTTCGTTGTGGGCTTTAGATCCTGCGTTTTATTTGCGATTTTGTCATGTGCGTCATCTTGTCGAGTAAGTTCTTTTACATAATCTAATGACAATTGTGATACGGATTTTGTTATAGGGGTTGATTGGATATTTTCATTATCGTCTTTCGGTAAAGGAATGCTTTGAACAATCGACCAAGCCTCAAGTAAACGTACATCAGGGATGTTGAGTGTCAATGACGGTAATTCTCCAATTAGTCGCATTTTTGGTAACAGAGGATCATCATTGATTAAACATTTATGAAACTGGATTTCCAATGTTGTTGGTTGAACCAACGCCATTGGATTGGCAGTCATCACCAATGCACTTTCCCAATCATCATCTTTGAATGCAACTAAAGCTTGAAAATTCACTATTTTCAAGGCAAATCGATCATAACTGTGTTTCCTTAAATGAATCATGATGTCTTCTTCGGTTTTGCCCATACTGACAAGTTGTTTTACTGAACTAATACCAAAATCATCATTCACTTTTTCCAACGAATGAATTTTCAAACTCCCAAGATTTATAACAATAACAGATTCATTATTCGTAAAAAATCCACCAGAAGGAAAAATCAATTGTGATGCATCTAAGTCTATTTGAATATCTAACACTGAATGTTTTTGAATAGCGTACTCAAGTCCTAAAGCAGACATTTCTTTGAGTCCTTCCAAACGTTCAGCAGCTGCAGCTTGAATTTGATTAAGAGCTGATTGATTCTGAACTTTGAAAAGTTTGACTAGTTCAATTATTGTTTGTGCGTCATAAATAACTTTTACGCATTTTGATTTTACAATTATTCGATCGCCACAGAGTTTATCCAAAGGATTTTTTTCATATGCTACAAAAAATAAATCATTGTTTGAATTCTCGTGAGTAGATTTCAAAAGTGAAGGAATTTTTTCTCGTTGTTTTACACCTAGAATTTTCATCTCATTCACTGAAGCTGTTACATAAATTGCACTTGCTGCTGGTCGCGATTTAAATTGAGCTTTAACGCCATTTAACTGAAGATCTAAAACTTCAGGGCAATTTTTCTCCATATCTGAAACAATTATTTGTAATCCGTGAAGATGAAATGACATATTAATCATTATGTAGGTCTCGGGATAATGAGCGGGTGCTGAATTTTCTTGATAATCAATTGCCCGATAAAGTTTTTCTTTTTCTCCCGACGTCATTTCCTCCTCAAATTTTCGCATTATTGCTGCTGCAGAATTCAACTCCTTCACTTCACTTGCTCCAGATGAACCCCAAAGAAACCCAAACCATCCACGCTGTGCCTTCAAAATTTTCTCCTTCTCTGCTAATCGTTCTACCTCCATTTCTATTTGCTGTCGAATCACAACAAGATCGAAAATGGTTAGTTTTTGCTCACATAATTCTAAGCGATCTTCACTTTCTTGGGCTAATCGTTGATTGGTTAATTTCATTTGATACAACTGTGCATACTCCCGACAAGTATCCCGATGCTTTTTCATATGATTCCAATTCCAATTACGACGTAATCGTCGTACTTCTTCTTCCAAAACACATTTATAAGCAAATTGCCACCATTGTTTATAGTAGCCGCGATATCCAGTTACATCTGGTCGAAATTTTCGATATGGTGCTGCTTTCGCAGCACGATCTAATCCTTCTCCAAGTTGTAGCAACGTTTGATACTGTCGTTTAGTTAAACCAATTCGTAATTTTTGCATCTCAAGATCCAGCCAAACTTTTGGAATAGTATAATTACTGCCATCTGTTTCGGGTTTTGGATTCAATTTTAATTTAGCTTTTGTGTTTATTGGACCGAGAAGATATTCAAAATTGTCAGGTGTAAAATCAGTCGTGGCGATTGTTTCTAAAAATAGTGATGAATAATTTGCTGACGGATGATTACTAAATTGGATCAAATTCGGATTCAAATAAACTGAAAATCCATCCATTGTACATATTTTATAAATTTGTGGAATAGAATACATGTCCTTAAGATTTCCAGTTGGCAACCATGACAAGTCACAACTTTCTAAGGCGAAACGGTCTAATGTAAAACCCATTGAAAATGGGTGATCTTTAAACGTTACATGATCTTCATATCTGACATGAATTCTTTTGATTTCTACATGGATATTTTTTATCATTCGAGCTACAAGTTTCTCAATCATAGAGTCATCTAATTTTTGACCTAATTTTGCGTTTGCAAGTTGTTTATTTTTCTCAATTCTCGCCAACTCGGCTCTTTTTGCTTCCAGCGTAGACTTTGCTTCTTTTTCTGGATCATAGTGGACCTGACACGACGGTACAATTAGAACAAATAATTCCTCAACTGTAGCGTCAATTTGACCATTCCACATATCATTGAAGGGAATTTTAAGTTTTAATTTGCCTGAAAATTAGTTAATAAGAAGTCTTGATGTTATTGGACAAATTAATAATATTATATCGATTTATATTATATAATTTACTGACCTAGTCTGCCATATTCCAATCTTATCGGCAAATCTAAGACATCTAAGGCATGTTCACTGATTAATAAGTCGTTCAAAACAACATCACCTATAGATCGAAATAAATCAGACAAATATACATTAGTATGCTACATTGTTATGATGGTTTCTTCTATAAATAGATGACATTGATGATTGATGGCATCATGTTTAAGAATAAATGACACCTATATAATCATGACTGTCATATTCCTAAACTTGTTTCCATATTGTTGCTTAAATTATACTCATAATTACATTAATATAAATACAAAAAACTGAAAAAATATTAATTACCTCCCCACAAACTTAATTTTAGTTGTTTATAATCCAAATTTTGGATATATTCACCCAATATTTTATTTAACAATTCTGCCACAATTGATTCGAACACCATTTTCGATTGATTAACCGACCCAAAGTACCAGAATTAAATGAAGTTTATTTTTAATGTCACCAAATTGTACATAACCGTCCTTATCATTCTAATTTTCATAACCTGAATATCATTTTATTCGGTTCGCACTCCATGAAGTTTGGCTGAAAATGTTTGTATCATTGTATACACACGCATATGTGTGATATGTTTTTATGTAGTCGACTCAGTTGGCTGCTGAAGTAATAGAGACCGAGCCGATAGACGGTCGCGTCATCTGGTAACAGAAATGCACAATAATCAGACAAAAAACTAAAGCAACAGCACGTTGTTTTAAATTTAGTTAATGTTATTTAAATAAATATTGAAAAATTATTCGAAATTTCTCCATCAGTAAAATCTTGTTGTATCAAAGGATGCACAGAAAAATCTCGTCACATGTGACAAGTTGATTTATCAGTGAAATTTTATTGTTTTCCTTCGAGTAAATGTGATGCCTCATGGGCTACGTTCCACTAAGCGACCACAACGATCACGCTCAAGATCACAGTTTTCCTCATTCCACTTGACTGCGAGCGTTCCAATCATGAACCCAAGTGGAAGGGAGCTTAGGTCGTTTCGAGCGTTCATCAAAAATTATAAATGGTGAGTTTGAAAAAATTAAGGATTAATTCTACAAACATTAAAAAAATATACATAAATTAATTTTTCATATTGTATTTTGGATTAACTGTGTATTATATTGTGGGGTATTTAAATAATTAACATTTGACATAATCAAAATAATGTCTTTTATAGATGCAATTGCATATTTATTTGCGCGTCGTAATAATGCTTCGGAATCTACTTCATTTAGTTCAGATGAAGAGTGGAATGCAATCTTACATAATGACAATCGTGAAAAGCGAATCCCCCCACTACGAATTCTATGGTACAATCATGTTATTACTTGAATACTCTTCATTCGGATGAGGAATCAAAAAGCCATTTTAGGTAAATATTGTTTTTTTCAAAAACCGCGCCGAAATTGTCTCAACGTCGACCTCGACCCACTTTTTCAGATGGGTCGTTGTGAGCATTTGGTGGCGAAAGTAATGACGTCATCCATGACGTATTCGTCACGACCGCGGTCGCCAAGTGGAATAGCTTGAGGGACGTTTTGGGCGTTGTGATTGCTTAGTGGAACGCACCCATAGTGAAATAGACGGTAACCAATTTAAGCCATAAGTTGTAAGCCGATACTAGTAACGGATATCAGTATTCAATGCAATACATTTTCACTCATCAATTCCATAACTTCAATTTCCATACAATAATAGTTTATCCAAATGACCTGTATAATTTTGAACGAATCATTAAATTTTATTGAAATTTTCAAAGTTGAACTTCAAGAAAAATGGGGGATTGTGACATAGGAAAACTTACTGATACTGAGTGTCATTCAAATATTTATTCTGAGGTAGCAATTTTACATGATATCAATCAGTTTTCAAAGAAAGATATTTTACTTTTAAAATTCTGACTCGACAATGCTGATAATATTTCAAAAATTTGTCATCATCATAGATGTCAATATTTTGATTATTATAGTTGGCAATATCGTAAATGTATGAATCACAAATTCAAAAATAATTGGAGGACGTTAAGTTATTCACGTTGCACGGACCCAATTCCAGAAATTCATCCCCTAAAATGCTCCAAAATGAGCATCAAAAAAATAAATTATTGGCTTCATAATTGAATTCAAATAACAGTATTTTTGTTGATTTTCCCAATATTCAGCAGGCTGTATAAAATCACGAAAGTTTGGGCCAAGAAAATCTTTGTGAGGGGTTGTTCCAGACATAATAGACTACGTCCAGTTGAATTTTGGTGAGATTCGGAGTTGATAGAAAAAAATTATGGAGGGTTGAAGTAAACAATTTTTGGGAATTTGTTAACTTTGACACGAAATATTACCGATTTCCAAACAAGAATGAACTTTTTGTAGGCACCTGCTCAAAGGGCATATATCAACGAAAAGAATGAGCCCAAACAATAGGAAATCGGTTGAAAATTGAATGTTTGGCAGCCATTTGAAAATGGTCATTTTACAAAAATTTTCATCATTTTCAATTTTGTTATAAACAAAGGGTAAGTGATCAAGAGGTTTGAAATATTTTTTTTTACATACTAGAAAATGTAATAAAAAGTATCAGACCTCAAAGATTCGAATCGAGCTTGAAGTTTCAGAGAAACAAATTTTTAAAAGTACTTCAAGGGTACTTCAAGGGGAAAAATCGGCAGCAAAATCGATTGACCTCCCCCCCCCCCCCGCTCAGTTTCATCGAAAAATAATGGATCTACTCATATATAAGATAAATGGGCGGAGACGGCGGGGCAACTGGAGAAGATGATTCTAACACTGGAAAGATATGCAGATAAAGCAGAGCTAACCCAGCCAGCGTGGAATGTTGCAGGAATTTTACATCCGGAACGTTAAACATTGCAGGGAACGTTGCATCAACATTCCTGCAACATTCCTGCAATGTTCCTATGTCCGCCTCTCTGCAACGTTTAGAATGTTGCAGGAACGTTGTACGAAACATTGCAGGAACGTTGCACGAAACATTGCAGGAACCTTGCGGGAACGTTGCAGGAATGTTGCAGGAATATATTGAGGATTGAAAAATTATATTTTGGATTTTATTCTGTTTTATTAATAATAATACCTTTCACTTATTATTATTTTTTTTTTCTCTTTTTTTCGATTATATGAACAGACATCAAATAACTAAAAATTATGTACAGTTAAAAAACACTTCTCAGTTAAATTTTTCAGGTTATCTAAACGACGGACGTAGATGAATATTAACTGACAATTATGAACACTCGAAATTTTTAGAATATTAATTGGTATTTAAAATATTTCAATTTCAAGTAAAAATTATACTTAACTTTTCAATAATCAGGCATAAAATTCGACACAAAGATTCCACAATTTTCACAGTACACATGCTCTGAGAGTATAAACTTGATTGTGACGTGTCAGCACAATAAAATGCCATGGTGCCAAATGTTGACACATACGCACATCCATTTTGCCTATATTGGAATGTTGAAAATGTAACATTCTAATAATTATGAAACAGTGCTGCAATATTCATGCAATTATGAATATTATATAATAAAGCACGAGTGTTGCATGAATGTTGCGGGAATGTTGCGGGAACGTTGCAGGAACGTTCGGAATGTTGCGCAATAGGTTCGGAACATTGCTGCAACATTCCTGTAACATTCCTGCAACATTCCACGCTGACTGGGAACAGTCAACGTGGAAAAAAACGAAAGTCATGGTGTTTAGAAACGGGGGAAAGAGGAAAAAAGGAGAAAGATGGAAGTTCAAAAATAAAGAATTGGAAGTTGTCAATGCCTTCAAGTACCTAGGATACTGGTTCACAACAAGGAACACGAGCGAAAGGCACATGAAAGAGATGGCAGGGAAAGCGCAAAGGGCAGCAAACGCGACGTGGGGGTTAAGCATGAAGACGGGAAGAGGAAAAATGAGGGAGAAAATCTACCTAATGGAGACGATAGTGAGAGCGATTGCACTGTATGGAGTAGAAACATGGGGGTGGGAAAAAGTAGAATGGTTAAAAAAAAACGCAGGCAAGATATTGAAAATACGCGTTGGGTGTGGCCATGAACACACCTAGATACATATGGAGAAGAGAGATGGGGGTGAAAGGAGTGGAATATACAGCGAAGGAAAGAGCAAGCAGATACATCAAGGATGTGATGGCGATGGATAAAGAGAGATGGCCAAAAATATGTTTGAGGGAGGAGATGAGAGGAATAATGAATGGAAAGGCGACAAAATGGGGAAAATGCATGAGAGAAGGAATAGAGGGAAACAAGAACAGAGGTTTATGCGAAGCGATATGGAGGAGGCAGGAAGGGGATGAAGTACAAGAGAAAATAAGGGAAGGATTGGAGGAGTGGTGGAAGCAAGAGTGTAAAAAGGAGGAGGAGAAAATGAAAAAATCGACACACAATACGATATGCAAAGAGATAACAGTAGAAGCGATAGGAAATGAGTATTTAAATAGCAAGGGAGTAAAAAAGGAAGACAGAGTAACATGGGCGCGAATGAGATGTGGGAATATAGGAAGAGCAGGGAAGAAAGGGGAAAAAGAGTGGACGTGCAGGTTGTGTGGAAAAGAAGACGAGACGCTATGGCATCTGCTGGAGTGCGAAGAGGCAACACGAGAGCAAGAGGAAGTAATTAAGAAGGCATATGTATATGAGAAGAGAATAGAGGGGCGCTAAAGGGAGAAATAAATACGATGATATGTGAGTACATGAGAAAAGTGGAGGAGAAAATAAAGAGAGAGAGACAGAAGAAGGAAATGGTGACGGAGGAGGAAGAGGAGAGCGAGAGAAAGTGAAAAGAAGGGAGGAGGGGCGGGGTGAGGGAGAGCGGATGAAAGCATGCAAGAAAGAAAGCAAGAGAGTAGTGTGAAAAGGAGATTATAAAGGCCTTAAGAAAAAAGCATACAATGAAATAAAATTATTATTATTATTATATATAAGATAAATGAGAACTTCGATTGATATTTCAGAAATTTACTCTTACCCACAAATAATTGAATCAATCAAATATGACAAATAACAGATAATTAAAATAATGTTTAATAATTATAATAAAAGATGACGCAATAAAATAAAATATGAAGAATAAACCGAAAAATTAAATATAATATTGATACAAAAAATATAAGGAAAATAAGAGAAATTGTATAATCCGCATGTTTAGATATAGATAAAATACTCCGATAAAATTCTGTCATTATCCAATAGCTAAATACCACCTGAGTAAACACTTATTACGTCTTCACAAAAACGCGAAATGCTGAACTAGATAAAGATAAGAACTTAAAATTGCTCTGATGCATTTCCTTTTTCGGAAACGCATAAGACCTAAAATAAACATAAACGCGTAAAGAGAATGGAATGTTCAAAACCAATAACGCATTTTTACGTTTGATATGAAATATTCAGACCAGAATAAATAACATAGTTCGACACACTATCGAATAAATAGTAACAAAAATTCTTAGAAAAAATCAAAGGACCAAAATCGGGGGGCTGCTTCCCATCAATTCTGTATGAAAAAATACTGAAACAACGAATGAACCAATTGTTTAAGAAAACGACGACCTATGAAAGCGAATCCGTACGAACTGTGAGAAGAAGACTCCTCCCTCAATAAAAAGTCATAGAAACCCTGGAAAATAGAAAAATAAACAGTTCTCTGACGATCATTAAAAAGACAGTTCTCCAACAATCATTAAAGAGAGAGGTTTTTTGTCTATATCGATTAAGAGCAGTTCTTTGATCCGCTTGGAAAAAAAAGTCTCCAACAGATCATTTATTAAGAAGTTTTCTTAAAAATAATTGTTCAATATACGTTCTTTGCCAAATTAATAAAATCACATGAGTGCCGAGTTTGATAAACGATTAGAGTACAGTTCCTACTCAGAATACACTACCGGTGTGAACTTGGCTACCAACTTCATGCAATTGGAAAAACAATGGTACCATCGTATTGCGCTTCGTTAGTACCCGTTTGTACCGAACCTTATTTCGTTTGTACCTCAAAGGGCTAAAAGTTATGGGGGGGTGAAAAAAAGGCCAGCTCCCAAGTTTGAGATATTTTGATTTCTCTAGTGGCATTCGAAAGAGTATTGTTTGTACCCGTTTGTACCACTCTTATTTTTGTTTGTACCTCAAAGGGTTCAAAAATACAAGCCCTTCAAATATTCGCATACTTCAAAGTGATGTAACTTTGCCAATTTTTTGAATATTCCAATTTCGCCAGTTGTTCCCCAATATATACTGCTTGCTATCGTTTGTACCACCGTTAATTTCGTTTGTACCTCAAAGGGTACAAAAATACAAGCCCTTTTGTATTTTTGCATAATTCAAAGTGATGTAACTTTGCCAATTTTTTGAATATTCCAATTTCGCCAGTTGTTCCCCAATATATACTGCTTGCTATCGTTTGTACCACCGTTAATTTCGTTTGTACCTCAAAGGGTTCAAAAATACAAGCCCTTCAAATATTCGCATACTTCAAAGTGATGTAACTTTGCCAATTTTGTGAATATTCCAATTTCGCCAGTTATTCCCCAATATATACTGCTCGCTATCGTTTGTACCACCGTTGATTTCGTTTGTACCTCAAAGGGTTCAAAAATACAAGCCCTTTTGTATTTTTGCATACTTCAAAGTGATGTAACTTTGCCAATTTTTGGAATATTTCAATTTCGCCAGTTGTTCCTCAATATATACTGCTTGCTATCGTTTGTACCACCGTTGATTTCGTTTGTACCTCAAAGGGTACAAAAATACAAGCCCTTTTGTATTTTTGCATACTTCAAAGTGATGTAACTTTGCCAATTTCTTAAATATTCCAATTTTTCCAGTTGTGCTTCCAATAGAAGCCCTCGCTGTCGTTTGTACCACCGTTAATTTCGTTTGTACCTCAAAGGGTTCAAAAATACAAGCCCTTTTGTATTTTTGCATAATTCAAAGTGATGTAACTTTGCCAATTTTTTGAATATTTTAATTTCGCCAGTTGTTCCTCAATATATACTGCTCGCTATCGTTTGTACCACCGTTAATTTCGTTTGTACCTCAAAGGGTTCAAAAATACAAGCCCTTTTGTATTTTTGCATAATTCAAAGTGATGTAACTTTGCCAATTTTTTGAATATTTTAATTTCGCCAGTTGTTCCTCAATATACTGGCGAAATTGAAATATTCCAAAAATTGGCAAAGTTACATCACTTTGAATTATGCAAAAATACAAAAGGGCTTGTATTTTTGAACCCTTTGAGGTACAAACGAAATTAACGGTGGTACAAACGATAGCAAGCAGTATATATTGGGGAACAACTGGCGAAATTGGAATATTCAAAAAATTGGCAAAGTTACATCACTTTGAAGTATGCGAATATTTGAAGGGCTTGTATTTTTGAACCCTTTGAGGTACAAACAAAAATAAGAGTGGTACAAACGGGTACAAACAATACTCTTTCGAATGCCACTAGAGAAATCAAAATATCTCAAACTTGGGAGCTGGCCTTTTTTTCACCCCCCCATAACTTTTAGCCCTTTGAGGTACAAACGAAATAAGGTTCGGTACAAACGGGTACTAACGAAGCGCAATACGATGGTACCATTGTTTTTCCAATTGCATGAAGTTGGTAGCCAAGTTCACACCGGTGAATACACTTGAGAGTGATAATTATCCGCGACGTTCGCGAGAAATCTAGTATTCAATAGAAGTTCAAGAATAAATAAATCAGTCGGAGTTCTCATTAAAATTACAATAAATGCAATCCAATAATTATATAATTAACATAATCCTTAATGTCAATTAAACGATAACAACATTAAATGAAAGAAGAAGTTATTCAGCAAATTTCGCATCGTGAAATTAAATAAATAAATAAGTGTTTTAAATTTAAATTGTGTTCTAAAACTACAATTCATTTACCGTTGTTAATCATCCATCTTCACGATCATACTAATTCCTGTAACGAATCTACAAATTCGAGAAATAAAATGAATCTCTACTACAACAAATAAACTTTTATAGTAAGGTTGGCAATAAAACTCCTGAACAACGCAGTGATTGGCTCTCAACCAATCTGGTGCAGAGGTGCCCAACCACGAATTAAGCAGTTCAACCAAGGTAAGCCTCTCTCGACAAATTCGCGTGTTTCCAGGACGTAACAGCAGCACCATACAATTTACCACTTTTGGGCTGTTACTATTTAGTATTTGATATGCAATTGGTGCCTAGCCTTTTGAGAACAAATTTGCAGCTGACATCATCGTAGATTTACGAAACTACAATATAAAATGTCAAGTGTTGAATTAAATCCCAGACCCGTGCGAGTTTCTCCATTAATCAAGGTAATTTCACCAAATTTATTTCAATAAATATAATTATTATAAATATTATTCATGAATAAAGTATTGAAATATTCTTTTAACCGAACATAACCTCAAATTCTACACCAATATTCTCATTTCATATTACATAATTTTCTATAAAGTCTAATTTTTTTACCAACCAAACAATGGGTCAATGTTATAAAATCAGATTTCATCATGAAATAATCATTACCTAGAATATTTATATTATATGAATAATTCTGGTATTGATAAAGTTAATTATTTGTTTATTTGTTTAATAATAGTTTGGACGATGGGGAATGCTATCAGCTGGTATTCTTTATGGAATATTTCATCAAAGCAGGTTGAGCAAGAAGGAGGCTGCTTTCCGTGAAGTTGACGACAAACGTAAAGCTATCAGGGATAAGCAATTAGCACTTGAGAAGAAATTAGCTGCTGATGGTAAAAACCTTTCATTATTTCTGTGTAATTCTATTTTAATTATAAATTTATTTAACAAGTTATCTAAGGGAACTTTATTTTTGCAGCTGAAATGAAACAACTCGAGGCTATGATGAAGTAAATAGAACTCAATTATAATCCATTTAGTCTCCTCATTATTATGAATTAATAAAATATATTGTATAAAATTATTTATTGGAATCTTCAACATTATATGTTATTAGTTTTACTGATATTAGACAGAGAGCATTTTGCATTTATGAATTGTAATAATAATTCAGTATAGAGAAAGTCAGGATACTAAATGAATAAAAAAGGGAAAAAACAATACCGCCTGAACAGGGACTTGAACCCTGGACCCTCAGATTTGAAGTTTGATGCTCTACTTTTTTTAAAATATCTTTATTTGGACCCATGATATACATCTTTACACATGATATTACTGTACAAAGACCCATTTACAACGTTTAGTTTTAATACTACTACTAATTGAATACTGATTTTGCTAATGCAAGCTTTTTCTCGTAATCATAATTTCTTTAAGTTTATCGTTTGTGTGATATAGTATATTATGTCCCAGATAATGGGCACTTTTAGCGCAAATTTTTAGCTTACTATTGTTGATTATTTCTCGATTTGATGGTTAAAAAATTAGGGGTTTCCCTAACTAAATATTTCATCTATTCTGTTTATATGAAAAATTAAAAAAAACTAAACCTGAATTATTTGCACTATTTACATTATAATCAAACTAAGTTTGGTTAGTTACTTTGAGCCACTATGTTTGGTCATTTATTATCTTTACGTATTTCGAATCTTGCTCTTTTTCTAATCTCGTCTATGTGAATAGCGTCTTGCGCTAACCACCAATAGTTTATCTTTATTCTGTGCAAGTCGTTTAAATCTTTATCCGGGATTGCTCTTGAATATACGTGTTTGATAGTCTCAATTTCGTCAAAGTTCTTTGGAATGCTTTTTATTGCTCTGTTTCTACTAATGTGATATAAAATTAGAATGTTAAGATCATTTTGAATTAAACGTTTTTTATCTGCTGACGTGAACGTCTGTGGTGGAATGTAGCCAGACTTGAATTCATTCTCCCATTTTTTATTGATAACTGCTATTTCTTTGATGTTTGGGTTATTATTGGTTATTGCTTTATTATATAAATCTCTGGCTAATTTTATGGTGTGGCAGTCGATTCTATTTATATTTGCTAATTTGTTTATTGCTAACTATTTTTCTTAAATTGTATTTTTGATTTCTATACATTGAGAGACATGCTTTCAGACATTTTCTTTCAAAAATTCTTATTGTTTCCATAATAGAGGCACTTGAATTTCACCATATTGGCGCTGCAATTGTGATTATTAGTCTTATGAGTAATAAATAACAATTAATTATTTTGGCTCTCCTGTTCAGATATTTGTTGTGAAAAATACTACTATTTGCTTTGAATGCCTTTTTGTCTTTGTTAATTGAATGTCTATGTGTTGATTAAGTGTTAGTAAATAGTCGAGGTTAACTCCTAGGTACTTCACAATTTTTTTGTGTGGTATTTCCGTGTCTATTGTTGTTCCTGGTTTGTTTATTTTTATCATAAAGGTGTTTTTACCCTCTTTCATTTTTTACTGAGATAATGAACTGGTTTTGAGAATAATATTGTCTCACATTTGGCGGGATTTATTCTCAAGTTCCAGACTTGGTATGTAGTATTAATTTTGTTGACTAGATTCTCTAATTCAATTTTTATTTCCAACGGACTTTTACCTGCTACGTATACTAATAAGTCATCGCCAAATGCAACGAAGTGTGTATCGTTATTATTGTTTAAATCAAATAGATTTATAATGTCAGCATTGAAAATGTTAAATAAAATTGGCGAGGTAACCGTTCCTTGCTGAAGTCCCTCTTTAATCTGGAATGTTGTGTTGGTAGTTTCATTCCCATCCCATAGCACAAATGATTCTCCGTTCACCATGCTCCAAATGATGTTAATGAGATGTATGGGGAAATTGTAATTAATTAATTCATATAAAAGTCCTATGATCCAAACTGAATCAAAGGCTCTTTCTAAATTGATTAGCGCTGCCGCGACCATTTTGTTCTTTATTAAGTGTTTGTTCACGTCATTTAGTAGTTTCACAATGGCATGTTGAATGAATGTGTTTAAATACGTATTGATTATCAGGTATAATTTTGTTCTTTACGCAGTGTCTGTTAATGGCTTTGGTTATGATTGCTTCAAATACTTTACTAATATTGTTTTTAAGACTTATTGGCCTGTGGCTTGTGACTATTCTTCTAGATTTTTACCCATTTTTGGTATGGGTAGTATATTTTTGCTTTTTTTCCAAGCTTCTGGGTAATAGTAGTAGTAGTTATTGAGAGCGTTATTGAAAATTATTTTATACTCTTTAATTATATTACTAGATAAGTGTTTGAGCACAATTGAGGGAATATTATCTATTCCTGTAGAGGTCTTATTTGGTAATTTTTTCATTATTGCCGCTACTTCCATGATGTTGCAGAAATATTCATTTAGTTCTTGATTTGTGGGTCGATGAGCTGGGTTATTGTTATTGAAATTATTTAATTTGTTATTGTCTTTTAGATTGAATTCTTCCTTGATATATTTTTCTATTTTTTTGTTTATAATTTCTTCCAATCTTGATCCGCTATTGAGAGGTCTGGGAGTGTTGATTGATTTGAAGAATGCGCCCATTATTTCTCTTTTGTCCTTTGCTTTTAAATTATGAATTTGTTGTCCATGGTATTTCCCTTGGGTTGATTTCAGTGTTGTTTAACATATTCGCTTCTGTTGTTGCTAATTTGATCGTTTTTATTTCGATTGGAGGTTTGGCTCTTAGAATTTCATTGATCTTTGGAAAAAAAGTTTCTGCATTTCTATGATCTATATTTTTGATTTGGTTTTCCCAGAACTTTTATGTTGATTTTGTAAATTCTTGCTTGATTCTTGTTTTGACTATCTTAATGCAGCTTAAATTTGTTTCAAGTACCAGGTCACCCCTTCTGAGGCCCACTTTTTTGAGATTATTATTATCCGTGATCAGTTTAGATTTTATTTTGTATAACTATTTGATGATTGGATTGACATATTTGATTATGCTATCCTTGGGTTCGCATGTTGGTACTATTTTGTTCATCATTCCATTAATCACTGTGCTCATTTCTTCTATGTGTTCATCTATTTCTGCATTGCTCAAGTTTTTATTGCTGGGGATAGTCTTGTGGTTTTTTTTACTTAATAATTTTTCAAATTCTTTCCAGTTTGTTTGTTTGAATAGTTTGATTGCTTTATTAGCTGTCGTGTTCTCGTTTTTGATGAGTCCTGATGGTATTTCTATTGTGAAAATCATTCCCTCATAATCACTATCGTAGTTGCAAGTGTTTATTTTGTTATTAGTTAAGTTTTTAATTTTTAGTCTGTTATCAATGATGCACAGATCTAGGAAGGTATTGGCTCGGGGAAACGTTGGCTCAATAGTAGAATAAATTTTGGCTTTGTAGAAAACTGCTTCGTTAAGGTCCCAATTGTGTAAATATAATCCTCTCTGGTTATGTTTTTGATCTCCTCATTTAGGATGTCTGGCGTTGAGATCACTAGCTGATATGAAGAAGTTATTTGGATGATCAAGTTTTAGTGTTGTGAAAATGTTGTTTAGCTCACTGATGAATACAATTTTATTGCTGTTGGTTGCATATGCGCTGATTATGCATAGATTTTTATTGTTCGGTGTTTAGAAGAATAATAGAACATTCTAATAGTTCATTCTTTTTTGAACAAGGTTGGTTAATAATTTCAAATGCTATTTTTCTGTCACTTAGAATCGAATTTCTACCTCCTTGTTTTGCATGGTCGATCTGTCCTTATCATGCAATATTTTTCCCATTGCATTTTGTGATTTCTATTAAGTTTTGTTTCAGATAGTAATATTACTTGAGGGTAATCTATAATAGTTTTTTGATGAGTTCTAAGAGCTCGTGTCTTCTCTCATTGGTAATGATAGAATTGACATTTATTGTTACACATCTTATGTTGAAGATGTTTATATTATATTGTCCATGGTGTTGGTATTAATGTGTTTTTTTACAGACATTCTGTGCTTAGGTGATCCAAGATGTACATAATCTTGTTGGAATTATCATTGACTCACGATTGGCTAGCATTTGATTAGCTATGCTATTTATTATATCATTTTTGATGTTAGATAACATGGCTTCCAGGTTTGGAATATTTGGGTGTTCCTGTGGTTCTTCCTGGATGTTTTTGTAGTTATGTTTTTGATATTTGTTGAAATTTAATACTGCTTCTGTCACGGGGTTTATTAATTGATTCGATTTTATTTGCTGTAGTCTGATGCTCTACAGACTGAGCTATCCGGGCGCCTGACTTGACCGGGCTTCTAATCATTATTTCAAGTTATCAGAAAAATATACTACTTATTGGAAACTAATAATTCTGCGGTATACTTTCAATATTGATAATATACTATTACATATAATTTTATAATGCTTACGTTCATTTATTTTACAGAGAAATGTACACATCGATAGTCATGTATATATATTGTCATGTTCAGAATTTGAAAAAAATAACAGCTTTTTAAAGTAGAATGACCAGTATTTTGGTAACCAAAGTAGTATCATTATTAATATTTTATAATTTGTTTGAACATAATGCATGCTTTGAAAAGAAGACGTAATAATTAATATCTCAAAAATTAGAAGGTACATACTCTTCAATGATAAAATATTAAATTAATTTGCACATAACTCAGAGTATATTTTAAATTTGAAGAATTCTTTTGGAATGCGCCTAGTGATCATTCTACTGAAAATAACATTTAAATTGTTATTATACTTTATAATAACGTGTTAAAATTCAGTAAATGCGTTATCATTAACCATAAACCTTTCAACCTTGCCATTAATTCACCCCTGGTCATGAAATCATCACATCAAATAATTTTTCAAGCCAAAATAACTTGAGTTTTATTATCTTTTGTGATTAATTGAATGAGACTGCCGTTCTCAGGCCGATCTTGATTTTGTGCCCACTTCCAAAACAAACTAAATAAAAAAAAATATATATTGCATTATATATTATATCTTTTAGTAATAATTTGTTGCATAATGTACCATTATACATATGTATAGAATTAATCAAATTAATAATAAGAAGTAAAATAGTAAACGTACTCAGATATAAATGTAAGAGGTGTCCACGAAGTTGTATCAGCTTTAGGCATCCATTTTCTATTCATTGGTGTATCAAGAGTAACAGGCAAAATTGATACAACCACTGATCCAGCTGGAAGACCACTGCCCTTGGTTGCAAGTGACTTCGTCAACTGATGAACAGCAGCTTTAGCCATTCCATAACCAATCATTCCTATTATCGAAATTAATTTCATTGAACAAAAAAATGAAAATCATCAATTAAATTATATTTCAACTAAAAAATTCTCATCGACAAACCCGGTGTCCCTTCTAATGCAGCTTTAGCTCCAGTTAATGACAGAAAACCTTCTTCTTTTAAATATTGTGCAGCAATACTAGCAGCAATTATTGAACTCCATATACTTTGTTTCAACATTAATTCAGTATTTGTTAAAAAATCTTTATCAACTGAATTACCACCTGCCCATCCACCAGCTACGCAAATAATTGCATCGACTTTCTCTTCTTTCAGAATGTCCTTGACTTGAGATAAAATATTTATTTCTTGTTGCTTCCAGCTGTCATTACCATTGACAATAATATTTGCATCTGCGGCTTCATTTGCTCTCATATCAATGCAACCTACCCACTGAAATATAAAATGAAATCAATATTCAATATTAGATGTATTAATGATTATTTATTTGACAATAATTATTATAAAAATACCCAGTTTTTAGATTTGAATTGGACAACGCAGGCAGAACCCAAGGCCCCCTTTCCTCCATAAATAAAAACACGTCCAAGTACATTGGCCATTGTTGAATTAATGCTACGAATGAATGCTTTTCACATTATCCACTCACCGACCTACAACGCAACAGTAATTTATATAAATATATATAGATATAAAACGTGATTAGATTGAAGGATCTTTCTTTCTCTCTCACTTTATTCCAATATTTACCGAATTTTTCCGATTCAAAGCTTCGTTTGTTCTCGTGCTGTGTTATTTATTATTATTCTTGCACACATTTTCATCTTGGTAGAGATTCTGATAGTAATATCTAATTGAGAAAATGTTTTTTTATCTTTTTCGAAATAAGACAAATGACTACCGCCATTCTGACGTGACTTTAGACATTTTTATTCGTTACAATTTCATTATTCGTATTAATACAAAATTATATTGATTTATTGAAGAGAAAAGATACAGCGGAGTAATAAAATCATAATAGTGTTCTTGCGATAATTTATATTTAAGAATATAAAAAAAGTTTGTAATGATATCTTGTGATTAAAAACATCATTCACACACGAAAATTTGAAAATTCGCGCGCTTATTATGTTTAAAAAAAGTTTTTTAAAGATGCGCGCGCGTCGTTGATGGCCCTGCCCGGAAACGTTTTCCGTGATCTTAGGTCTAATATGACGTCACGATAGCCTAGTTGGGTTAGGTTTTACGCTGGAAATTTTCAACGAAAAATTTTTTGTTCGACGGAATTGATGTTTTTGCTCGTGTAATTGTCGTAATTTACCAACACAAGGTGGTGTCAAGAGTGTGCAAAAGATAAAGATATTTTGTGAAAATACGTAATTCCCGCGAATAATCGCATTGAGTTTGTATATGATATTCTATACGGAAAATGAGTCGACATGAAGGTACGTACAAATGTGTCGTGTATTCTTCATCAGTGCATATACTTCATCATGGTCCAGGACATTTTATTTGTCTTATTGGACAATCATGAAAATTTATTTTCCATTTGTCAACTTGAATCAAAAAAATATTAATAAAATGGAAGTATGACCTCATGCCTAGTAATTTATTTCTTTTTCTTTTTGCGTTATTAGAGAAATAACTTTTTACATACTTCAGAAATTATATCTTGAGAACTAATGTCACATAGTAGGTGGCAGCACTTGAAAAATCAGCCTCATCTTTACATGAAATTTACTGTGTTTTATTTATTTTTTTCAAATGAACACTCATCTTTCACGAATAATATTATTTCTAAAACACTTTATTGTGTATCAATATTATAAATAATACATTTCAATTCATTATTTTCTTCTAGCTATTGATTAATTTATATTTATTTCAATGCTAACCTACCATTTTTCAATTACTCTTTCCTTTCTTTCACCAATTATTTTTTCTTGTTAAAAGCATATTGTAGGTTTCATCTACAATTCATGATATCGTCTCATATAATTATTATTCACAGAAAGTGAATATCAAATTATTTAAATAAAATGATGTTTCAAATTAATTTTTAATATGACAAAATATGCCACCATTAAACTAATTTCTTCATCATCATTCTCCTTTATGATTTCGTTTTTATTGAGGAAATTGATTGATATTCAACATTAATAATTATTTATAATGAAAAAAAATATCAATTAATAGATGTGAATTTAGTTTACTACATTTATTTACCTTTGACCTAATAATGCCATATATATGTATATGTATATACATGTATTTTTTTTATTAATGTCTTATATGTGCTGTTTTGACCTTCGACAATTTTCAATACAATTAAACCAATTTAGCTATTTGTTAATGCAAAATATCGATATTATATTTCATGAATGATATTTATACGTGTATTAATATTTGTAATAAAGGTTTAATTGCATTGTATATACGAAAAATGATAATTTTTCGAATTTTTCAGTGATATTGCATAATGGAACATCCATTGATGAAATTTAGCTTAATATATAACAAAATTGATGATATATGATAATTTAATAATTTTTCATGATATTCTTGCTATAGTTATATTATTGTATATATATGTTGTTTAAAAAATTGAATAAACTTTTTCTTAACCTATTTCTTATGTCACGTGATCTACAACAGTTTTGATGTACAGCAAAATTTCTATTATGGACCTTTCAAAAGCGGTCACTCCCAAAAAATGTTGATTTTTCAAATGTTCTGCAGTTTTTCTATTTATTCCTGACTTTTTTTCAATAACGAATGTCTTTTATAACAGCTATTTTTTAAACGAATTTTCTGTGGTAACAATTTGGAGGTTATACATTATAAAAATAGATTGATTGAATTTGTAAATTTGCCTTGTAACTCTAAAGGGTCATGAGATACTATTCGTTTATATATTTATTTTATACATATATATATTATGTCATTGATGATTAAAATGAACTTATTCATGAATTTATTAATCAAACATTGATTTTTTTTCTTTATATTTAAGGGGTAAGCTGTGATTCCTGCTTAAAAGGAAATTTTCAGGGTCGCAGATACAAGTGCCTGGTTTGCTATGATTATGATTTGTGTACTAGCTGCTATGAAGCAGGTGCTACAACAACTCGTCATCTTACTGATCATCCTATGCAATGTATACTCACCAGGACGGACTTTGGTATTTTATCGAATTTTTGAATCGATTGGCAAATATTGAGATAATATTTTTTGGATATTAACTTTGGTTTATTGTTTTATTTTAGAACTTTATTATGGAGGTGAAGGCGTTAGTGTTGAACAACCACAATCACTTACATGTCCATATTGCACAAAAATGGGATTTACCGAAGCTACCTTACAAGAACACGTTGCTGCTGATCATCCAGATGCAACATTTGAAGTGGTAGGTTTGAAACAATTGTTAAAAAATTGATATAAGATGAGAGCTCTGGTACTGAATCAGTTTCTGCTATTAAATGCATTTTAGAATTTAAAATTAAATATAAATTCTGCTGAGTACAAAGAGCTTTTATTATAAACATACAAATAAACATAAATTAAAATTCATTTTATTTATTTCTTCTTCGAAAAATATTTTTTGGTAGGTTTGCCCTGTATGTGCCTCATTGCCAGGAGGTGATCCCAATCACGTAACTGATGATTTTGCAAATCATTTAACTGTGGATCATCGTAGTGGACCACGTGATTTAATATCATTTTTGGATGAACCACCTTCAAGTCGACATGGACCACGACGAATACCGCCATTGTCACGAGGTGTTGGTGGACAACGTCCACGACGGTATGATTAGTAAATTTAATATATCACTCATTTTTTCATAAGGTAATCAAACGAAAAATCAAAAAATATCTCATGATTTCTATTTTGTTTATCTATCTAATTTCACGTTTAAATAAAAATTCGTCCCGTCTATATTTTTCTGGCCATCAATAAATATCCTATAGATATCATTCGCTGCGATAACAATCGGACCTGTAGGTCCAACATGCTTTACAGTTCGTCAGGCGGCTTAAGTCCAAGTAGTCGAGACGGTATAGATCCTATTGCGGAATTATTGTCTCAGTTGTCGGGCGTACGTCGAACTGGCGGTGGTACCAGCCAAAGTTCTCAATTACAACAATTGCAAATGCAATTGCAACTGGAACGTCAACAAGTTAGAGTAAGTATTCCATATAATTTATTAATAATAAAATAAAATGAAAGCACTTACTCCGATTCGGTAAATTCTGTCAGTGATTTAATCTACTTCGATTAATTTTAATATTATCTTTCTGTAAAATTTAATTAGGCTGCATCGAGACATCAACTGGAGCGGATGCCAAGGAGACAGCCACAAGCCATCGGATCAGCAAGCGGTGTCGGAAGTAGTGGAAGTGGCACGGCAGGTGGAAGCGGTATAACTAACGTCAGTCATTCTACTAACATGGCTGGTGTTGTTGCCAATAATTCTGGAAACAGTAATAACGCAACAAATACCGCAAATGCATCCAGTGGCACATCAGCAAGTTCACAGAACTCCATGTTTTTATTACCTAGGTATACAGAAATGCCATTAATTTAATTTATTTTTTGATTTTATATCAACTTTCACTAAATTTAATAGACGATTAAAAATTATCACTGAGAAATCGTCATAACAACTAGATGCTGAAGTTCAAAATCACTGGGATAAATGAAGAGAGCATGTTCTTGAAAAAGATACCGCTTGTAACTCTTTCTTCTTTATTTTTATTTTTTTTTTTTTAGCTCAGCTTCATATATAAACATTTGCATGTCATGGTCAGTGGCATTCACTGCCAAAAACCTGACTTTAAGCGCCATCTATCTTTTGTTCTAATCACATTATACGAGAAATAATCTTTGTGCAAATTCAAGAACTTTCAAATAACCGACATTATCATTGATAAATGATTTTTTTTTTTTTTTATAATTAAAATAACAGTTAAAATCATGACGATTAAACCATCGATAGAGTTTGATGTTGATGAAACATTCAACAGTGGTTTATTTAATATGAAAATAATAATAGCACCTCCACGTTTACGCAGATGCACCACGACAACGTTAACGGATGCCCAGTTGCAAAGTATTGAACGCGACAATGCAAATAAAAGTTTATTTGCACGTGAATTAGTGATCAGCACACTGTCACAAACGCTACCAGAATTGACGCTGCGACAACAACAACAACAACAACAACAGTCATCAGTAGTGCCAGCATCATCATCATCATCAAGTACGACAATAACAGCAACGAGTCCAGAACCACCAAGTGGGTGCGCCAATGCTATAGCAAAAAAATCAATGGCTTCAACGACGTTGCAAGAAGGAAAAAGAGATGGAAATAAATCTACATTACAAATGTCGAGCCAACAACATCAAACTCAATCAACAATAACAACTGACAACGTAAACGTTCCAATACAAAATCAAGGTTTAGCATCAAATCCAATTGTTCAGACGTTAATGCATAATGTATTACCTCAATCATTGGTAAGTTTATTATTTATAATATATTGTACAACATGGGAGGAATATGTGTGTTTTCCCGTGTTACACACGATATCATTTTCAATAGTTGTACGTAATGCCACGAAAATGCCAACTTTTTTAGTGTCATTTGTTAATAAAGATGAGAAATTCGCATTCACTGATTAATCAACTTCATATCTTCTCTCTAACGTCATACTATTTTTCATGCTGGTAGAATAAAAGCCATATTACTTTCGCAAATGACATGAGAGAAGTCATCATCTTCGTTGCGAATATTGAGAAAAAAAAATATTAATTTACTCATACAAATTTAAGATGACATGATTAAATTGGAATAGTGACTGTCCCGTGATTTAAGGTATTGCAACAACCACTGCCGCCGCCACCAATCAGGAATACTGGTACTGGAACAATTAGAGAGCCAATTGGTGCACCAGCACCAGCGTACCTGAGAGGTGGTGTAGGTCCAGTCGGAGTAACGGGCTCATCACGCAGGAAGCCTGTAAGATCCGTCGACGGTAGAAACCAATCGTCAGAACCACCACCACCACACTAACCATCGTTATTAGGTTCTTATTGCTTGATTCCTTCTCCTTCATCCCATCTTTTTATTTTATTGTTCTTTTTTAATTTTTTTTTCCGTTGGGATATCCCGTACTACAAAACCTCCCTTGATCCTACTAGCACTAGTCCTAGCACTGTTTAGAACGTCTCATCATTGTTGTTATTATTATGATATTATATATTATTAATTATTTCAAAAAAACAAAAAAAAAAAAACAAAAAAAAAAAAGAAACGTAAAACAAACAAATATCATCCTCCCTTTTTAACCCAGTCTTATGTAAATGTGTAACTTTTGGGAGAATTTGTGTACGCTGAGTTTGAAGACAAAAAATTTTCAAAATGTGAAAAATAATTAAAATTTTTGAAACGCGAAATTAATTATTAAATAATGCAAAAAACTTCTTTATGATATATTGAAAGTCTTTAGATGTCTCTATATTTTTTTTCCCTTGGACAGTTCACATCTGTAAATTTGACTCATTGCGTCATTGATTTGAATTTAAATAATTAATTGTGGCCACTTTTTTCTTCTTAAGTCTCATTTGTTCTTGAAGCAAATAAAAAAAATTATTTCCAACTAGAATTTTAATGAGAAAATAAAATAGAGTTCATCATTGATGCATAATGAATTTTCATGATATTGAAAAAAAAGTTGGCCGACAATACAATAATTGACGATTTTCTTTTCTCTATTGTTATTGTTTATGTGAATATGCACTGGCAAGACAGTGTGAAGTGAAATTACCTGTCAATTAATTACATCGTAAAATTGTTGTGCGAATAATGGAAAGAAGAGGACTTGAACGATGCAGAAGACGGGATATTTTTTTTTTCTCATTCTTTTCTGTGCATTCATTTTTTTTTTATTATCCGTTTCCCAATATTCCGATTTGAATTATTGAATTAATAATAATTATTCTTCAAATATGTCTTGGACGGAAAAATATTTATCAGTGACAATTTTAAAAATTAGAAAATGGAAAAAAATCAATAACAAAATGGAATTGTCAAGCTCTGCAGTTTGATTTTCTTCGATTCATTTTTGATATTTAGTTCCCATTTCAATTCCCATTTTCAATCCTCTTTCGTACTATTTAATTGTACCACATTTGTAAAAAAAAATAGAAAGAAAAATGGAGAACAAAACAAAATAATTGGCAATGCATTTTTGTGATTGGAAAAATTTATTTATGTAATGAGAATCAAATTGAGCAATGAATTAATTAACGTTTTGATATTACGTATGGGTAAGTTACAGGTGTTCATCAACATATTAATAATTTCATTTTTATTTAAGAGTGAAAGAAAATTTATTCATCACTAAAAACTTTTGTTTTTTCTGATTCGTTTCTCCTCCCCAGGCTCTGTAAGTACATGAGGAATAATTTGTAAATAATCATACTGCATTGGAAGCCTTATTTAATCAAATAATTGGAAATGGATTGCAAATAATAGGAAGAATTAAGAAAAAAACTGCTCCATCAAAAAAATTTCTGACTAATGTAATCTGATGTAAAGACATAAATATAATTAATGCACTCGCCTTTTGTATACATATGTGATAGAAAGGATATTTCCAACAAATAATCTTTGTTTTAAATAATTCATTAGAGTAACAAAATTAAAAAATGAACAAGAAGAAAAACAAAACATTTTGCGCGTTCGTAAGTGTGAATTATGTTATTTCACACGATTCGTATGCATTTTATATTTATCCTTGTCACCTTACCATACATACATGATAAAATACATATTTGCATGGATAATAAGTCAAATCCGATGGTAAAATGAATGATTGTCCAAATGAAAACAGAAAGAAAATGAGCGCGTTAATGAAAAAGAAGATGAAAATATCTAAAAAGATTGTAAAGAAAATTAAACACCGTAAGGGATTTTCTGTAATCTATCAGCAAATCCTTTTACGTTGGTTGAAAATAATTTTTTGCAGCAATTTTATTATAATTATTCCTAATAATAACAATGTAAGGCTTGTAAACTATATATGACTTGCGCTTGAAAACAAAAAAGAAAAATATCAACAATCGGTGTCGCATTTGTAACAAAACAATTAAACGGTGTAGAGGGAATAATAAAATCATGAAACAAGAACGCATGATATAGAGAATAATATGTTTTATTAATTTATTAATGATCTTTTTCTACGCAATATTATTGTCATCATTAATATCAATTATAGCTATAATTGCTTTTAGTTAATTAATCTTATTTTATGTTCTACAAAAAAAAATTTATCAAGTATTCAACAATGTATATTGGAAGAAAAAATTAATGAAATTGTTTCTGCACCATTTTAACTGTAGTTTCTGCGATAAATTAACAACAATAAAATCATATGTATAAATCGCGGATTTAGTTACATCGCACTGTAAAAAATAGGATAGAAAAACAGTATCTTGAATTGATTGGTCTGAAAAAATGTTTTTTGTGCATTCATTAATTAAATACGGGGAGGAGAATGAAATGAAATAGTTTTACGAAAAAATTAAAACAAGAAATGAAAAGTGAGAATTATGTGAAATAATTATACACATGATATTTATGTAATGAAATACAAAGATTTTGTAATTCTATTGGTAGGTCCGAATAAATGTGAGGATACATGAAATATAGTGACAGTGAAAGTTGTTGATTAAATGATATTCCAACGAGAATAACAAAAAAAAAAAAAAAGATGTAATACAAAGGGTGGCATAAGGACATTATTATTAATAGGAAATAATAATGATAAAATTGAAATCTTATACATAAATAATTATTATACAATAAACAAAAATATGTACATTGTGCTTGGTTGTATTTTTTTTGTTATATACTTATGCCTTTAAATGCTAAATATAATGAAAAATCAATCAAGATTTCATTGTATAAATTCATTTTTTCATTATATTCAAATAATTAAATTCATTATATTTATTTATAAGTACGTATAAATTTTATAAATGTAAAAGTAGATGCATGTGTAATTTTCAAATTTCGATTCGAATTAAAAAGACGGTGTTATAGACATTTTCATCAAAAAATAAATTACGGATGATTTCGGGTATTTTCGACACTTCCATTTTAACTATAGTTTTATTTGTTATTTGGTGTGAGAAATAAATAATTTAGAGATGGATTGAGCAATGAACTATTTAATTTCGAAGTCAATCTGTCAATGAGGATTCTAAGCCAAAGATACCCAAAAGTTATTCTTTGGTTACTGCAACTGAACATAACCTCAAAAACGTTGTGTACAGAATATTCGAATATTAATAAATTATTGTACGGCATTCGTAATTTCTGCAAAATAATGGGACCACTTGAAAGTGCAAAACAAATTGCAGCTTATCAAGTCATTAATGAATATGTTAAGGTAAATATGTAAGTTATATTTATATTATAATTTAATTTTGTTGAACTGTCATCGTAGCTGGTTATGTTGGGAATGCAATATATATCTATGAAATTTTTCATTTATTGGAAAGGAACTAAGCAGGTGTAATTAAATATAGATCATTTTCGGAATTTCCATGCAATTTATGATGTAAAAAAACATTATGGTTAATTAATTTAGGCTTTATGCATAGCATTTATCACGAGGCACAATGTTACGTGCATACCTAACCTCAAAACCTGAAAATCTGTAAAATTCGATTTCATTCAATCGATTTTATGCTTATGACAAACAAATTGTCTTCTTAATTGAATCACGCAAAGATTTGTACCATCATTTTAAACTAGGAAAATCTTTTTTTATCCGAAAAATAGGTTTATGTCGAGATAAAGTGTCCGAAAATTCAAAATATCGTTTCATTATTGGTCGCTAAAGGCTGTTTTTTCATTTCCTCTAAATGAAAAGCTATATAGACATTACAACAATTATTACACATGAATAATATTTATTTTTTTAACATACAATTATATTGATTTGAAGGACAACATCGTTGTTGGAATTGGTAGCGGTTCAACTGTTGTTTATGCAGTTCATAGATTAGGTATTGATAAAAAATTAAATCGTTGTTTTAAAAATTTGTAATACTTATAAATAGAAATTAATAAACATTTTAATTTTTTATTTGTAGCTGAAAGGATTCAGGAAGAAAATCTAAATGTTATTTGTGTACCAACGTCTTTCCAAGCTCGGCAACTCATTGTAAATAATCATTTAACATTAGGTGATCTTGATACATCACCACAATTAGATATTGTGATTGATGGTGCTGATGAAGTTGATGCTGATTTAACATTAATCAAAGGTGGTGGTGGTTGTTTACTTCAAGAAAAAATTATCGCATCATGTACCAATCAATTTATTATAATAGCTGATTATACAAAAAACTCGGAAAGATTGGGTCAACAGTACAAAAAGGGCATTCCAATTGAGGTTATACCCATGGGATATGTACCAATTAAAAAAAAAATTGAGGATAAATACGATGGTGTTGCGAAAATTAGAATGGCTGTTGCTAAGGCTGTGAGTTTCAAAATTATCAGTTTTTTTAATATAAACTGACGAAATCTCATAGTTTGATAATATATGTGTAAACATTTGGTTGTTTTAGGGTCCAGTTGTTACTGATAATGGTAACTTTATTCTGGATTGGCATTTTCCTTTCGACATTGATAAATCATGGAGAACCATCAGTGAGGAATTAAAATATATTCCTGGTGTCGTTGAAACAGGTTTGTTTGTAAATATGGCAAATAAAGCTTATTTCGGTATGGCTGATGGCAGTGTGAAGGAGCGTTAATTATGTAAGTTCAATTAAGATACAAAATCATGATCTGTTGAAATGATCCATGTATAGATGAATGTATCTGCATTGCGATTCTTCATTCAACTTTCTTCTGTTTTGTATTTTGAGTTTATTTTTATTTGATTTCAAAAATACCAGTATACTGGTTTTTATTCAATTTCAGTTATCATTTATTGTTTTTACATATTTTTTTAATTGTTCTTTGAGATGATCTTGCTTGTGATGTTGTCCATATGATAGAAAGAAAAGTGTATTTTTTTACAAAACATTAGTTTAGATAACGAAGGTTGCATTAATGCGAAAATAGAAAAAACTTGGCAAAAATGGTTCAATGTAAAGTTATTTATTGATCACAGAAAATTCCAATAAATTTTTTTCTGTAATTAGTTCAATTGTGCTGAATCAAATATTGATAATGATGTTTGAGAAAATATTAGGTTATAAATTATTATTTATTGGCAAAAATTTGAAAAAAATAATTCCGCCCGAACAGGGACTTGAACTCTGGACCCTCAGATTGAACTTCTAATGCTCTACTTTTTATTTTTCAATTTCTTTATTTAACATTCATGATAAGCTCTTACATGGAATGATAAAGGAAATGAAGCACCTTACCATTTAACTTAACCTCGCATTATGGCTTATATGTTTGTCTTTTTTCAGTCGAATTTTGGAAAGTTTCTAATACACTTTATAGTTATATGGTCATCCTTCTCAGTCATGACCAAACTTATTATTTCTTTACTATAACGGTCAATTTCAACACTAATTTGAAAATTTTTAAGGATGATAACTTACTGACAAAGTACAGTTATAGTGATATTGAAGTCGAAAAAACTTTTCTACAAAAAAAAAAAAAAAAGGCGCCAAGTTCTTATATGACAAAAAAATTGAATTGCAGAAATTACTTTGAAAAAAATTACTTCACAAAAAGATTTGATATCAGTCATTATTGCCAAGTACACGTTATAGACTTACTATGTAATTATAATACACTAAAGGAAAAAATTAAAAGATTAAAAAAATTTCCGAAATTTTTCCGTGTTTTTTGACAGGCTCAGTGAAAAATGGTCGTATCGAGTTCCAAAAAAGCATTTTGAAGCTCTGAGTCTCTAGTTTTCAGACCTTATGACGAAAAATTTTTAGAAGTTACGTTTATTACGTGATACTAAGAAATAGCGCGAAAAATAAAATTTGCAAATTTTAGGTCTTTTTTTTTTGAGTCAACGAACTTAGGAAAAATTTTTTCAGCTAAACCATCGACTGAGTTGGATAGTTTGATTATTCAGCTCCAATTTCCTTTTTTGAAAATCTCGATACGTCCATTTTTCACTGAAATATGAGACTTTTAACGAAAAAGAGTCCTTTTGTTTTCAATCATCGATATCTCAGCGACAAATGATCCTACAGAGAATTAAAGGGCAGTTTTGGAAACTAGAATGAAGTTCCTATAACATACTGCCATAATTTTGAAGAAGAAAAAAATTTTTTTTATCCTTAACATGAATTTGAAAAAAAAGGAAAAAAAGGGTAATTTATGGTTTTTTTAGAAAATTGACGGATAAATGGGAAATATCCATGAAATGACTAATGTTGAGAGTAAGTTTTTGAGCTCGATATTTCCAGAAAACCCCTGTAATTTTTCATTTTGATCGTGCGAACCGTTTCTCTGTTTCAAACAATTAAACTTTTGAAAAAATTGAAGGGTCACGATTTTTGCGTTCAAACACTTCATATCATGATAAAAATGAAAAAAAAAAACATTTCTTGGAAATTTTTCACAATTTCCTAACAATCAATGTTTTATAAGATGAAAAAACAAAAAAATATCGAAAAAATTTCAAAATAATTTTCATATTTTTTTTCTTCTGAAAAACCTTCGGGGCATTCAAGAGAGCAATGTCCAGTTTTTTCAACACGATTCGATATATTATTATATAGTTGAACATAGAATAATTAAATAATAAGAAATTTACGCCTTAAGAAATAATATAATATACTTATATGCACATATACAATATATACATATATACATGTGAAAATAGATGAGAACTGCGATTTATAAAACAGAAACCTATTTATGCCACATAGTAAATTAACTGACGAAATAACAATTATACATATATTGATGCAATTGCAATATGGAATGAAATAAAATTATGATATTAAAATATATATTTAATATTTTAAAACTTGTTTCAACGCCTAAAATTACATATAGGACGTAACAGTAGATACAAATAGCAAATAATTCGACCAATTCTTTTCGTTATCCACTAGCCAAATAAATCTATGTGAACAGAACAATAACTTTCTCACGCAATCCGAAAATTGAAGAAAAACTAGATAAAAACTTAAATGAATGATTACTTAAGAAAACATGCAATATAAAAATCGATAAATAGAGTTTTCTAAGAAACAAATGAATCCAAAATAAATAATAAAAATTACGCGTGAAAAATATGGAATTTCTAAAATCAACAACGCAGTTCCGTAGCTGATATGAAATACATAAAACCTGAATAAATAAGATTAGAATATCGTTCGATTCATTATCACATAAAAGAAATTCTATCACGATTCCTAGAAAAAGTTAATGCATCAAAATGCTGGGGGTCGTCTCCAACCAATCACACTTATGGAAACAGCTGAAAACCAAAGACTAACCCACTCGAAAAAATAATGATTAATGAAAATAAGTCTGTATGAACCAGGAGGTGAAAATCTTTCTCCAAATAGAATCTTATAAAAACTCTAAAAAATCTAGAAAAGTCAGTTCTCTGACGATAATCGAAAAGAAAGTTGTCCGATCAAAAACTAACGCCTAAGTTTTCCAAACATCATCAGATCGGTTAATTCTCCAAGAATAATCAAAGATCTAAATTCTAAGTTCACTACAGAATGAGTAATTTGCATTCAATTTATAAAGTGCTAAAGTTTATTATTCACATACAAACGGCCCATCACGTTTCCAGGGTTAACAGAAATCAAGCGAAATTAAGTTTCTCGCTCAGAAATTGAAACCCGAGAGTGAATTTGTGCGCGATTTGGTTTTCTTTGAATTAAATAAATTGGAGATAATAAACTAATCCATTGATCAGAGTTCTCATTAGATAAATCATGATACTGTTAAGGGTATTAAATAATAAAAGATAGAGTTATTATCGGTTAATTAAATGTCAATTCAATTTTATATTCGTAAATAAATAGACGATTTAAATTTAAAGTGTGTTCCAAAAACTATCATTCAAACACCGCTAACCGAACATCTTCACAAGTCCTAATTTCTGTAGTGAAAAAATCTACAATTCCGAAGAAGAGTAAAAAGTCTCCATGTATATAAATAAGTTTATATTATAGTAAGGTTGGAAATAAACGCCGGATCAACGCAGTGATTGGTTCTCAACCAATCTGGAGCAGAGGCACCAATTATGAATCCTGAAATTCTCATCAAGGTAAGCCTCTCTCTATAGTTTGCGTGCTCCAGAACGTAACAGCTGCGCGAATGACAAAACAACAAAAAAGAGTCATTATTTAAATTGAAAATTGTAATAATTGAAGTTGAAAACTTATTGAAATAGAATATTTGGGAACATTTTGCCATTTCTTTTTAATATCTTCCTAAACGATATTAGTGGAGTGTTTGTGTCCTTTGCTGATAATGTGAAACTTTATAAGGTAGTCAGAAAAAGATTTGACTGGCGATTGCTCCAAAAAAAGTCTAGATTAGGTTTCTCAAGAGAGTAGATCTTAAACTGAATATTTCATATGAAGACATAAATTGTAATGACATCATGAAATTGTTTAACCTTTCTTCTCTCGAATCGAGAAGGAGACATATTGATATTTGCATTCTGTTTAAAATAGTCAATAGCATTTTAGATGGTCAAGATCTATTGGCAGCATTTGGTGTTCACGTTTCACCAAAGAATACCCGAAGCTAAAATCTTCACCAGTTACTAGAATATGCAATTTGACAAATAGTATTATTCAGAATGCAGATGTTGACTTGTTTCGCAATGATTTTAAAAACTTTCGTAATGTTAAAAAATATGTGAAATATCATTTATTTCATGTTATGATAGTTGACCATATAATTTTAATTGTAAGCATGATTATATTCTGTTTTTTTTTTTACTTTACTGTATTCAATTATAAATGGTATGACGCGTAAATTTTATTTACGCTATAAATGCACTGATCAAGTGATAGCATATATGCATAGTCATACTTTCGCTGCTGTAAACTTTTTTTTTGTGGATGTTGCACTTCTGTTCATAAGTTGCAAGTGAAATCGAAAAAATCGTTTTGTAATTTTCTTTTGGAAATCATGGCATGTATTTAAGTTGTAGAATTTAATGTTTTCTAATTAACTTCTCAAAGTTCTTTGTGACGGAAGAGGTATGTTTTGGGCTCGCAATTTTTTATATCCAGTTGATCCACACGAAAATTTTAGTCGTAGTACCTTCGTCATAGTCTCATTAGACCATTTCATTCCACGAGATGCTTTTTTTGTGAGGACTTCTAGCTGATTTTCAGCCAACATTTTTCTTACTGCTGTTTTCAGATCGCTCTGACGATTCAGTCTCTCCATCATTTGTTTATTCAGAAAAACATGTTTGAAAATATTTTTTCTAAATATAAAGGTGTTAACAAATGCTTATAAATGCACAACGAAGTTTAAAAATATGTTATTATAAATTACCTCGCACACATAATAATAAATATAGAAGGTTGCCGAAATGGTTGGTCTTGGAATACATTTTTAATCCACAATTTTCTTCTTTCTGCATCTTTTTCATTGGGAAATGAAGTCAAGTAAAAGTTTGAGGCTTTCATGTGCCAATTCCCAACGCCTGGTACAATGCAAATAGGCATGATTTGAGCTAAAAAAATGTTACAAACATTTTCAAGGCTGGAATTATTTCACAACAAATGAAATGTATAGCTAAATTGTAGTTTATCAAAAACAAAATCATCCATCTGGTTTAACGCTATTTTTCGTCAGGTATCATATTTATTAGAAACACTATTGAATTGTATCAATAACTAAAATTGATAACCCACAAAATACAACTTGTTGCAATAATGAAATATGAACATAACTTTACGTTAGATAAGTAACAACAATATATAGGTGACATTAAATTTGCAAAATGTATTGTAGAAAACTTACTTTTATTCTTATTTGATTATTAAAAACCAACTAAAAGTGTAATACACTCGAATGCTATTAGTAAACAAACATACACAATGCAAGATCTGTCAGTGTGACGCCACCATTTTCCGTAAAACTTCCGGTGAGTGGCCAGACTCTTTTACAGGGACTCTACTCATACAGACGACGCGCACACTTATGTGGACTGTGGGCATCTGTCTCGAGGCATCTGGTATTGGCATCTCTGCGGCGGACTGGGCTCCTAATCATTTAATTCAAACTGAAAATAATCGCCATGTCTATCGAAAACTATTTCAAGTTTTATCTCATTATTCTCAAGTATAACCTCTATAGCTAATATAAAATTATTTTTTATAGATACAAAAATCAAAATGCGATTTATTCTTTATATAATTATAAACGCTCATATAAAAAATGTATTATATGAAAATTAAATAAAACTTGTCCACAAAATAAATCACTTATTTATCACATATTTTTTTATATATTAAAAAAAATGATCTGTCAAGTCTTGATATAATATTAATGAACCATTTTTCAAAATTATAGCCAATAAATTAATTTTTTGCATTTAATATTGATTGAAGAATATATATTTTTCAACCTAAAATAAATCATTAAATGTTTTATTCATACAAAAAAAAATTGTTCAATTGAAAATGATGTCAAGTACATGATTTTTGTAGAAGTCGTGAACTTTAACCGTTTAAATATATTACGTTTTATTATTATTATTAATATTAATATTATATCCAAGATGAATCCAAGATGAAAATCATAACCGTGAAATATAATTTTAAATATTCTATTTGAAATTCAAATTCATTTTATTCACTTCCAAATGAAATTTTCTGCGTAAATAAAAATCAAATATTCGCAAATTAAGTATATGATTAATTTGATAATTAGTCGCAGTATTCAGCCATAACAATTAATTATTATACTAAAGAATTATTGATATTAAACCTATATAATATGTCTATTCGTGAATTATCAAAGAATCACGTGCATATCTCATCTCATCCATAATATTTTCACGTGTTTGTTGCGTCATGTGTGTAAATAATGACTCAATTCTAATGAATCAATTTAGCACATTTTTGTTCTTTACTAAAAACTTGAGCACTGTAAATTATACCAAAGAATTGTTTTTTTTAATATTATAACAATATAGTTATTTGTGTATCTAGGCCGGAAAGTTGATCATTTTTGATCCAAATCCGGAATATAGTGGACCTCGGCTACGCCTCGGCCACATATTTTAGATTTGGCCAAAAATGATCATTCGGCCTTGATATACACAATATTTTTTAGGCGAGTGTCTCAAAAAATGATGTTTAAGGGATTAAATAGTCCGTCAAATGACAAAATTAATGAAAATGTACGGCGCTGTATGAGTATACCTATATATATTTAGGTATAATATAGGGATACAGCATGCGCTGGGATCACGCAACTTTGTCCTTTGTTTTATTATGGGTAAATAAAATAAAAGATTGCGTTGCTGCACAGTTCAATAGCAAACGTTGTATTTTATCTGACAGTATTGTAGCGTTTGAATTGAAGGTATAATATAATCTATTGAGTGGAAATTAAAAAATCGAAACGAGTGATAATGATAGTGATAATCCTACTGAAATTCTTGAAGCTGCGAATGCAGCGAAATTAAATTTATTGCCGAAAAAATCACGAGATATTTATTTGAAACAGTATGAGATGTTTATGAAATGGTGCGATTAACAAACAAATAATAATATTAGTAATGTTATGAAATAATATTTTAAACTACGTACTGTTTCAGTTTTGTTATTTTTCAGGAATAAATTTGTAATAAATATGCTTATTTACTGAAATAATTTTGTTTCATATATAAATAAAGAACATGCGGTCGTGAAGTGAAAAAGTGTATAGAAAAGTATCATTTTAGGGACTCTATTTGATTCCTAAAACGTCGTTTTTTTAGGTACTCGCCTAAAAATAAAATATGTACCTATATATGAATGAATTATATCTTTGTTACCATTTTCTATGCTATAATAAATAATTTATGAGAAGTGTTTTGCTACTCATTAACTAATGTTAATTAATCAGAGAATAATATTGGTTTATTTTAATAATCTAGTTTCAGAATTTTATTTTTTGTAACAATTATGAAATTGTCGACATTAGTAGTTGAAAATACAGTCGAACCTCCTGTAATTTCGCCTCTCAATATTGTCCAACTTCTCTTCAAAGAGACAAAAATGTATGAAAAAACCTAAAATATCTTCATTATTTATTATTGGAAATAGTGTTTTAAATAAAAAATAAAAATCTCTTACAAAATGAAAATCTCTTAAAAATTTCCAAAAAATCACTTTTTAGCTCAAAAGATTTTTTTCATACTGCAACAAATTATTTCTCTGAATGAACAAACAGATTTGAATGAAAATAAAAATATACAAATAATTATAAATTCAGTATCAATCCTAATAATTTACATGAGAAATTAAACATTAAATAATTTAGAATCAATTACAAAATACTCTTTGTCTTAGAATTCAAACCAAAATAAAGTTGTAACATCATCAACGATAACTTTAATTAATAAAATCCATCAATTATTTATTTTCCATATCAAATTCTCCAACCAAAATTACTATTATTTACACATTTTCATCAAAGATTTTGATGTCACACTAGTACAGATTAACCCAGAATTCATAACAGACTAAATGAATTATCTATGAACGTGTAAGTATGCAATCAACAGAAAAATTCACATACTCATACACATTTATTCATGCAATTATTTTCCAGCAACCATCGCAGAAAGAAAATCTAGAAAAGTAATATTGCTAAATACTACTTGAAGACTGAAAAAATAATATGATGGTATACAATGTACTAAGGGTGAATGACTCAATCGTAACACAGCGGGAACTGATGTGCAAACGATGTAAGTACTTAGCTCCAACACACTTGATTTTTTTATTTTTTATTTTTTTTCACAATTCAAACACTGCATTTATGATCAATATACCTTCAGATTATTCCAGCAGTTAATATTATTATTAAACTTCATTTCCACTTAAAATATCAATAAATAATATTTTTATATATTAATTTCTTCATGTTCAATAATGTGTTGAATAAATGTATTATTCAAAATATTCATAAGCTTTGCATGAATAAATATATAAATTATGGTATTATTATCAATATGGAATTAATTTATACTTTGAATAATAATGTGAAATTCAAAATTATAAATTAGATGGTAGAATTATACATTTTGTCATGCAACTTGGCTCTTCATGTGTTTTCTAACTGAAATGTTTGGTTGAAGTTGGAATTTAGTGAAACCACAAGTATCTTGGATGCATATAAAATGCGTTTAATTGAGTGCTTTTATTACTTGAACCATCTACGCAATTCTTTGGCGCATGTATTTCAATTTCCTGATAGTGGGGGATATATTTCAAGTCTGAACTCGTGCATTTTCACTTCAAATACAACCCTCCAAAGCTACTGCATGTGTGCTGAACATTCTTTGTTAATTTGAATACAATAGTTAATAAATATTTTTTTTCAAGAATATAATAATATTGTTTAGAATCGTGAGAAGACAAAAAAAAAACATCCACACGAAATTCAACATGAGAGTGAGTGAATTTTTAAATTATTTGTTTATGAATATTTTATAATAATTTTCTGCAATTTCGTGATATATTTTTTCATTTCAAATATTAATTTTTTTGATTTATAATGTAATAGTTGATAACAATTGATTTTCCTTTTGTCAAAGTTGATATGTAGGGAAAAATATTTTTATTTCAATCAATTGAAATTATTTTGATTCTAGTTACTAAATTGCTTGTAATATTGATGACGTTACGTCATTAATATTCAATACGTAATGCATTAATATATAATCGTGATTGTCTATTGAAGCAACGAATGATAATATCTCAATTATTTCCTCTTATTTAATCTCATTAGTAAATATGTATATTTTTTCATTAATTTTCATTAGTAAATTATTTTTTTTTTCACAGATTAACGGGTGCATTTACTGGACACTAGCAGGGTTATATTTGATATTAATTTTGGACATAATTGTTGCTGAAAATAATGTATAAATAAATAAAAATTAAAAAGTATCTCAATTAAAAAAATAAAACATTTTTTTGTAAATTTTCTTTTGTTTCTAGGATGAGCAAATTTTGGATTCCCTAACTTCTGATGATGTTTTGAAATCGAAGAGGCCGTTTTGCAATGCTTTCACCGGTAAGAATTTCTAAACACATTTTTTAATCAATGAATTAATTTTCCAATACATTAATTTTTATGTTTATTCATTTAGGATGTGGCAAGAAACGAAGTTTCAATGATAATTCGATGATGGAACATCAGGATGATGTTGAATTTGTAACAATTCGACTTCCACTTTTTCTCTATCGTGCATTAATTCGTGTTGCTACCCGTGAAATACGTGATGCTATCGAACGTACATCTACAATCGGCAATTCATTATCTGCAACTGACGCAGTAATAAGTGACAATTATTCGCCATATTTATCAACACGAAACTTCCCAATACGAAAACGATATGAAAGTTAAATTCAGAATGCAAAAAAAATTAATGATCCTGATTATTCTGGCAAACTTCATCAAAACTAAATATCTCTGCAATCCTGAAAAAAATTAGAAAAATTAAATGAACGGTTTGTCTAAATATAGATCATATTTATTATTAACAAAATAAATATATGAAAGAGATTCTTGAAATAGATAATTAATCAGATAAATCTATGTATCTATCTAAATCATTGTCATCAACTTCGTTTTTTTTTTTCGTTATTTATGTAATTATATCATATATTAATAAAGTTGAATAAAATAATAATTCACTTTGTATTTACTATATTATTACTATGTTAATATGTTCAATCAAAATGTGAGAAAATGACCGACCTAAAAAAAAATCTCAACAATTAATAAAAAACTTTTTTTTTTCAAACGTACGATAATGTGGCCATTATGACTGAAGAAGATCAGCTTTATCTACATCGGCAGTTGCATACTTTTTTAGGCGAGTGCCTCAAAAAACGACATTTTAGGGACTAAATAGAGTCCCTAAAATGATACTTTTCTGTACACTTTTTTACTTCACGGACGCATGTTAATTATTTCAATTGATCATAATATTTATCATAAATTTATTCCTTAAATATAACGAAACTAAAGCAGGAGTTTAAAATATTATTTCATAACATTATAATATTATTAAATATAATAACTAAAACATATGTATCTATTTAACAGTGAACATGATGAAACATACTATTATTTTACCTTTAATCCAAACGCTACGATACTGATAGATACAACGTTTGTGATTGAACTGTGTAGCAACGCAATCTGTTATTTTATATTTACCCATAAAACAAAAGACAAAGTCGCGTGATCCCAGCGCATACTGTATACCTATATTATACTATAATATATATAGGTATACAGCGCCGTACATTTTCATTAATTTTGTCATTTTAGTGACTATTTAATCCCTTAAACATCATTTTTTGAGGCACTCGCCTAAAAAATATTGTGTGTATCAAGGTCGGATGATCATTTTTAGCCTAATTATCCGAAATATAGTGGACCTCGGCTACGCCTCGGCCACATATTTCGGATTTGGCCAAAAATGATTAACTTTCCGGCCTATAGATACACAAATAACTATTTTTTCCCCTCCGCCGGAGGAAAAAGTGTTACTATGGAAATGCTACATAAAACGCATGCAATTTTAAAACTGACAGGTTAATGTTAGTATATATTTATCTGTCAAAAATTTTTTTGCCAACCATAACCAACAAATTTATAATTATTTTTTGAAAAGGTTCGGTCTGAACCGTCATAGAGTACAGACATGCTTATAGTATAACCTAGAAGCGGCAAAAATTCAAAACAAAACCAATCACTGGAAACAGTGGAGAAACAGTTAAATAGATAAATAGATATTTTAAAGTTATAGAAAAATAAGAACAAGTAGTAAAAGTTAACAAAATAGTTAAAGTTCGGAAAAGTGTGACTATCCCCCCTGACAAAGGGGGGCTAGGGCCAATGAGATCAACAAAGAGAAACGCAAATAAAGACAGGAAGAATATAAGTGAACAAAAACACATAGATGAGACAGAATATGAAAGTTCTGAAGAAGAAGGAAAAGATACCAAAAAGCCTAGAGTCGAGAAAGAAAAGAAAAGTACATTAGAAACTGAATGTGATTCAGCAATGGTAAAGTACAAAACAACGCATGAACAAAGGTTAGAGAAGGAGAACGGTATCGAAAGTATGGAGGTTACAAGAGGGAATGAGAGGGAAATAGATCATTCGAAGAACACAAAGGAGACAAAGGAAATGGAAAATGACATAAGAGAACGAGAAAAAAAAAATGAAAGTGACAAAGAAATTTACTATAATGACATGGGACGGTTGATAAAAACCACAACAGGTCAATCTGAGGAACAAAAGCAAATAAGAGAAAATAAGTATAATGAAAAAGAAACAGGTCCAGGTAAGGTAATTATTAAATTAAATAAAGAAAAAATATTTAATAAGAGGGGCAAAAATGCCATAAAAATATGGAAAATATTAATGCAAAAACATATCAAACCAGAAAGTTTGAATATGATAAGTTTTATGACGGCGGAGGCAATTTTTCAAAATAAGCGGGAAGCCAATTTATGTTTGAATAAGCTAGAAAGCCAAAAAGACGACAGCATCGAAAACGTTCACATAGACAACAGGGGTTTAACAAGTAAAGGAGTGGTGTCAGACTGGCCAGGTTCAATAGTTGAATTATGGGAGGCGGTAACAGAACGAGAAAACATAACAAAAATAGAAAGAATGTACAAAAGACTATGGAACAAGGACGCAAAAATAACCGAAGAAGTGGCAACAGATAACATAATTATAACATTTAAAGGAAGCCAAAGACCAAAAAGAATAGGACTATGGGAAAATAAAACAGCAATTAAGGTAAGACCATACATAGCACCAGTAAAACAATGTTATAAATGTTTTAGATATGGACACATAAAAGCGACATGTAAGAGCGAGGAAAGATGTATAGTATGCAGTGACAAGTCACATGGAAAATGTGAAGCACAAGCTACATGCAGAAATTGCGGAGGCAAACATAGATCAACCCACAAAAGTTGTCCGATATACGAAAGAAACAAGAATATACAAATCGTGATGGCGTACAATAACGTAAATTATGGAGAAGCAAATAGAATTTTAAACGGTAAGGAAAAAGAGCAAGAAAATATTTACGACAGATATGAAGAACCAAATCAATGGCCAAAACTTCCCTCGAGGATAAAAAGAAATGAGCGCAACGAAGTAACAAACGATACAAGAGGGGAAAAAAATACAGATATATCACTACATCTAAAGTCTAGACCAAAGGAGAAAAGACAAATAGAGGAAAGAGACAAAAACAAAAATTATTATAAACAATTTAATACTAGAGAAGGGGATATTACAAAAAAAAGCTATGGTATGGCTCTGAGAAAAAATACCTCGGAAGGGAATGAGAGGTATGGAAAGAGAACAGAAGAAAATGGAACAACCAATCAAGAGGAGCAAGCAGGGACATCAGGAGGATTAAAGGGAAATGAAAATTCCAGATTAAACACTGTAGAGAAAACGAGAGAGTATGCTATGGAACTAATTGCAAGACTCATGGAATGCATGGAGGGAGATAAATACCTGAGTGAAGAAATTCAGGCAGTAATAATGAGAAAGAGTCCTCCTAAATATCAAGAAAGCGAATCAGAAAGTGAAGAGGAAACTAGGCTGAAAAGAAAGATAGGAGAAGAGAAAAAAAGCAATGAAAAAAATATTATAAAAGGTATTCAAAATAGATATTGGAGAAATCACAGAGAAGACAATCAAGATAATTTGAGGAGAGAATGGGTACATCCAAGAAACAACTATTAAATTAACCCTCAGGTACAACAAAACAAAACAAAACAACATTATGGATAAAATAAAAATAATCTTATGGAATTGCAGAGGATATAAAAATAAAAAAAACGAATTAATGAACAGAATACCAGAATACGATATCGTCGTCCTAACTGAAACGAAATGTAATAATGAAAATAGCATTTATTGCTCAGGATACAAAACAATAAGTTCAATAAATAGAAGAAGTAGCGGAGGGGTTGCTATAATAATAAGGAACAATATTGAATTTGAACAAATAAAGGGATGGAAGAATATAGGAGAAGGATTTGATATAGCAGGGATAAGATTATTCAATACCAAAGAACAATTTAATATTGTAGCAATTTATCGAAGACCAGGTACGACTGTCAACAAAAGACAATGGAAAAGCATGTTAGAGTTCGAAAAAAAAGGACGTGAAACAGTTATATTAGGGGATTTCAATGCACATAATAACCTATGGAACTGCCAGAACACAGATACGAATGGAGAAGGACTAGCTGAGGTAATGGACAATGCAAGATATATTTGCTTAAATCAGGATACAGAATCAAGAATGGGGAACATAGGACAAACATCATCAAATATCGATTTGATCTTTGCGACAGATAAAATTGCGGATAAGACAGAAATAAAACAAAACATAGAAACGTGGGGATCAGATCACTTCCCCATAGAAATGAACATACTAGAAGAAACCTACTGCTACAAGAAGAAAACCAACAAGATATCGACTAAAAAAACTGCATGGGATAAATATCCTGAAGTAGTGGAAAAATTATACAGGAAAAGTAAAGAAAAAAGAAAGGACATGGAAGAAAAAGACGAAACTCGAATAGAAATGGAATATCAAGCACTCACGGACATAATGAGAAGGGCAGTCGAAATAGTGTCAGGAAAGAAGGACGAAAAGAGAAAAAGACAGGAACGAACAAGAGAAAAAGAAAGAAAAACAAATCATCAGCCAAAAAAGTGGTGGGATCACGAATGTGATGAAGCCATAAAAAGGAGAAAAGAAGCATTTATTCAATTTAAAAGAGACAAAACAATACATAATTACACTGAATACAAAAAACAAAGAGCAAATGCAACGAAAATAATAAACACCAAGAAAAAGAAAAGTTTCGACGATTTTTGCTCATCGATAAATAGATTCACCAATTTAACTTATGTATGGAATACTATGAGAACGTACAAAAATGTGAGAAAAAAAATAACTTGGAATAAATGGACAAATAAGAACAGAGAGGAGGTGATCAGAAGAGAAATAGACAAATTGGCACCACCAGGAGCAACTACAGCACCAAGACAAGAAACGATAACAACAACAAGACAGACAACAATGGATGGTGACTTTAACTATGAAGAGATGGAAAGAGCAATCAAAATGATAAAGAAAAATTCAGCCCCAGGCAAAGATGGGATTGAATATAAGATGATTAAAGATATGCCAAGAATCATGAAAGAGGAACTGCTAAGGTTAATAAATAAGATATGGAAAGCTGAGATGATACCAGAGGACTGGAGAAAATATCAAGTGATATTTATTGATAAACCGGGGAAGGAGAAAGTGAGACCAATTGCCTTGTCATCTTGCGTAGGAAAAGTTATGGAAAGATTAGTTAATGAAAGATTAATATGGTGGGCCGAAAGGTATAATAAATTAGCAAAAGACCAAAACGGGTTCCGGAGGGGCAGGTCATGCACGGAAAATTTGACTCTGATCACAACAGATATACAAAATGGATTTTGCAACAACAAATACACTTTAACAGCGTTTTTAGACGTCTCATCAGCCTATGACAACGTCATATACGAAATATTAATGGAAAAATTAGAAAGAATGGATTGCCCTTATAAAATAAGGAAATTTATAAGTAGGTGGATGTATTATAGGAATACCGAGTTCGTGATAAACAATCAAGAAACAGCAGAACGCATAGTACGCAAGGGATTACCACAGGGAGCGGTTCTTAGCCCTCTGCTATACGCTCTATACACCGGAGATATAACGACAAATTTGAATGAAGGAATAAAGACAGTACAGTTCGCAGACGATATTGCAATGTATACTACAGATAGGGATAGAGAACAAAATAGAATAAGGATAGAACAAGGGGTTATGATACTTAAGGAACGATTAACAAATTTAGGACTTGAGCTTGAACCAAAAAAGACAGTTTTGGTCGAGTACAATAAATATGGTAAATGCGACAAAACATATAATATAAAAATTTCAAATATAGAAATAACGAACCAAAAGGAGGCCAAATTTTTGGGAATCTGGATGGATAATAAACTGAGTTACCACAAACAGATAGATGAAGTAAAAGGAAAAGTAAATAAAGCAAATTCACTTATGACATATTTGAACAGGAAGTCTAAAGGAATGGAGGTAAATACGGCATTAATGTTGTATAAGAGCTTGGTAAGATCAATAACGGAATATGGCAATTTTATATATTATCCAAAAGAAGACGGACAGAGATTGAAGTTAGAGAGAGCGCAATACCTAGGAATCAGAACAGCCCTAGGATATCGCATAAGTACACCAACGAATATAGTAGTGGCTGAAGCTAAGGTACGGACGCTAAAAGATAGGGCCAGCCTGTTGGCTAGAAACTTCCTTATCAAAAATGCAAAATATGGAGAGAAAGAGATAATTGAAAGTATAGAAGAATATACAAGACATGAGAATTATATAATGTTCAGACAACCAAACTTAAAGAGAAGCATAATAACAGAAGCTTGGCAAAGAGTACAATGGCTCAAAAGTAAAGTGGGGGAAAACAAGAAATTTGAAATCTTCGATACGGAATATACAACAATCACAGACAAGGTAGAGATATACCTCAATATCGGAATTGACAAAAAGGAAAGAAAAAACTGTGATAAAAAATTATTTAAGAAAATACAAGAAGTCTGCAAAGTTAATTATAACACAGAGATAATATACACCGACGGATCAAAAAAAAAAACAGGAAAAGCAACAGGTGCCAGTGTAATAGTCGAAGGACAAGAAGAGGCCTATAACATAAGTTTGCCAAAACAATGTTCTATTTTTACAGCAGAAGCCTTTGCAATAAAGGCAGCTCTAGAATTAATGTTACGAGAAGCACAAACTAGAAATAAGGAAATTGTGATAATATCTGATTCAAGAGCAGTATTACAAGCCATAAATAATAATTTAATAAATGTATATCATAATAGATATATCATAGAAATAAGAGAGCTATATTTCAAATTAAAAAATATATATGAGAAAAGAATTATTTTTATATGGATACCGGCTCATATAGGTATTGCGGGGAATGAATGGGCCGATAAACTAGCAAAAGAAGCAACGGAGGAAATAGAAGATAAAAACATTGAAGTACCAATCAGTGACTTAAAAAAAATATTTAAATTAGAAACATGGAATGCGACACAGGACAAGATAATAAGGGAATCAAGAAATAAAGGAAAAGAGTATTTTAGAAGCTTTTATGATGGAAACAAGAAGAAACCATGGTTCCATAAATTAAATGAGGAAAGATATTTTATAACAGCAATCAACAGAATAAGAGCCAATCATATTAACACGAATGAATCGTTGAGTAGAATAGGAATTATAGATAGCGCTAGATGCGAATGCGGCAATGAAAACGAGACCTTAGAACACATACTGTGGCAATGTAATAAGTATGACGTAGAGAGAATCGAACTAGATGGCGAATTAAGAAAAAGAGGAATAACAGGACAAATAGATATTATAAGATTAATTAAAAAAGAGGAATGGATGACATTGAAGTGCATTTATAAGTTTATTAAAAAAATAGATAAAATACTATAAAGCTAGGAAAAAAAAAAAAAAAAAAAAAAAAAAAAAGAGAGACCCTGTGTTATATTATCTAAAGGATAGGTAGAAGGCACAAACATAACCTCCAACCGGGGGTAATTATAAAAAAAAAAAAAAAAATTATTTTTTCGCAGTCACCGCAGTACAATTATGGCCTCATTATTGTACGTTTGAAAAAAAATAGCATATTTCATTTGGAGGAGAAATTACTTTTCATGGCTATTGCCTTCAGCTGTTACCCGTCTCACTTCGTTCGACGGACAAACTCAGGCACGCCTGAAAAAGTAACATTTCTCCTGATCCTTATGAAATAATATACTATTAGTTTTCTTTGGATTTGATGTAATTTAATTTGCTATTGTTATGATGATGTTCAAATAAAGAAATAAAAAACTATTTAATAACAGAATTAACAACAATTAAATTCATATACATTTATTTGAGGATATGTTTGCCCTCTTACAAGAGTTGCAATTTTAGTATATATTTAAAAAAATCTGCGTTTTACTTCACGACTTTTGTAACTCAGAATAAAAAAAAAATATTTGTATTAAAATATATAAATTTACAATTCAAAATTTTACTTAAAAAATGTCAACTTGAACTTTGAGGTGAATATTCAATATATTATACATCAGATAGTTATTGATTCAATTTAGAATAATCATTTGATCCCAATATCAGCTTTATTCTTCATTTGTTCAAATATAAATCGTTAATTTTATGAATAAATTGTCATTCCACAGGTATTTATTACTGGAATATAAAAGATATTTGGGCATGCTTAAACCAACACACTCTGGATTATCAATTGAGTTACCAGAAACACCAGGACGTCCCCAAAAATATGGAGGACATACGGTTGATGGATCCCATATCATTGAACGTCGATCTGTTCGCAAATCTTCTGATGAATGATCTAGAATCTTGAAGAAAAAAAAGAAAAAACCATAATACATTTCGTTTATTTCTTTCCAGTAGGCTATTCAGAGTGTGAAGAATTTTGTTATGATGAATTAACCTCAATGCGCAATCGAGGAGAAAACGGCCATGGTAGTTGTGCATCGAGACGACCTTTTGTTAAACCCACAGAGATAAAAGTCGTACCATCAGGAAAATATTTTGGTGTAAACTTTATAAACATTGCATAGCCGACTTCTTTGATGTAAAATGTATTACTTCGCTCTGAACGTCCAGTTCCCCATTCGAACAATTTTTTTTTCACACCTTCAATTCGCCAATAATAATTGAATAATTTTCGTGAAACTAAAATATTATAAATGAATGTGGATTCAATTAAACTTTTGAAAATGGTAGGAAATGTATTGAATTATGATAACAAACCATTGAGTTCCGAAATTTCATGAAGAGTGACATTGAATTTTTCAATTTCACATTCTCGAGGGGATTTCAAGTACAATTTTTCATTATTTTTCCATGGAATAATATTTCTCTGATCATTTAGATAAAAAATCATTTCAACTAAATCTTTAATTTCCTTTAATTGACTGGTTAAAATTCTTTCCAGGTTTCCAAATCGTTCATCAATTGTCTCTTTGTTACACAGAGATGAGCAAAATAAAATATATTGTGTATATTAAATGACGCAGTAAGTAAAAAATTGAATTTGTTTTCACTTACTGGCATTACATCCACCAGTAAGAACTCTTGTAACTGTAGCATGAGCATCAGCAATAAGTTGATCAGTTGAGATTTTGCAATTTGTATGTTGAGTTTCCATAACATTATCACTATCTATATTTGATGATGAGCTAACTAAAAAAGTACAGGTGAAATGTTTTAAATTGTCTCTTTAAATCTAATCAATTAATATTTTATTTTTCTTTCTATATATATATTAATTTTGATCGTGTACTTACTAATATTAAATTTTGATGAAGGAATATTTTTTTCAGTTACACAGTAAATCATTGTTGACGACAATACTAAATAATATATAGAGAACATATTGCCACAACAATACGAAACATAAATGAATTTTCACACTGGGAAATGGCATATTTAAAGGCATTTCTTATTTAACAGTTGCAAAAATAGATCGGACCCCAATTTTGCTGAATCATATGAGATGCAGTACGAATTGTGTATGGCATAGAAAATATGAGACAAGAATAACAGAAGTAATAATAAAACCCATAGTAATTACATAAGTTATTTTATATTTTTATTAGAATTAAACATAACCTAAAAATACATGTATTCATCATTAATTTTATGGTGATGTAATTTGATGCATATTTGCTAGTTTATGAATTCGATTGTTACATGTAATCATTAATTATAATACAAACTCATTATGGACAATAATGAGTGTAGAATTATTAGCGTAATTTTGAAATATGTAAAGAAAAAGGTGAAAAAATCTGATTGGTTATAATCTCTTTATGTCCTATTTGTAGAGTTTAATGCTGCGCGCGCAACTCTGAATTCAAACATACAGAAAAATAACGAACCATGAGAAAGCAAAGATATGGAGAATAATAGTAGGGTTAGGGTTGTTTGAATTGATGTTTTGTGAGCAAAAATAATCAACTATATTAGAATTTTTTAGTGGAATCGAATGCAATAATGGGGGAGAATATTCAGGGTACATTTACCTCAGAAAAAATATCAAAAATACGTTGGAAACGAGAAGATTTTAGTGAGGCAAAATCATTTGTAACGGGTAGTTGGGACAATCCGGTGTGTATTTAACCTATGAAATTTTGAATTTTGGCATGAACCAATTGATAAACATTATTTAATCGTCATTAAAACATATTTTTAACGACAGGTTAATCACATAACACATTGGACATTTCAAACAAATGATGATGATGAAACGTATCCAGTTAATATATCGTCGAATTTATTTCAAGGTGATGTAACGGAAATACAATTTATAAATACAACATGCTTTGTAGTTTCATCATCAATAGGATCCGTTAAATTACTCCAAATAGAAGATAATCCTTATTTACCACTTAAAGAACTCACAATATGGGAAAATATTCATCAATTCAAGTTAGTGATTGATCAATTATCTGACAATATATACATATATTTATTTCTTTATCTCATTGTTAAAATAATGAAAAATTGTGATTTTTCAGAACGTCAGAACAAGCGTCATGCACAGCTTTAGCAACATTCAAACAAGATATTGCAACTGTTGGTGAAGATGGAAAAATAAATCTTCTCACTGCACAGCAAAAAACTCCAGTACGAACGATTGAAAATGCCGACAGTTGTTCTTTGATTTGTATTGACTTTCTTAGACACAATGAAATAATAACGAGCAATACAAGGGGACATATGAAATTATGGGATTTAAGAAATCATCAAGATATACCAGCAACAACTTTTATGCTTCCTGATCAATTAAAAGTATTAATATCTTATAAATATTTTATCATTATTTTTATTTAATATGTATATATTTATTCGTATATAAATTTTATTAAAGACAGAGGCAACGAGCATTGCTCATCATCCCACGCAAAGGCACGTTGTTGCTGCAGGTGGTGGTGATGGAGGTTTATCTGTATGGGATCTTCGTCAAAGTACATTTCCGAGATCGCAATTATTGGCTCATTCACATGCTGTGAGTGAAGTTTTATTTCATCCTGATAGACCTGATAATTTATTTACATGCTCAATGAATGGTGAATTGTGGCGTTGGAACAGTGCTCAAAGCTCAAAACTCAAATCTGGTAATTTTTTATCAATATTCATCATATTCATTGTCTATAATATAATTTTTATATTTTAATTTCATTTATATTTAAAAGATGCGACCGACAGTCATTGGTTGGCAACCAGAGGACCGAATGCAAAAGTTGATATTACTCAATTATGTACACCTATACATAAACCAATAAATAGCATTGACATTGATAGAACAACTTTGTTATGTGGCTGTGACAATGAAGCCATGTATGTTGTTAGAGATGTCTCACTTTAATATTGGTGGATCCGTTTTTGCAATTTTTTTTTGTAATAAAACAGTATGTATAATTTAAATCAATCGCCTTGCTGAGAAATTTTTCAATTTAATTATTTCTCCTCAACTTTCTCTTGTAAGTAATATCTTCCAGTAGAATAAATTTCAAAGGGATTTAAAAGACTAAATGAAAAATCATTTATATTAAGAGTAATAATGTACGAATTAAGAAAAAATGAGTGACAAATAGTCTCTACTTAATAACGGTAATATGACCGCGCTAATATTGAGGTATTATTGAAATTTTCTCGGACATGAGAGAGAAGAATGGGTATTGGGATTTTACCTAGGGGCGGAGCCTATTTCAGAGAATATTCAATATGGCGGATAATAAGCACTATCCAATACATCCATATGCAAGGTTTCATTTTTTTCATTAATATGTACATTTCCGAGCAAGAAATTTGTCGTTGGGGTGAAACAAATCCTAGCAAACGTAATTACATCGAAGGTAAAAAATCGCGAGTGCCGGACATATAGTGAAATGTGGGAAACTGAGCGAAACAAATAATAATGATGAGGTTAGGTTTGTTGCATTTTGCATGCAAACATCAAATCTGAAGAATAAACCCCATGAGATTAATTGTTCAGTATCATGTGGTGGGAAAATATTATCAATGGTGTACTTGCAGAGCCGGTCTTGGGGAAAAGTGCAAGCATATTTTTGAAACGCTTTTTTATTGCACATTGAAGTAGTGTAATGATCATTCTGAAAGCAGTTGACATCTGTCATTTTTACATCTATGACTGTTAACTTACTTTTAATTGATGTAAAATTGTAAAATAATTCCGCAGGATTGATTTGAATACACTGCCAATGTTGTCATGTACTGACGTGAAATGCAGCTGGAAAAAAGATCATAAGAGAGTATTGGAAACATACATACCACGACCATTAAAAGAGCATAGTTGTTTTTGTAAAAAAAAAGGAAATGGAATATATGGCAACACCAGCACACAAATTGAAAATGCAGGACATTTTAAAAAACAAATGATATATTTTGCTTAAATTTAATAAATGTCATGACAATTTTATCTCTCAAACTCATTCTTACTTATGTAAAGTACCGATGTCAAATTCTCTATGCATGTCAAAATTTCAAAATTCTCGATACCAGTCATCGTGCTTAGTTGTGCATCGTTTTTTATACAATCAGTAAACTTATACACTAGTTCACCACTTTGCACTTGTACTCCAACGCCCGTGAATCATTTTCAATCGTTGCTTGCACTCCGACGTCTTCACTCATGGAAACTTTTGGAAGAATATTTGCAGCATTCCCTTCAATCACCATCTGCACCATTCCAAAATCTTCTCCTGCTTCAATTGTTGACTGGACACTCTCAGATATTTCAATGTCTTTTTGCATCGGCTCTGGAACGTTGTTATCATATCTCTGTTTTGTCTATGCATTAAGAGCTCGCATTTCCACCTTGGCATGTCGCTTTTCATTCCTTTCATTTCTCTCCTTATTGATGATAGGAAGATGTAACGATGGAATTGCATCACATTTTAGTTTTCTTCGCTGATTTCGAACACCTGAAATGCACAAACAAAATTTACTTCCATAATTTTTGATAAACATTACACGAAAACATGCTTTCAAGTATAAGCATAACCTCATTCATATGTACCATTTCCACAATAGTCAGCTGCTGTGAAATATCGTGAACAGACTAGATCATTGGGGCCATGGTTCGGAATATTTGTTACTCTTTTCCACTGAGAATACAAGTCAACTTTTTCAACATCACCAAAGTAATTTGTCACATTAACTTTGTATTTATCACTCGGAGGGAAGCGATGATAACTTAAATCGGCATTTCCACTTGCTTTACTCTTATGATTAGGAATTGCGCAGTATGATCTCGTCTTCTTCATTTTCCTATGATATTTGGAAATTTCAAAGCCGTAAACATAACCATATTGCCAATATCGTGTTCTTTATGAGACTGTTTTTTATCCTCCATTATCGATTAGTTCGCCGAAATGCCACCAGTGCCGCATGATTTAAGTAAAATCCCAATAGCCAACGATGCGACAACAATGAATTCAATAATATTAACAAAAGTGCGCGAATATTCAAAAATAAGAATATATGTAAAGATAAAGAATGATGTGTAAATCGAAGACTACTTAAGCAAAAGTTCACCAACTCTCTCAAAAAAAAAAAAAAAAAGAATAAACATTACTAATTCTATTCTCCTCCATTCCATATATATATATGTAAATTCAAGTGTATATAATAACTGCTGCTCCCTCTGTATTTACAAAAAGCTAAACTATATAACTACTGGCGTGTTGAAATTTCTCACAAAACCTCATGGTTTTTTATTGACTCTTCCATTGGTGAGAATCACTGGCGATGATTTAGTGCAGTTTGTGTACTGTGTGTGTGCTTGCCATTTTGTGACGCCTCGCGCCGTATTATTCGGTAAAAAAATATTCGGCGTTGAATAAATTATTGCCGAATAAACGTTCACAATGTCAAAGCGAAGAATTGAAGTTGCTGATCCGTATATTAAACGAAAACGGTAAGATATTTGATTAATAATTGTAATAATGAAATATTTGATTTGATTTTTTCTTTACTGCTTTGCCATGTGTATGCGACAATGTTTCTTATCTTTGCCGCGCTATTTTTTTTCCAGATGAATTTTTTCCAAACAAAAATGTGAATTATTTATAGCTCTCAATCAGATTTACTATATAGATCATTGGCAAATTGAATAATTAACTGGAATATATAATTGCAAAAGAAAAATATTGTTTGCCACTTATAATAGTTTGATACTTTCAATAACAGTGGTTGTCAATTGCACATATATATTAATTAATATTATATTTACATAGGAAGAAAAACATTAGCTTGATTATTAAACATATTTATTTTATAAATGATTCATTCATTCAATTTTATTTTCAGAGATGAAGCTAAATTCGAAGCACCTTCATCATCATCGTCATCATTGTCAAATCCAACGACAACGACAACATTAAAAACTCCTGGTGATATAAATCCATATACGAAATTACCATACACATCGCGTTATTATGAGTTTTATGATAAACGAATAACGCTTCCTGTATTTGAATATCGTGCTGATTTTATGAAATTACTTCATGAACATCAGTGTATTGTACTGGTGGGTGAAACAGGCTCTGGAAAAACTACTCAAATTCCACAATGGTGTGTTGAATATTCGATAAAAACAGGAACAAAAGGCGTTGCTTGTACACAACCACGTCGTGTTGCTGCAATGTCAGTAGCACAACGTGTATCTGAAGAAATGGACGTACAACTTGGTGAACAAGTTGGTTACAGTATACGTTTTGAAGATTGTAGTTCACCATATACTGTATTAAAATACATGACGGATGGTATGCTGTTGCGTGAAGGCATGTCTGATCCAATGTTGGATAGTTATCAAGTTATATTATTGGACGAAGCTCACGAGCGAACTTTGGCTACTGATTTATTAATGGGAGTATTAAAAGAAGTTATTAAACAACGTTCTGATCTCAAACTCGTAATTATGAGTGCAACATTGGACGCTGGAAAATTTCAACAATACTTTGATAATGCTCCGTTAATGAATGTACCTGGTAGAACGCATCCGGTGGAAATTTTTTATACACCTGAACCAGAAAGAGATTATTTAGAGGCAGCTATAAGGACTGTCATTCAAATTCACATGTGTGAAGAGGTGCCAGGTGATTTATTATTGTTTTTAACTGGTCAAGAAGAGATTGAAGAGGCATGTAAACGTATTAAACGTGAAATGGATACATTAGGACCAGATGTTGGTGAATTAAAGTGCATTCCATTGTACTCAACATTGCCACCAAATTTACAGCAGAGAATTTTTGAAGCTGCGCCACCAAATAAACCAAACGGTGTTGGAAGAAAAGTTGTAGTATCTACAAATATTGCAGAAACATCATTGACTATTGATGGTGTTGTTTTTGTTATTGATCCCGGTTTTGCTAAACAAAAAGTATATAATCCAAGAATTCGAGTTGAATCCTTATTGGTATCGCCAATTAGTAAAGCATCGGCACAACAAAGAGCTGGTCGTGCTGGTAGAACACGACCGGGTAAATGTTTCAGACTTTACACAGAAAAGGCATATAAAAATGAAATGCAAGACAATACTTATCCAGAAATATTACGATCAAATCTCGGTAGTGTTGTTTTGCAATTGAAAAAGCTTGGAATTGAAGATCTGGTACATTTTGATTTTATGGATCCACCAGCGCCTGAAACTCTTATGAGAGCACTTGAATTATTAAATTATTTAGCAGCACTTGATGATGATGGTAATTTAACGGAGCTAGGTGCGATCATGGCTGAATTTCCACTCGATCCACAATTGGCAAAAATGTTAATTGCATCATGTAATCATAATTGTAGTAACGAAATTCTCAGCATTACTGCAATGTTATCAGGTAAAGAATTAACGAATGATTTTGTTAATATTCACAATAGTTATTTATGATAATATATACATAATATAGATATTAATCTTAAGATATTTAGTTAATTTATTGTTGTATGAGATGAAAATTGTCTTGGTTATTGATGATTGACATGGTATTAGTCCCGCAGTGTTTTGTGAGGCCAAACGAGGCGAAGAAAGCAGCGGACGATGCGAAAATGAAATTTGCACATATTGATGGCGACCATTTGACTCTTTTAAATGTTTATCATGCGTTTAAGCAAAGTAAGTATCACAAACCAAATTAATTTACCGTATTTCATTGTCCATAAAATTATATAATGATATTTTTCATTTAGATTCGGAAGATCCGCAGTGGTGTTATGATCACTATGTTAATTATCGATCGTTGAAAAGTGGTGACAATGTTCGACAGCAATTGAGCAGAATCATGGATAGATTTTCGTTAAAACGCACGTCGACAGATTTCACATCAAAGGATTATTATATTAATATCAGAAAGGCTTTGGTCGATGGCTTTTTCATGCAGGTAATATTTATTCATTCATTTTTTCATCATTTTTACAAATACTTTAGTACAGTGAATGAATTGTTCGTGTATTTGGTTATTCATTTTAATGACACAATCAATTTGATTGATTGAAGGTGGCGCATTTGGAAAGAACTGGACATTATCTTACTATTAAAGACAATCAAATTGTACAGTTACATCCAAGCAGTTGTTTAGATCACAAACCCGAATGGGTAATTTATAATGAATTTGTGTTAACAACTAAAAATTACATTAGAACTGTAACGGATATTAAACCAGAATGGTTGTTGAAGATAGCACCACAATACTATGATTTACAGAATTTCCCACAATGTGAGGCAAAACGACAATTGGAAGTGATTCAAGCGCGATTAGAATCGAAACAATATCAAGAAGGTTTCTAACCTCGAGTGGGCCTAGAAAAATTTGATAATGATTCGAGACGTACAATATTAACGTGTATTTTTCTATTTGTCTATTCAATAGTATTTCCGGGGAAAACACGTTAATTTATCAGTTTTATTTGTTTTCTCGTAAATAATCGTTGATAAAAAAATAGCAAATAGTTAAAAACTGAGAATTTAGTGGAAAATTTTTTTTTTTCATTATCAACAAAATAATTGTACAATTTATCTACTAATGAAATAAGAAAAATGAGAAACAATATGCGAAACGAAGTTTATCTTTGCATAAATTGACACGTTTAACGATATCGCATTAAGTAAAGTAGATTAATTTTTGTATCGGTTATTGAAAACATAAATATAATGTGTCAAATTATTGTCCTATTTATATAGTTTATTCACCTATACCATACTTGCGTAGTACATTAATATTTTTAATAATTTTCACACCGCTTGATTTTTATTATTTCTATCACGTGCATTTGGATTTTCACATTGTAATTTAAATAATTTAGATATTTTTTGTTTTGATACAAATGAAATCTTACCAGAAATTTTATAAGGCAGAAAACAGAACAATCAATTATGTAATTCAAAATTAATTCAACGTGTATTTAACACAATAAGAGAAATAAATGAACAAAAGGAATTTGTGAGTCAGTAAAAATATTACATATTTTTATCGCATGAATAAAAACGTCTTCATTTACTATTTGTAAATAAATAATAATTATTCCAATAACCATTCCAATAAAAATGACAAATAAAATTCCTCATGTGTATATTTTTAATTGTCTTCTAAAAATAAAATTAGAATATATCTTTAATAGCCCCAATTGGGATTTTACCTAGGGGCGGAGCCTATTCTGAGGAATATTCAATATGGTGGATAAGTTGCAGTAGCCAATACAGGCATGCAAGGTTTCGTTTTTTTTTTTCATTAAAATGTACATTTCCGAGCAAGAAATTTGTCGTTGGGGCGAAACAAATCCTAGAAAATTGAATGGTAATGTGCTTTCACACAATCAAAAGTTCAAAATTTTTCCACCTCATGCGCGATCGTTCGTTCAATCTCCTCCATCAGCTTGCACGATCCCAATACAAGCTAATCAAATGATCTGTTAATTTATTTAATTGTGCCTCTTATACACAATATATAGTGAAAGGTACTTCGTTCTTGACGGGTGTCCCACAGACACCTCATTTGTTTTTTTTTTTTATTTATTTCTATCAATATAAGCAAGCTTTATACGTTCTGGAAAAAGAAAAATGTTCATAGAATATCTGTTTATATTTCCTCAAAATTTCATCAAAATCTGTTTGTCAATTCCAATGTGATAAATGATAGAGTGCGTCAAAATCCTAAATTCTCATAAGACACCATGTTAATGCATCGAAATAAAATTTTTAATATCATTTTTCAAAGTCAACAAAAGATAACAAAAATTTAACTGAGTCGTTTTTTAAAAGGTTTCGACATATCTGCAAATTTTTGTAATTTTCTGTTCGTTAATTGACTTATCGAGGGTACTCCCTTAAGGTGAATTATACACTACTTACTTTTTTTACTTTTCATCACTTAGTGATAAGAAAGTATTGCTTTCGTACGATTTGAAAACGCCAAAATAACGCTTGTAATCGCATTTTTCAACAATAATAATTGGAATGACGGATAAAAAAATTTAATATTAATGTTCAATGAATTGTCTCATTGTATAATATAAAAAAAAATTTCATGTTTTTGAAGGTCACGTACATGAAAAACGTGTTTTTTCGATGCCCGATGGACGAATATTTTATATATATAGTGGGAGTATCTTGAAAACTGCTGGACCAAATGAATCGAAAATTTATAGGGAGTTAATTATTATCGAGCTAACAATAAATTGTTATGTTGAATTTTGTTTCGACTTTCCGTTAGCCGTAAAAAACAAATATACACGTTTTCGAAAAAAATATGTATATTTTATATAATTTGTGACGAAAAATAAAGAAGCCACGTGATCTCAGGAGTGACTGGACCAAAAGATCTGAAATTTTGTATATAGCATTTGGATATCGAGGGGGTTATAAATGGTAACGTCATAATTCGATATGACTTCCGGTTTGACCGGAAATAACAAATACGTGTTTTTCGTCGCAGTAACAAATGCAATAACATAGAAGCCACGTGATTTCAGGAGTGACTTGATAAAAAAGTCTGACATTTTGGACATAGCATAAGAATGTTCGGCGGATCATAAGTTGCTATGGCTCATTTCAATCGGATGTTTATATCGTGAAAAAATGACATTTATATATATTGTGGGAAAATTACATATAAAAGTACGTATATTGCATTCGTCACCGATATCAACGAACCTTGCTAGAGTTTTGCATTTCCGAGAATCCCTTATGAATAAAAATTCAAATAAAATATAAAAATAATTCTCACTGTTCATTTCCAAATGAATAAACGAATTAATAAATAAATATATGAATCGATAAATAAATAAATAAATAAATAAATAAATGTATAAATAAACAAATAAGTAAATAAATAAAAGTTAACATTGATAAACATTAAAAAATTTTTTTTAATTTCATTTTTCATTTTTTTTCAAATTTATATTCGTAAGAATAAATGATTGATTACTTGAGAATTTAATACCGATTTTTCGTGACATGAATGATAAGCGAATAAATAATTAAATAAACAAATAAATAAACAAATAAATAAATTAATGAATAAATAAATAAATGAATAAATAAATAAATAAATGGGTGAATAAATTTTCATCAACAAGTTATAAATAAATAAACAAATAAATAAATTAACAAATTCATATTATGGTATTATTATTGAAATGATTCATGCGATCAACGATAGTGATGAAAAGTACCGGGCAAGTCTACTTGCCTAATCATTTTTTTTAATTGCATTTATTCATTTTTTCCTTTTAGCTAATTTCAAACTAGCTGTATAAACAAATGTATAAAATTTGCAGTTGCTATTTCTGCCAGTATTTTTGCATTGAACTACACAGCAACAACTATTATGCACCACTTTTAATGATATTATTCAATCATTTACATTTAAACCAAGCATGATTTAATGACAAATTCGACCACAGCTATCGCTGCGATCGATTCAGCTGCCCCCACCATGTCTCTGCCCCTTGCCAATACAGGAATAGGCATCTGCAGAATGCACTATAGGTGCACGTTAGTTGCTTATATTCTGTGACACCACCGTGGGCCATTGCAGTGGAAATCAACAGATATAATTCCCCCATCAATAGCCCCATTAGCCAAGTGCGCACACCGTGGACCACTAACAAGGAAACCGTCCGAGGTGGCGTCCTCCTCCGGCAGCATCGAAATATCGATGTCTGTCGTGACACCTAGCGTATATAACTGATATCCTTAAATATAAATTTTCAAAATTATTACCGACAGGAGGTAATTATTATTATTATCATTATTACACGATGTATGTGTAGGATATATTTCTTTTAGTACATATATATTTTAGGTGGAGTTAAGAAAAAGCCAGAAACTTCATCATTCGTGATTATTTTATATCGCACGTGCTGTACGCAATTTTTGTTAAAATAATTTACCAAAGAAAAATTCATGGCGTCAATAACTTTGCCGGTTTTTGCAAAATTTAGTAAACTTGCAATTGACAGCTTTCATCAATTAAGCACAAGAACTTTATTGAGGTAAATTTATCAATATTCTTCATTATTTTGTACATGAAAGTTTTGCATATGCGTACAAAATGAGACGCAAATGAATTTGAGGTTAAGTATTAGATAATGTATCTTTATTATATTTTATGTTTGTAGATCAACTCAATATAGAATTTTAAATGGAAAAAAAGAATTTGGCACAGCAACTGTAGAGAAAAAAGTTGATGGTATGGAAAAGGCGCAATCTGAAATGACTGATAATGAAAAAAAATTAACGAGTGAAATTGAAACATTAAATAAGGAGATTGGAACATTGAGAGAACGCACTGGTGAATTGGATGATAAATATAAAAGAGCATTGGCTGATGGTGAAAATCTTCGAGTAAGATTAACGAAACAAATTGAAGATGCCAAACGATTTGGTATTCAGGGTTTTTGTAAAGACCTTTTGGATGTTGCCGATATTTTAGGTAAAGCAACTGAAAGTGTACCGAAAGATGAACTTACTGAAAGTAATCCTCATTTGAAAACATTGTACGAAGGTTTAAGAATGACGGAATCACAATTGCATAAGGTAAAAATAGCTTCCTCTTAATGACTGTTATAAAGTTCCATATTGAATAATTAAAAATTCTAGGTATTTAAGAAACATGGATTGGTTTCTTTGAATCCATTGGATGAAAAATTTGATCCTAATCAACATGAAGCACTTTTTCAACAGGTTCAAATTGTTTAACGTATTCTATTAAACGTATTTGAGTTGAGCAAATTTTTTCATTCAATCATTCCTTTTTATTCGCAGGAAGTTCAGGGTAAAAAACCAGGAACAGTGGTTGTTGTATCAAAAGTGGGTTACAAATTACACGAGAGAATAGTTAGACCAGCGTTAGTTGGCGTTGCCAAAGGATAAAAATCGTAATACACAAAATTCAAATATATACAATTTATTGAATGATTTTCAGTAACTAGAAAAATATTCAAAATTGATCATTTTCAGTTTTATTATGTACATTTGTTTATAAAGATACAGAAAAAAAGAATACTGACAGTTGTTGAGAATTAATAAACAAACAACAGGGGTTAAATAACAATATTAAGTGATCTATCAATTATTTTTTTTTGCAATTTATTACATAATTGCTTTCTTCAGATTTTAACACCTCTCAAATACTCTGTACAAATTTGGTAAACTGGCGATCTTTAATATTGTCGAGTCGTGAGCAAAATGTTTAGGTGGTAACAAACTTTCTTTTATTGCGGGATAAATTACGTGTTCAGTGAGATGTTTCCAATCATAAGATGAACTATTTGGATCTATGTGACTGAAAAATTTTGCAGTTTCACGCGAAATACCATCAAAACATTCTTCTTCTACACTCCATTCAACATCTTTTGCCATACGTAAAATGTACATAGGAAGTTCAATTTCAGATGGAAAATATTTGTCTAACAATACAGGAAGTGCTTTTAAATTTCCTTCTTTATCAATTAAAATTGAAAAATATTCTTTCAACATTTCGGCATGATTAATATATAATTCTTTAATATTTTGAGCAATTATTTCTTTTGGACCATCTTTTTCGCTCCATTGAGCTTCTTCATTTTCAAGAGCCAGCATAATTAACTCATCCAGCGGTAATTTTTCCGAAAATAATAAAATACCATAATTTGAAAAATCATATAACATTATTTCATAGAAAAGTTCTTCAGCAAGTTTCTTTGTATTACAAATATACAGATCAACATTACTTTGTATAAGCGCTCTTCTTTCATCTACACAACCAATAAATGTCATTTCTGACAGAATTTTTCTCAACCCTTCATGATATTCGTCCTCTACAGCTTTTCTTAATGATAAAATACTTGATAAATTCACCTCTCGACGAAAATTATTTATTGTGTAAGACGTAAATTGAGGAACAGAATGAGATTTATCTTTCGGTTCTTCATTGATAATAGAACTTATTTCTTCATCTTCATCGACAATTGAATTCGTTTTTTTCGTTGAGTTTATATTATCTTTCTCATTATTTTTATCTGATTTCGAAGAATGAGATTCATTTTGTGATCCAAAGAGTTGCGCAACTGTTTTGAGAGCACGGTTAGCAATAGTTGAATTCAGATTTTTTACTGGTGGCAATTCTGTCGAGCTCTCATCGTCAGTACTAAATAATTCAGAAATACCAGGTGAAAATAATGATCTATTAGTTGATTTTAATTTTTCTACTTGCGTAGAACAAATACCATCTTCTGTATTTACTAATTGATTGGAATTTTCCATTTCATTAGTATTATTTTTTTCATTTTTATCAGTCTCAATTGTCATTATTGGCTCAGACTTTTTTTTCACTTCATCATTGGGCTTTGTAACATGAATTTTAAAATCAAATTGATCTAATTTTTGTTCTTTGGCATCAGTTCGAATCATTTCTTTAGCAGAAATTTTCTTTGTAACACTATTATTATCCTTAACTTTATCATATTCAGGTAAAAGTTCAGCCAGAACATTTTTCGTTACGTCAACTTGGGGTAATCGAGCTTGTAAATAAAATGTTCTTGAAGCACTATTTGATGATAATTTTTCATCGAGTGCCAATTTTATTTTTTCAATTATAATATCTTCATGAAGAAATCTCACTTCACATTTAGTCGGATGTACATTTACATCCACATTGATTGGATCAATTTCAAGTGAAATATAACACCACGGATGAGTTTTCTTCGGTAAGTAAATAGTATACAAATCATCCAACATTCTTTTTATTGGCGTTGATTCAACCAACCGATGATTAATAAACAACAAAAACGTCATCCGTTTATTTGAATAATTAGGATTCGTTATCAGAGCGTGAATATTGAATTTGTAACTTTTATCCTCGAATTTTATATCTAAAATATCTCGAGTAACTGCATCACCATATAATGTTTTGATATTGTTTATTTTTGTTGAGTTGTGTTGAGTCCGAACATATGGAATAACTTCACGATGTTTTCTTAATATAAAACCAACATTTGAATTGTGAATAGCATATCGCGTTACAACATCAGTTATTTTTGTAAATTCTTCTGATAAATTAGTAAGAGCTTTGCGTCTTGTTGTTACATTATAAAATAAATTCTCAATTAATATTGTTGTACCCTGGTTGCCTGCCAATAGCTTTGGTGGACCTTTCAATTGACTATCAATATACGATGCTTTGTATGCAACTTTATTATCTGCAGTTTTAGTTGTTATTGTCAAATGAGCAACATGACTAATACTAGCCAATGCTTCGCCTCGAAATCCATACGTTGATATTGACTGAAGATCCTCAAATTTTTGTAATTTACTAGTTGTAAATCGTTCACAAACTATTTCCAAATCCTCCTTTCTTATTCCAGTTCCATTATCTTGAATCTAATACGAATTTATTCATTGAAATAAAATTATTATCTCTCGTTTTCTCATAATATAATTTCTTTTGTTTAAAAAATTCAATTTACCTGCATCATTTTCAATCCACCATCTTGAACTGTGATTTGAATACTCGTCGACTTTGCATCGAGGCTAAAATATTTTAGACCAATTAATAAATTTATCCAACAATTCATTTTTAATTATAATATACAAAACTTAATAAACAAATTTTCACGTGCACTAACCTGTTTTCAATTAATTCTTTTAAAGCATTCGCTGGTCGTTGAATAATTTCCCCAGCAGCAATTCGATTCACCACATTCTCATCAAGTTTCTTAATCTTCGGAATATCATCCATTATTATCATTCAATTAAACAAATCGATTTTGTTTCTAAACAAACAACTCAAATCAATCATTCACACAATAAAATTTACATCTGATATTCAACCTATAAAAAATACCATTTTGTTTCTTTTTATCCCGCGCAATATTCAACCGATAATGCAGATTTCGTTTATAAAGTCATAAATCATGCATTAAGGTTAGGATTATTGAAATCTAGATGGCGGTTTAAGTGTGAATAATTGTTCATAATTAACGGCTATTCATGATTTAAAAACAAAAATCCAACAACTAAAAAACACTCAAACAATATTATTAATGAACTATAAATATTAGATAATTATTATTATCATATAGGAAAATGGAAATGATTTATTTTGGAACCATTTTGGAGGATTGAATGATATAATTCAAACTGGAGGATAAAGAAGTATATTAATTTAATTATGCGTATATATATATTTGTTGGATGATTTTCTTGGTATAATCCGGAAGAAGGAATCGCGCTCGAGAGCAAGTGCGATGCGATAGGTAGGTAAATACACCCCGCTCCTCAGTTAATATAAGAGAATGTATATACATAGATCTATGAACAAAGTGTTGTTGATTTTCAGTAGTGCATGGCCAGCAGTCAACCTCTCCAGCAGGAGGTGAGTGAGTTAAAGAGGATAGTAAGTGTTGTACAGAGTGCATTCAACTCAACAAGTACCTTGTATTGTGATTTGTTGTTCATACAGCGAGTATAGTGCATTGGCCCTTTTATATATCTCTTACCTCAGACAATATATTTATTAATTTACAAACGATGCTAAAACAAATTACCATTCAGCAAAACAATCAACGTATAATTAATCATCATTAGTCCTCAACGTATTTTGGTAAATGAATATAAATTATATTGAACGAGTGAAGTAATCTGAACATTTTTTTTTTTGCAGTATATAAAATCAAATTTGTGATATTTTATAATTGAATATTCAAAAAGTATGTTTCAAATGTGTCCTTTGAGCTATGAAAATGATACATGTATATAGAGAAGATTTATATTGAAGACTATAAAAAATATCACAAAAAAATGTATAAGAAAATGTAACAGATTCACTAGTCATTTATATACATCATATGTATATATGTTTATGTATATTCTTGGGTTTGAATATTTTTATGGTGACAAATGTGTCATATTTGGGCAAATGTGCTTTACTATATAAATGTATGATGTATATATATATATATATATATATATATATATATATATATATATATATAATAATGAAGATATCTTTTATATCTACTTTATATGGACAATCGACAATGTCATGATATGTAGACGCCATTTGAATTCAAGACGATCATCGTAGTAGTATATAAATATGTATACATGTATATACAAATCAATTCAACTCTTTTCATGATTTATACTTCATATATGTACATAATATATAGAGATATATTAGATAAAATGAATGCAGTTGAAATTTCTCAGGGCTTTTGTCGCACGCCGAATATCCGTGAAACTTTTATGCTGAATAAAAGTAGAGAATTGGCATGAAACGAACAATTGGACAATATGTATAGATGCTGAACGTGATTCATATGTATCTACATGTAGATGTGTATATAGTATAACCTCCAAACAGTATCTGCACCAAAATTTGTTCAACATAACCTTCAAATAGCATTGACACCAAAATTTTTTTAACAGAACCTACGAATCGCGGTGACAAAAATTTGTTTGCGAATGACAATTATTATAAGTAAAGAATAATTAACAAAAAGTCCTAAGCATTTGAAGAATGACCATATTTAATAATGTGGTCGATAATTGAGATTATATTCTGTAAATATGTGAATGCATATATAAATAGTATGATGGGATGAATATTGTGGAAGAACTGGAAGATAAGTTTATTTGGTAAATTGTTTTGATGAATATAAAAATTATTTATTATTTTTATACAAAGTTTTTCTTATATGTTCAGGAGTATTTATTTATTTATTTACGATGGTGAAGAGAAGGAAACACCTCCCAGTTTTTTCTTGGTGTGGACAGAAACAAAAAATAAATAAAAAATGATAAATAGAGTAATGTAGTCGCTTTCACGAGCGCGCGCGACTAAACGACCACTCAACTCACCGAGGTAAAATGTAAAAGAACATAATTCGTTGGCGGTGAACAAAAAAAAAAAAAGAAAAATATTTCACAAGGTAGCTATTTCAATTGCAATTGCGCTTAATTTTATCCGCAACAATCTTGAAATTTATGCATTATTCCTCCACTCACTTGTCGCATTATTAGATAAATAAAACAATATATTTAAATATTTGTTAATATTTAGATTGAAAACATATATATATTTGTTTGAAAAGATTTGAGGTTTATTTAATAAATAACTATGATGCATAGAAATGTCACGAATGCAGGTGAAAGAGTAAAATTACCATGATAAATTTATATTTATAAGATATTTATAACGAGGCGAATAAAAGTATCAATTTGAATTGCAATCGAATTCCTTGAGATATGTTACGTGAATAGATTATGTATGCAATTGCAAAATTCACAATCAGATAAGTTGAAATTGGACTAGTTGATATTATGCAAATAATTAATTAATATTGAACTAGTTTGTCAACTATTATTATATATCGATACGAAAATAGATATATTATATATGAATATGCTTTATTAAAAAAAGATACATGACACATTTCAAAGTTTATACGAAAATATTTTATAATATTTATATATATTCATCTTTGAGTCTGCTCAGCCAGAAAATAAATCATCCGATTTCGTCTCGTTCTATTTATTGAATCTCTAACAAAAATCAGATTAATATACTATTATATGTGTGCATTTTTACAGGTAAATATAGGTCATTTTTAAAGTTACGTTTGCTAAAGACATCAAAACAGCAAGAGAAAACAATTGGATATTAATAATTACGAGAATAAACACAAATAACAATGCCGAATTATATTATGTTTCTTCTTCTTTCACTTGGTCTTATTTCTACATTCGATTTTTATTTTTTCATGTAAATATATGTATATGTAAATATATGCAGCATCGAGATAATTTCATCCTTGTTATCGTTTTTCTACCAGTAGAAGAGAAAAGTCTTGTGCCAGTTCACTCGATGATTATTGTTCTCGTTGAAAGCATTGAGTTATTAATATTCTATTCTCTTCATACTCCATTGCATTTGTCAACTTTGTCAATCTATCCACTGTTTTTAACACCAATTGATATAACAGTGCAATGGATTAAATTCATAAAATTTAAATAGAATTATATTTTACTAACTCTCGTAAAGCATGGAATTTATTTATATTTTTTTCTCTTCTTTTCCTTGAATAAAAGTCATTTATAAAATTCGTTTTGTGTTGTTCCAATGGGAATCTAACTTTGAATATTATAAACGTTAAATTTACAGACCTTTGAGGCGTCAAAAGACGGGTGAAAATGAGTGCAAGAATAGAGAAAAAAAATGATAAAGAATGAGACTGGAGATGTGGAAAAACTAGGAAGGCAGAGGAAGATGGAAAAATGTCTCGTGGGAAATATAAGGTAAAAGAAACAGAGAAAAAGATAATATACATCAAGAGTATGATGTGTATATATGTATATATACAGTAAGAAAGTCGATGGCCTGGGCCAAGGTTACCGCCTTGATCTTCATCTTTGATTCATTCTAAATTCCCCGCGGCCCTAGATTCTTTCAAGCATCATCTAATGACCTGAAGAGCACCCACTATCCAACTATATATCCAGAAGTACCAACATACTTGAGTTTTTCATGATGAGATTCAAGCGCGCGCACGCTTCGTTATTTCGCGTGCATGCGAAGTGCTGTTTTAACTAATTTATTTTACCGTTCATGAAGAAATCTTGAGAATTTATATTGTGTGTATGAGTATATACATACAAATATAACGATCTTTGTATAGAGCCACTAATTACCCACAAATTGCATATCGATTACTTGAATACAGTCGAACCTGTAGTGAAATTGCCTTTTGATATCGTCGCATTTTCCCTCAAATGGGGGAAATAGTGTACAAAATTTTGCTCCGACCACCCAGTTTATGTTGTATTTTCAAAATTCACAGCCCCTATGCGCGACACTGCCGAAGGTTTTACTGTACAATGAAAAAGAAAATTAGGTTTGAGAAAATGTCTGTTATTTCAAAACGTATTCTAACTCAATATTTTTTTTTTTTCAGTGTGTAATCTTGATTATCGATAATTAAATCATTATACACATGAAATTTTAATTGAATCCAATTATTATCTCTTGAAATAATTAGATAAAAAAATTCTTTTACCTCATTTTTGAATTGATCGAACAATGAATAAATTATAGGTTTTTTTTTTGTGTACAATCATTTATTGCAACAGAATATTACATATGTGTTCACAAAGTATTATGTGAGATCTTTTGTAAACACGATGAAGTTATTCAAACAAGGTACTTACTATAGCAAAAGAAGAAGTATAAAAATATACTTTACGACGTACTTCTAAACAAGAAGCAAAGTGCTTTACATAGAAAACATAAAAACATAACCTCATATATTCTATATGAGCAATATGTTAGACAATGAGAATATAATAATAAACCGATATTTCGTTAATGATTTATTTATCCTGTTATATATTGTTTTATGATTTGTTTTATTTAGCTCATTGACTTTCCCATGGAAGCGAATGAAGATGTGAATGATTTATCTCATACATTTATAAATTCACATTTACGTTTTACGCATACATTGCGGACAAATCTTTTTTTTATATCATGAGATTAATGTTGAATTGTTTGTGAATGAGATGATGGAGGATAAAAAGCCGGAAATGAAACAAACAAAAACGTAAATTTGATTTCTTTCATATTTATACATTTATATATTAAATTCAAAGTTTATTGTTTGTAATTATTTTTTTCTTCTCGTAATGTTTCCCTCTCGGCACAATTAAATGAAAGTGAATGATGTCAATAAATTCGATGCAGGCGTCACAGTATAAATACTTTTAAATTCTTTTATACGTTACAAAAGTTTATTTTTTTTTTATATTAATTTTTTGAGTGTTTATTCAATAGTATTTAATTCGTTTATTGCGATTTTCTCAGTTTCATTTTGATCAATTGATTTATTGCCTTGGAAAAATGTTTATATTTCTTAATTTTAGCCTTTCTTTTCTATCACTACTATCACTTTCCGCTTGTGTCACACAACTTCCTGTTATTCGCGGATATTAATCGACTTTCTGTTTCATAGAAAGGCTCATAAATTCCATTGATGTGTTGAACATCGTTTGATGTTTTAAAAAATCAAACAAAACTATATAAATAATATTGAATACAACTTTATACGGGATGTTCATATGACATTATTTGTTTGCATTGTAAAAATGAATTCAATTTAGGTATACTCAATGTAATAGAATTATTTCAATTTAATTCTAACTATCAAGATTGATTCTAATCAAATTTTTTTCAGTGTTGAAATAATGTTTTTGTTTTGGATATCAATCAAATTCTCTATCTTCATTTTGCAGAATATTTAGGAAATTTTTAAATTTTCTTGTTTATAATTTATTACATTCGGCGACCATTTTTGAGAGTGAAAATTTTACGAGTTCCAATAGAATTTGCGTACAGTTTTTATTATTCGTCTGTGTGGGTGGGTGAAATTAAAAAAAAACTAATCTAAATAATGTTGATGCATTGCGATATAAAAAGTTTTTTTCAGTTTCGTTTTTTTTTTTATTTTAATAAATCCGAATAAACTTTCATATCATTGGATTGCTGATGGACGACAAACATAAATATGTATAAATAATACAGTTTCTGGATGAAAAGAGTGCTACTATAACATATATACATATATATTTATTTATCTAAAAACATTTTGCATTCTACGTGCACGATGTCCAAATAATTTAAATAAATGCGACAAATGGAATATAAAACGGTAGCACAAAAATGGAAAGTCACTTCAACATATCACACACCACCTTACAATGAAAAGAAAGAAAAAAGAAGAAGATATGCATAATAAAACCTCTATTATCGGCCACCTTCTAAAAAAAAAGTCGTTTTTCAAATGCTCAGAATTTTTTCTTATTTATTCTCAACTTTCTTTTAATATCGACCAATGAGCTGGACAAATTTCGTGGCCGCTATATTACAAGGGTATGATGGATATTATAAGGAAATTACATTTGATTATGAGAAATATAAAATATATTTGACAAAATTCGTTGAGAAGATGGAAAAAAATCGATGTTTAATTATAAATCTGTCGATTATTACATGAATACCTGAGCGATTAAAAAGGTATAATAAAAAATAAACATGCATAAACATGTCGGCGTGGGGACTGAACCGGAGAATCAACAGGCACAAACACGATTGTCCATGTATACCCGGTCAGTCACTCGTGAAACGTGAAACTGGATGAAAGTTCTTTTGGGGCCTTTAATTTATTTAATTTCATCGTAAAGTATAAATCACAGTCAGTTTACAATATTTTAAACGCTTCACAACATGCAGTGATTATTAAAAATATCTTTATTATACACAAAATTTTTACATGACATTATTTATATTAATTGTAAAAATGAATTTCAATTGATTTATTTAATTCAATAGCAAATTTAATTAAAAATATCAAAATTAATTTTGATCAATTTTTGTTTCAGTGTTAAAATAGTGTTTTAATTTGCTTGAAATATCAATCAAATTTTCATTTTTACAATTTACTGAATAATTTTGAAATATTGTTGGTATATTTATATCTGGTGCCCGTTTTTGAAAGTGAAAATCGTAGGAGTTAATTCCACAAACTTCCATTTTTTTTACTTGAGGGTAAAATGATAAAATATTATTATCTAAATATATACATTAATATAATTATCTACTAAATAAAATTTATGCAGTATCTATAAAGAAAACAAAACAAATCATGTATCTATCACCAGCTTGCTGTGACCTTGAATTACAAAATCACACAAGAGATAATATTCTACACACGTTTATGTACATATATCCTCCTGTGTATTCTATTGCACTAGAATAGATATAGATGCAAGAGGCAGATGCGGCTGGCAAAATTTTGAAGAGTCACTCATGCAAATATTATGCCTGTACTCACGTATCTTACGCTGGTCGATCGATGCCAAATTGCAGACACTCATGTCCTATGCATCATATATCATCTAAATATACATAAACATTATGTACATGCTTGTATATGAATTATGAACGAGTTGTATTTGATATGTAAATGAAGCATAAACATTTACATATCTTTTTTAATTCTTTTTTTTTTCAATATGTGCATGAATATGGCGATTTTTTTCATGTTATGCTGTGCTAAAATGACCGTTATTTTATCAGTTCAAAAATTGACATTATATCTAATCTCCGATAAGAAATAACGTTATATTTTATACTCCTGGTAAAAATTACGTTAGGGGGAAGATATGAAATTATTGACCACTTAAAAAATGCGAATTTTTCTTATCTATATTCGCATTTTGTTTTTTAAATTGAAGGGAAGATATATCCTTATTTCTCTATCACTTTGTCATTGATATTTTTCACTTATTTATTATTTTTATATGTTTGCAGGATTTGTTTTTTCATGCGACGGATATTTTACAATGCAGACCGCAGAGAGGAGGATGAAACTGCCGCATTTTCCGGACAATTTCACAATAAAATATGTGTCGCTTATTTTATTTGTGATTTTCGTGTCTTTTATTAATTATTCAACAGGTCAGTTCAAATTTTATATTCACATATATGTTTTTTTATTATGTAAGGAACGAATGAGAGGTGTAAAAGAAAAAAATAGGTTGAAATTATTATTATATGTCCCATGAACCTTTAACCTTATAATATTTTAACCCTTTCAGTGCAAAATAAAATTGTGAAAAATCCTCAATAGACTCTCGACCTTGGCCTACTTTTAGTGAAAAGGAAAAATATATGTATATATAATAATAAAATAGCAGAAGGAAAAAAAAAACATGTTAAAGTGTCAATATTCACGTAAGGTCTGTCACAGGTCGGTTTTATTGAAATAAAAAAAAAATAAATAAACTAAGGAAAAGTAAAGTATTTTTATTAAAAGTGAATGTGTAAAAATCAGGATAATACATTTACACATAAACAAATATATACATACACATTTTAAGAACAATACTTAAAATGTGACGACATTTTTTTAACCAAGTTAATAATTGTTTGGCTAGGTGTAATTTGTAAACAACGAGTGGACGATAAGTAAAAGGTAAACGCCATTAATTATTGAACAAACTATTTTACAGTACCAACTTCTCGATTGAAAAGCCAAGTCGACAATTAATTTAATAGACTTTCGTATATACGTACGTACAATGATCTTTGTATGTGTGAAAAGCTGACGGAGGAGCGAGAGATTGATTGATTGATAAATTCGTTTCATTATACCATAACATAACCTATGGGCTAAGATTACAAAACATTGGAAAAATGCAAAAAAATTTCTTCAATTGAAAAAAGTATAAATGAATGATGTTGGAAGACAGCTACAGTAAACAAAACGAAACATCAATAAATTAAATAAATTATAAAATAAATAATAAATTGTAGATTTATTAAGTTGAGTTTATGATTATTTAATAGATATTTTGGTGATTTTCTCCGAGCTAGGGAAAGAGCGATGAAAAAAAAATTAGCTGGTGGTTTGAAAGAGAGAATTGCTGTAGAAAGTAATGTAAAAGGGAAATAAGAAACAATAATAATAAATGAATAAATAAATAAATAATTATATAGTGATATTAAGATGTGCAGATAATTAACAGAGATATGAAAACTACAGTTGCGTGATTGAGGATTTTTTTTTTATAACGAAATCGACATGTATGGTCGAATGATTGAGGTCTGATATGCTTTATGGTTAGCTCCCTTTTATGAACCTTTGTAATAATAATTGTGCGTTCTATTGTAACGGTATTTCTTAAATGAAAATTAACTAAATTCCGTCATTTAACTGTTTATAATATGGTATTTGTTAGCTAGAATATATAATTATTGATTGAAATTTTATTTAATTAGGATTTTTATTTTACTTTGGTAAGAGTTCAACCTAATTCTTTCTTTTCGGAATTTATTCTTAGTTCTGTTTTATTAATTGTATAAATGAATTTCTTTCTTTGAGTCATTTTTTTTTCTTTCTTCTTTGCAGCGTGTCAATTTTATCCAGTGGGTGAGTACCTCAAGTTCGTGAGGATCCCAGAGAATCAGTCACTCGGTGCAGAAGTTCTTTCTCTTGAAGTTCATCCGCGCAGCCATTTGACAATTATGCCGGTCGATAAGGTTGGTTGAATTTTTTTATTTCATTAATTCTTTCTTTCCTTCTTTTGTATCCTCATTTATCTTTAATCATTCGATTATTATTTGATCTTGAAGAGAAAATTTGTGATGAAATTTCATGAATTTTTAATTTAACAAATTGACTGGATTTATATTTTTTTCACAGGATGAAGATGCTCGATATTTTGCGTATAAAGATATTAATTCTACGCATGTGTCGGTAATTTTAGCTCAATCGCTTGAAGATCTAGTGGATTCGGATGTACCGAGAAATCTCCTAAAATTTCGATTTGTTTGTGATTATTCTGATGGTGTTAATTTTCTAGTAAGTATGGAAAATATTACAAAGTATTTGAATGATAGCAGAAATAACCTGAAGGATATATTATATAATAAAACCTCGAATAGCGGTCATGCAAATTTGTTAAAGAATGGCCGTTTTTAAAGGTTAATGCTCTTAAAAAGTGGCCGTCAATAGAAGTTTTGCTGCATATTTATTTAATTCAATATAAAACAAAGTTAGAAAGAATGATAAAATAATTAACGCATTTTTCAGTGAATAAATGGCGGTGCCGACAGTGATTTTCAACGAATAAACAAAACATGCGTCGTTTTTAATTTGAATAAAATGATAAATGAAAAAAAAGGAGTAGAAAATGAAAAAGACAATGATTAAATAGGACATGTACATGAGGTGAATTTAAAATTATTTCATACTCAACGTCGCCGCATCTTTGCATATTTTCACATTTTTACTTTATTTACCTTTCGTCATTTTATATATACATACATATTTATGTATACATGCAAAAAAGTCAAAAAGACGTTGGTAGAATATGTACATGTATATTTTTTTGCGAAAGCAACGACGTGACGACTGTATTATGATCGCGTAAAGCATAAAGTAAAAGAGAAGAGTTGACGAAAGTAAAAAATAAAAAAAAGAATAGAAAAAAATGCATATAAATAAAAAAAAAACACCTTTTTCCGAGAGCGTGACTATGCAAAGCTATCGCGTGTACTAAGTCAGTGCTAAAGTTTCCATGTGCTCGATGAAAAAGTGTTGTTATATATGTATTTATTTATGTATATACTTCTACATATTTTCCATTTTTATATTTTATTTTTGTTCATTATTTTTGTTTGTTATACATTTATATTCACGTCAAAATAAATCTCTGTGTGAGAAATATTTTATAGAGTACATTTTATAGTTTAATTTATGACATGCGTGCTCAGTGTTAATTTATTTATTTAATTATTTGGATATTTCAGAAGATATATTACAATACAAATTCATTGAAATGAATCAAATAAATATAAAATTAACATATTTTATTAAAATACAATGAGAGTATTATTTAATAAATGTAAAATTTGATGAATATGAAATAATTTAATTTTTATTTATATTTTTGTAGACTTCATCGCATTTATCGGTAACAGTATACGTTGAAGATGTCAATGATCACGCGCCGCAATTTATTGGTGCTCCATATGAGGTTTCTGTTGATGAATATGCATCGCCAGGTGAATTTAATAAATAAAGTAGAAGCTCCAGTACTCGATCATGTCCCAAATAAGTCGATCAGTTCCTGCTTTAAATGCATTTTTACAATTTTCATACGGTAAAATGCTAGTAATAAAAATTATTGCAAATAAAAAAATCATTTTCGAGTTGAAATCAACTTGATTATTTCAAATTAGTGTTTTATAAATAATTATGAATATTATTAGATTGAATATTCTAAAAAGCCCATTTTGACTTCAACGTTCATTTTTTTTTTTCGAAAAATTAATATTAATCATTAATTAATCAACAATCATCACGATTTCGATTGATTCAGTATTATAAACGATAGATAATAATTATAAATAAGAAGAAATTCTACGTTTGATGAATTAATTAATTTTTAGAACCTTCTTAAGTCACTGATTAAAACTGAGCGAGTATCAAAGCTTTTACCTAACAGAAAATCAAAAAGAAAAAAGTATTAATAATTGATAAATAAATTATCAACAGGAACAACAATATTCCGTGAAATTTATGCAATCGACGGTGACAAACCAAATACACCAAATAGCGATGTTCATTATGCGATAGTGAAAGGCAATGAGGATGGTAAATTTTCACTCGAATCCAGTCACAGAACTGCCTTAATCGTACGGAAACCATTGGATTATGACACGGGTGATCGACAATTTTCATTGGTCATTACAGCAACAGTGAGTTTGCAAAAATAAAAATCATTTCTATTTATTTTTGTAAGTCTATTCAATAAACAAATGATCGTTTTTATTCAAGTCTCGTCTACACTCAACGACTCTTACGATACTTGTGTCAATTGAACATCTCTCTCTTTCTATCTTTACGTTTCTATGTATATATATATGAATTACATACATATATAGATATATTTAATCATTGATATAAAGAGAGGATGGAAAAAAAGCTAAAGAAAGAAAAGAAAAGATACTAACCGTGGTGTAGGTATAGTTATTCTGCTGGCGTACGATTTCAATCCACTTGCTACGATTCACATCAATATATCTTTATATATGTATATATAGAGCGTAAAGCACCCACTCATGTCAATTTATTTGGTTCTTCGTCTTTAGGATCGTGGAACACCAGTCAAAAGCTCTAACACAACGGTCATCGTAAATGTACGTGATAACGACGACCTTGGACCTAAATTCACACAAGATATTTACCGTGGTAGAATTCATGAGTCCTATCCCCTTCAAGTAAGTTGGTATTTAAAAATGCAAATGAATTTTCCATCAACAATTTATTCTTTTCAATACATCCACGAAAATGGCGATTTTTTTTATAGGAAGATATAAAATTTATTAATTTAGAGAACGTGAATTTTTCATCTATATTCGCATCGGTTTTCTAAATCGCAGGAAGAAACATAAATTTAATTTTACTGGAATTGACATTCAAAATGTTGCTATTTTCGTACGAATATTGGGAGAAAATATTTAACTGCTTTGATTTTTTTTTTTACAATTATTTATATATAAATATGTGTAATTGTTAATTGTTTTTGATGAATATTTATAGATTAATTATTTTTTATTTCAGCGAGGTTTAATTCATAAAGAAATTTTTTTAGACGTTCCAATTCATGCTCATGATCAGGACCGTGATATAAATACACCAGTTAAATATACAATAGTTTCAGGGAATGAGCGTGGATTATTCAAAATTGATTCGAAAAATGGTACACTATTTCTTGAACGATCTATTGATCTGGATGCAGAAAATAGTTTACAAAATAATTCGTTTATTCTACAAATTCATGCAACTCAAGTGGACAATCCGCTCAAGTATTCAATTGCTCGGATATACATTGAAATTTTAGATCTCAATGACAATTTACCAGAGTTCGAGGTGGACTTTTACAACATCAGTATAGTGGAAAACTTACCAAATGGATTTAGTGTATTGCAAGTGGTGGCGCATGATAAGGATCAAGGTGAAAATTCCGAGTTTAATTATCAACTTAATGATCCAACTGGAGCATTTGCTGTGGATTCAAATTCCGGATGGTTAACAGTTAACGACGAAAGAATTTTAGATCGTGAACAAAGATCATCAATACGAATGAAAGTCATTGCAGTAGAAAAAACACCGAGTGTTATTACATCATTTAATAGTAGCTCATCAGTTGAGGTTGAAATAACACTTTTGGATGCTAATGATAATAATCCAATATTCATTCCGACAAATATTTATGAATTTATAACGGAAACTAATGTTAAAATTGGCAGTATACTTGGTCAGGTGCAGGCAATTGACAATGATCTTGGTAGAAATGGTATGGTCAGATATGGACTTCAACAGACTGGAAATATCACATTAAGACATGTGCCATTTGCTGTTGACCCACGTACAGGAGTTGTAACAGTGACTGAAAGTCCAATAATTGTTGGAAGACACGCAATTTTTGTTGAAGCAATGGATCAACCAGCGAATCCTAGTGAAAAGCGATTTTCATTGGCTGTTGTCACGGTGGATGTGTTTCAGCCTGATGGTAAATACATTTTTATTAATATCAATATGAATTCCATTAAGCCATTTACGTTAACAATTTCTTTTTCTCTCAACTTTCGCTAATGTCCCATTTTGCTTATTGTATTATATTTTTTTTATTATTAAATAATTTTGATGTGTTATTGTTATTTTTTATATTTATTTTATTTTATTCAAGACAATGCTAAATTGATGCCGGATTTCGTTGGATCGCCTTACGAGTTTTGGGTTGGTGCTAATGTGGCAGTTGGCACAAGCGTTGGTCAAATTCGTATAAATGAAGCTGCAGAAAAAAGGAATGATATATTATATGATCTTCTTCACAGCTATCATGAAGGAGGTTTATAAAATTTACATAAAAAATATATGAAACCTCAATACTCGATTAGTTTTGCTGTTAAATGATATTTTAAAAATTCAATTTCAAATATTAATTGTTTGACAATTATCACGATTATGATCGATTTGATATTAAAAACGATGAATAATAATTATAAATAAAGAAAAATTTTACGTTTGATAAATTAACCAATTTTTAAAAGCCTCTCAAGCTTTGACTGATGAAAAGTAAATGAGAACCGGAGCTGTTACTTTATATATATTTTTAAACGAACAAATAAATTATATTCATTTGTCATTTTCCTTGGTTCACAGTTCCGTTTGCTGTGGAAGAACAAACTGGTACAATAACAGTGATTGCAGAAATTGAGAAATATCCGAGAAGATCTTATGAATTCGAGGGAGTTGTGACAAACGATAAAGATCTTACTATTATCACAAATGTTTCAATTCATGTGGTAGACCCTAATGATAAGCTTGACATTTTTACTAAGTGAGTATAAATGTATTTTACATTTATAAAAAAATATAATATCAAGTTGGTATTTACCATCTACGATATTATTATTTTTATTTATGAAATCATATAAGTTTCTCTTAATGCTCACAATGCGTGTAACGATGATGAGTAACGGCAGTTATTATTCACGCATGATGGAACGGTTAAAAGTGAAAACTTGGTGACATGTACTTCATACACATAACATTTCCTTTGATAAAATCATATACGGAAGTATTGATATTGTTGACTGAATGCATATTATTAATATTTAGGTTTTATATTCATTCAGTAATAAATTTACGTTTAGAAAAAAAAGAAGAAAAAGAGAAAGGGAAATATTATAAAAATATATAATTATTTATTATTGAAATCAATCGTTGATATAAATGTAGGAAAAATTTCAATTTGAATAATTATGTGATTGGAAATATGATAGAGAATTATTTATTTGGGCATTTGCCAAATTTTTTTTTGTGCTTTATTTGAAATGAGTAATTTAATTGAGTCAATTTGTCAACTTTAATATTACAAAATCATTTATTCAATGATCGATTTTGGTATAAACGAAGAGAAATAGAATTATAAAAATAATATTTTATTTTTTAAATTTATTTTATTCATTTATGCTCAGGCAAATGCTTCAAAATTTTTTATTCATTTATTTCTTCTTGACTTTCTCTCAATAATAGATATTTTTAAATAAATTTATATGACCGTCACTCAAAGTTTTTACTGCATTATTGTTTAAAAATACTGAATTGAGCAATTAAGTAAAATTTATCAGTTTTATGATATTGATATGGAAAAGTTTGGAGGTCGTTATGCGACAAATAATTGTTTTTATAGCAAAGAAAATAATTCAAAAATATGAAAAAAAAAAAAAAAAATAAATAAATGAATAAATGGATAAAGGAAAAGGAAATGTAGGATAAAGTAGGATATAAAAATAGATATACGAAGTCAAACTTATATTGGCCATTACAGGGGAACGACTCGAGCTCCAATGGTGTTCCACGCCAAGGAAAACATTCCGGGTGCATTTATTGGACAAGTGCTACCACGCAATGGGACAAATACCACGAGAAATGTGCGTTTCCTTATCGCTAATCAGCGAGATGTTTCCGATATTGCAATAACAGAGGACGGTGACCTCTATACGGTGCGTGGTCTCGACCGTGAAATGAGACAGAATTACAGTATCACTGTAATTGCTGAGACAACAAGAGGACTTGGCATATTTCAAGTAAGTTTAAAGATCAATATCACACTTTCTCCTTTCTACTTAATTTTTGTTTTTTTTTTCTTTATATTTAATTTTCATTTCTTTATCGTCTTTTAGTTAATAAGCGTAGAATTGTTTTGTTTTGTCTTTTATTCATTTATTTTTCCTTTCATTTCATTTCTCTGCTAGGTGACTATTGTTGTGGATGATGTTAATGACAATCCACCAATTTTTGATGCGGAATCTTATGAGGGCCATTTAGCAGAAAACAGTTTAACTGGCACGGAAGTTAAATTAAATAAAAAAATATCGATTTACGATGCTGATGATACGACAAATAAAAACTTTAGTCTTACACTTGAGGGAGAAGGAAATGAATTGTTTGTTGTGGATAGCCATACTGGCAGAGTATTTTTCATTGGCAAGGGTCATCGAGCGTTGGATAGAGAAGAAAAATCTGTCTATACACTGCGGATTATTGCCAGCGATCAGAGTAAGTGAAAGTCCAGTTGTTGTCGCAAGTTGATTGCTCGTTTGAAAAGTATACTTAGGTTAAGTCATTTTTTTTCTTTTATTTTCTTTCTTTTTTACGTGATATTACCAATGACAAATTACATTGCGTAAAAGCGACGGTCATTATAAGTCGTTCCGGATGGCTTGTCATCATCTGGTTCTGAAACATACCACGCGATAATAATTTAAAAAAATATATCAATAGTTACTTATTATATACACGTAATAACTTGATTTTATGCTTTTATAGTTCATTATTAATGCAATACTGTAAAATAATTTTTAGATAACTCAAAGTCCAATGCATCGTTGATAATAACGATAGATGATATAAATGATAATGCACCCACGTTTGTGCAAATGATCGTTTCGCCTGACTATGGAATTGTCGTGTCGAAGGACGAAAATGATAGGAAAATATTGAAGGACAACGATGATCGGTCGCCAGTACTTTTTGTCCCGGAAAATGTAACAATAGGCACTGTGATAATCCGTCTGTTGGCCGAGGACAAGGACACATTGGACAATGCCAAGATAACTTACAGTATTGTAAACGAGACCATCTATTCACCTTATCTAAAGTCAAGCTCCGATTCCAGGCCTTACTTCATCGTCAACTCGAGGTCAGGTGCACTATCCATTGCACGTTCGCTTCCAGTTGGCCGGAAAATTCATTTAGATGTCATTGCATCCGATCGCGATAATCTCACGGACCATGTCATGGTCAAGATGAATATTGTTGACGTCAATGATCATTCACCAGTTTTTACAAAGTCATGGTATTCATTTGACGTGGCTGAAGGTGTTTATACACATTATGAAATTGGTAAAATAGTCGCTGATGATATGGACATGGATAATAATGGATTAGTTAGTTATAGAGTTAATTATATTCCGTTATTATTGAAATCATCATCAAATGTTACCTTTGATATTGGAAAAGACACAGGTATTCTCACAATCACAGGGAATCTCGATCGAGAGACAAAAAATATTTATAAAATTATTGTAACTGCTTATGACAATGGTGTGGTGCCGTTGAGCTCGACAGTTAATGTTGAAATTAATGTTTTGGATATTAATGACAATTTTCCCCAGTTTTATGGATTTGTTGATGAGCAATATGTTGATGGTACATTAATACCAATTTATTATGCTTCTGTTGGTGAAGATATACCAATTGGTACTGTTGTTCATCGTGTTTATGCAAATGACAGTGATTTTATTGGCAATGGGAATGGTTTAATACTTTTTAATTTACCACAGACACTTGGTGAAAAACAATATTTTACTATTGACAATAAAGATGGTGTAATATCAACTGTTGATAAGCTGGATTACGAGTCACAAGAGTTTTATAATATAACGATTATTGCTAGTGATCTTGGATCGCCCAGCCTCACATCAACTGCCATGTTATTTTTACGGATTTTGGATATTGATGAACCACATGAAAATATTGATGATAAACCCGTATTTCAGCATCGTTATTATGAGGTGGAGGTCGAAGAGAATTCAATAGCACCAATAAAACTTTTACAATTAAATGTTTCTGATGCATATGTTAGTCAAACAATGCGCTATGAAATTGTATCGAATAACTCGGAAATTCTAGATTTATTCCGTATTAATACAGAAAATGGAATGTTAATGTTAATGAAAAGTGTTGACAGAGAATATAAAGACCATTACGAGTTTAAAGTCAAAGTAGATAGAATAAAAGTTGGGCGTGGTATAACAACAATGATTTATCCTATTGATGCCACGAGACTTGGTGGATTAGGAATTAACGAGGCGAAAATTGTTGTGAGGGTCAAAGACATCAATGACAATGCTCCAAGGTTCAAGAGCAAAGGACGACCATTTCTCGCTGCTATTCCAGCATCAATAAATTATGGACATAAAATTATTGAGGTTGAGGTTAGGAAAATTAATCGAATGGATTAATTTAATTCTACTTTTGAGGTTATATAGAGTACATCTTGATAGAACTTTAAGACGGATTAATTTTTCATTTTCCAGGCATTTGATCCAGATGAAGGAATAAATGGTGAGGTAAGATACCAGATTCTTGGACGAGAAAATGATCAACGATTTGCTATTGACCCACTTAGTGGTCAAGTGCGAGCAGTGGGGAGTTTTGCACGAGACGCTGGTCGAGTTTTTGGTTTTGATGTCAAGGCCACCGACTGTAGAGATTCTGAAAATGGCCGCAGCAGTATTGCTAATGTATTTGTAAGTATTTTTCCAACACTTTTACAATTCAATGGGCAATTATTTAAGTTTTCTTTTCGGTGGTTTATTTAATGTTCTTTCATAATGATTAATTTGAATTATGTCTAAAAGGTCTATGTGGTGGATGACAACAAGCAGGTGGTAATGGTAATGGGTAGAAAGCCAACGGAAATTGAGGATCAGGTCGATGACATTGCCAGGTATATAAAAATCTGGCCTATATTTTAGATGAAGAAAAAGAAATAAAACAATCCTGGTGATTGATTTATCGAGCGAATGATTAATTAATGTCTTTGAATTTTACAGGGCATTGAAAAATGTGACAGGATTAGATGTACGGGTGAGAAAATTAGAGCCACATATTGAGAAGAATTTCATTGATACAACATCGTAAGTCTCGTTACAAATATAAATCATATTGGTATTTCGCAGGATGTTTTTATATCAATAACATAAAGAATTGTTTTTAATTTTATCAACATATAGCACTGATGTTTATCTTTATGCAGTGGATCCTGATTTAAATGTTATGGTTGACATGGATAGTTTGCATAAGTAAGTATATTTTATAAATATGTTTGTGATATACAAAATTACGTTTGTGGAAAAACTTTTAAATTGTCTATGAAATTTGTCGCAAAGAAATTATTTGCAATACTTATATTTATGCTTCATGCATCCCTTATATTCCATAGTGTATTTCGTAAAAAGAAGTCGCAAATAAAAGGGGAACTGGAACGATATCGTGTTCTTGAGATTACCGGAAACACACCAAGACGAAGCAGTCAAAGATATTTACTATCTACCCTTGAGGTTGGGGTAGTTGTCCTTGGTTGTGTCGTTTTTGTTGGCGCACTGGTAACTGTCTTGTGTGTCGTTTGCGTTCGACGAAATAAACGGTAGGTCGTAGTACTCTGTGAAAGTTCCATTTCTTCTCCCTGCCTTTTTCTCTTCCTCACCCCTTCTTAACCGTTGGTGTCGAGTGAATATTACGTGAATTCTCTTTTTTTTATCTTTGTTCGTTTTCTCTATCCACTATTTTATTTAAATTTACATAGGAAAAGCTTCACCAGCAATAATAGTATTTGTACGTTAAAAATTTATTTCATTTTCCACAGTTAAATTTCATAAAATTTCACAATATCGAATTTTCATTTAAGAGTAGTTCACGAAATAATATTAATAATATATTTTCAATATATAATTTGTTATTCAATTAAAATTTGTTTTTACCATAATAATCTTAACAAACTTTTTAATATAACTGTAGCACGTGACATCATTGATTATTTCTAAAATTTTTCATGAATAATGTTAAAAAAAATAGTTTTCATGCTTTCCTTCATTAAAATATTATTTTATAACATGTATATTTATTTTAGTTTACAATAATAAAATTATCCTGACTGATTTTACTAAAATTTATTATTAAAATGTCTATTATACATTTTAACTTAAATAATTAACTTAATAACAAATTAATTTATTGATGTATACTTGATAACTATTTATCTACATTACAAATATTCATGCAAATTAATATTATAACTTTACATATAATTTTTTTATAACAGACTTTGTTTCTGATCCCTGGAAATTTATAATTATTAAATACTTTCACACAGTCTTTATTTTATACATTACATAAATACACATGATATATAGGGGTATAAGCACTTGGACATTAGTTAGGTAGTTGTTACACACGACGTTGAATTTTCTCCGTTAGTCGTGGACGCAGTGGAAAGTTAGGAACGTCTGCCATGTCCATGTATCCACCAGTTGGCTTTGCATTGGCAGAGCCAACCACAACGTTGGGGAAGCCAACACTATTTCCAACTTACGTTGATGGCCTTCATTATGACCCGGAATCCTTTGCTGGTGAGACAAGACGACTGAGCATCTGCGATCATGAGCCAGGATGCATTCATCATCATCATCATCATAGGTATTTAATAAGTAAACAACTCTGTAAATATAAAATACAAGAATAAAAGAAAAAAGAAAGGCACAGTGAAAGCTTAAAGACGCTGTTGTTGCTTGCAACTTGCATGCTTGCATTTTATGCTATTTAATTGGTTCTCAGCAGAAATTGTACAGAAATATTCAATCTTTAAAAGTGCCTGTCACTTGTTCTGTGAACTGCCCCACCGGTAAAAACCTAGATTAAACAGAGAAATTTTAAATTTCCATGTGTTTAATTGGATTTTTCTCGAAAACTTTTAATTCCATGGTTTTTAATTAAGAATACAATTTTGTAGGAAATTTAATTTCTTACAAGAAAGGTCTCGCTATCTTTTGCTATGAAGTTGATAGTTTTCGAGAAAAATTGAAAAAAACCACAAAATTTGAGCAAAAATCGGCTTTAACATTTTTTACCGGTAGGGTAGTTCACAGAAAATAATTCAGTGATCTGCACTTTTAAAGATTATATATTTCTATACAATTTTTTCTTAGAACCAATTGAATAAAATAAAATGCCGTGAAGCTATTTATATACATACATGAATGAACAAAAAAAAAATTGATATTTACGTGTTGATTAAATAAGGAAATTTCAAATTGATGGCGGCAGCACTTAACATTAAAATGAAGAGCTCATCTTTGGTGGGAATTTTTTTTCGAATGTTTAGAGTAATATTTCGTTTATACCGTGAGAAAAAAAACAGTCCCCTTAAACGAAGACCCCTAATATATATATTTATTGCATGTGTGTGTGTGTTTGTTTGATCGGGGGTTGGCTATTCTCTCTTCGATTAAATTCACAGTCGGTCGCGTTGCTGTGGAACGACCAAGAGAATGCCAAAGAGAGCGACGGGATGCCTTGAAGCTTCCGCAACGTCTCTTCACTCAAGCGGACAAGATTCCGGAATTGTTGCTCGTGCCTGTCATTGCGGCCACTCATCGAGTCCTTCGAGCGGTGATAGCAGCAAGTTTGTACACCGTCATTCTTCGTTGTTGTTGTTATTTATTTATTTTTTTATTTTTCTTTAAACCATGTATTTGAAAAGTTTTGGGTGAAACATTGCTTGAATAGTTTATCACAAATTTGCTGCATTGCATGTTTCATAAATTTAGCTTTTCCTATAAAAAGAATTTGAATTATAATAATATATCGTCGAGTTGATTCGTTTTATTTATAATTATGATAGTGCATTGATCTTTTTAGTTATTTTTATTATAAGAAAAAAGCTCTGATATTCGCTTACTTTTCATCAGTGCAAAGTTTGGAGGCTTCTGAAATTTAGTTAATTCGTCAAACGTGAAATTTTTTTTTGTAACTATTATTCATGGTTTTTAATATTGAGCCAATTCAAATATTCACTTTATACACTTTCTATAATATTAACCTTTTTCTCTTTGTTGTTTCAGCGGATATGAAGATTCATTAAAGTCACTTCACCGCAGTAATGTGAGCAACGATGTTTCCCCAAGGGGACAGCGAGAGCTTGCGGCTGGTGAAAAGCATCCAACCACAAGTACAAGAGGTCGACACAGGTTTCACTCGTTCTCAAATGCTGAATCAATTTACGCACGTGACACGAGTTTGAGTAGAGAAATGAGACATCGTACTAACACAGAAAAGCGAAATTTACAACGTGATAGAACGTTGCCAGAGCTTCATGTTTCCAGGACAATGATACGAGGAAATACAAACAAGGCTGATGGTGCTATATCACAAAGTATGACAAGACTTCACGGTATACAATTCAATTTAATATTTATATTTCCCTCAATAATTATCATTAATCATCGAATTTTAATTTATATTTCAACACATTTGTAGGTGCTACTGGATCGTGTCATTCATTGTTTTGGTAATGTAATATATATTCCACATGACTATGTAAAACTGTAAATTGTAAAATATGTATTGTAATTTATGTGAATGGTCAAATAATTTATATTGAACTTAATAAAGTACAAAAAAAATATGTATACAAATTTTATTTAATTCTTCATTTTGTAATTATACTCTACATGTATTATAAACTTTATTTTTTTTATTTCACATTTTCAAAGTCTCTTTGGATGAGTGTAATTGATAAAGCGTTTGTCCCTGACACGATACAAAAGCTGTAGAGCGATAATGAGTTGGCATTCCTTGTCCGGAAGCAGGAGGGAAACAATTACAATTGGAGCAAACCATTTGCGAGATGATTCATTTGTTTTTTCTGTTCTTTTTATATTCATTGAAGGCGTCCTAGAACATTATTAGTACATGCATTACAGCAGATTGTGGTGCGATGAGTTAAACGTTGAAATCATATATAATACTTTACTTTATTTTTATTTTGTAGAGTTTAACCATGAATTTTTTTTATTTACTTTCGTTCTGAAATGATTTAATTGTCGAAATTCAAGGGAATATGAGAAGTATCTTTTATCGTTATTTGCAAAAGTAATTTATAGTGCCAGGGTATGTTTTATTTAGATGCAAGAGGAAATTGGGGTAAAGCAAATATTCATGACTTTCATTCAAATTTTTTTTTTATTTCCAATTTATTTTTGTATTAAATCTGGCATGAAGGATATACTTGAAGATGAATTGCCACATTATTATAATATCATTTGTTACATTTTGGTAATTATACATTAATCAAATTAATAAATAGAATTTTTAACATCTTAATATTGTGATGAAAAAATACTGATCAAGTTTATTATTTTTCAAAAACAATAAATGTGATCTTGAAATTTTTTCCAAATCAATTTTCATTTACAATAACGTCATTTATCCTATAAATTAAATTGCTGTTCGAAGTATCATTGTCAAAGTGTATATTTATTCAAAAAATACAAACGTATCTTTATAGTTATCCTAAAATAGAAAAATTAAATTTGATTTTTTGTTTATATATATATTGGCTTCAGAGATCAGTTATTTCACTTAAATTATATCGAATAATCATGTAAAAAAAAGAGTTTAGGGTTGACATATGTATTTATTTTATATAGAAATGTTGTACATATATATATGTATATACTTGATATAGGTAATATACGATTACTGTGTGAGTGGAATTAAACTGTTTGGTTAAGCGGAGAATCGCATGGGAATTCCGATATCGTGGTTGCTGCGTGAGATTAAAACTCAATCCGATGGACGTACCCTTGACCGAAGGCCTACAGTATCTCTGAAAGTACAGTGAGGTAGTAATAGTGCAAGGTTCTACACACGAGTTTATGGAATTTTATCCGACCGTGAGTGTGTATTCGTATGTACAGGGTGACAAATGAGGAGTTGCTTCAACTAATTATATTTATAATTTTGAAATGAGGTCAGGAAAAAAAACAGATAGATTTAGTGAAGATGTTATTTTTATTTGAAATCGATTCCATTTCGATTGGACATTTCTAAATGATACGTATTGATATTTTTGAAAATTGCCAAAATCTCGTTAGAGGGTATAGATAGTTTATAGTAAAAAAAATATGTGTAAAAGTCCAAAATTATTTTTTTTTTAATTTTTTGCTTTGGTTTTTATTGCATAATAATATAATTTACGGTTTACTATTCTACGAATTTTGATGAAGATCACTGAGAATATTTATTCAAATTAATATTTACCAAGCAAAATTTTGTCGATTTTTGAAAATGTCAATAATTATCTGTTAGAAATGTCCGATTAAACTCGAACCAACTTCAAATAAAGATGACATCTTTACAAATTTTATAAATATTTTCATTTCTTTTCTCTTAATTGTCATTTCAAAATTATAAATGATTAATTTTAAGATACTTTCTATTTCTCACAATACCCAAATAATTTGCTTTATCTCAATTCATTTTCATGATTCGTCTTCACGTTTATTTTTACTATGGACCCAAATTGTTTAGGATAAACTAAACAATATTTCTACTCATTCAAACAAATATATACATTCAATCAACTATACATTAAATAAATCGGAATGTAATGTCGTTTCTGCGTATATTGTTATTCATTTTGTTAAAAAAATAATAATTTTTTCCGATCCCGCATCGAAAATTTACACACTAGATTGCAGAAGGTTGTGATTACATCATTGATTGGAAATAAAAACTTGTAAAAATTGAATAACAAGTTTTCATATGCATCCAATTATGATTAATTTTTTTTAGTTAATTATCATTTGTTTTGTCTCCTAGAAAAAAATATCGTATAGTTTTTCTCAAATCAATTTTGCAGCTGAAATCATATATTCTTTTTTTCTACAGTTACTCATATCAAAAGGGTCAGAATGATTAATTGACGAGTCTCATTAATCAACGCAAAAATGGCCTCGTCACACCATTGCAAATATATACGTGTAAGAAACTCATCTAGAAGTTTTCCATCATCATTATGTCAAGTAGGGACCTTGAGAATATATATACATATATCTCATAATAAGTGACCATCGAAGAGCAATAGCGTTATATTATACATTTAAAGTCTTTCTCATTTGCGAAAATGCTTATTTTATTTTTTTTCTTCCTATTTTTATTGTTGTTTTTTCATTCTGTTCACACTTCTTATACACAATGAATTTTCGGTCGGTATTTTGTCGCTTATATTTATTCGTGGCACTAGAGAAACGTGTGGAAAATGAAATTATATCCAATACTTGGGACCAAATTAAAAAAAAAAAAAAATAGGAAAAAAAAGAGATTATTTTTATAGATCAAGGGCAACGTTCAAATGTAATTTAGAGGGTGTGGGGTGTACAATTTAACCTTGTATCTTATTTTTTTTTCCATTCATATATCTTTAGTTTCGAAATAAGGTATATAGATTGAGTGACAATTACAGGATGAGAGTGAAGAGCTAATTTAAGATGGTGGTTTAATGGCATAAATTCAATTTCGTCTTCTCATTTATTCGATTATGGTGAATGATTTTTATTGACTTTATACATTGGGCTTGAATGAAAAGACAAACAGGTTATAATTTGATATCGAGTTTAATAATAAATCTAAGCTAATTTAAATCAAGAAATGAAAGCTGTATAAAAATAAAAAATATTTAAAACATAATTGCATTCATAATTAATTTAATAAAACAAAATATTTGAGATATTAACTATATCTCAATCTAAAAATATCTTTTCTAAATTATATATTGAAAAAGAATTTACACAAAATTTATACTTATGTATTTATGTATATGAATTTAATAAATTTTGATTACATATTAATGTTAGATTAGAGATAAGAATATCTGTTTATGCATGTGACTGATAAGATTGATAACAAGACAAATAAAGATTCATCTGTATGTTTATGTTAAATATCCTGAGTATAATACGGATGCAGGCATATGTGTTTCGCTGCTTGCACAGTAAAAAATTTTATGTAAAAGTCCACAAGGAATTTTTTAAGATATTTTTTTACACAAATTTAACCTGAAAATGATGTTGAAACAACATATTATTCAAGTGACTCGATTCAACTTCAAAAGTGTGTATTACACACTGTCAAAAAATCAAAAAATATGTTGACTCAAAATATATATATATATATATTCCAAAAAGCAAACATTTCGTGTGAAATCCAACATGAAATATTATTTTTCGAGTAAAAATAATTTTCTCCTTCAACATAAATTCTCATGTTAAAAATTGATACAAAATGTGCGTTAAGAAGAAAACTTTTACAAAAATTTTTTTTGTAAGAGTCAAACCTCTCATAGTATCGTCTCTCCTGATTATTTGCATTCTCACTTAAAGAGTGAAAATAGTGTACAAATTTACCTTCAACCCTCGTTTTCATAACATTTTTTTTCAAAATTTACAGCCCCGATATGTGCGACACTACCAGAGGTTTAACTATATTTTACTTTTGGCCCCAACCCGCGTGAGGCGCGGACATATACACAGAGTCTGCGCATTAAAACCATAACTGAGCTTTGCCAGACAGTTCGTCGCGGCTTCAGGCGCATCTCAAACTCCAGTACGCGGTTGCCATCTAAAGCGGACTGATTAGTCGTGCAGTATCCGCCTCCCCTCCCCTCCTTCATCTCTCTCACTATCTATCTCTCTCTCTCTCTCGTTATTAATTTAAACGCGAGAGATTTTGAAGAAGTAAAGATAAAAAATTTTTCATTAATTGAGACACTTTATAAAATTTATTATTAATTTTTTTTATTCAGAAAAGAGGATTATTATAATTTTCATTTTTGATCAGAATTTAATTTCGATTGGAAAAAAGTTTGATTCTGTTCTTTTTGAATTATTTAAAAATTCGGAACTTCGGGAGAGAGAGGAAAATAAAGAGAAAAAGCAATATGATGTTTAAATGAACAATTGTGAATAATAATTATTGATGCATCACAAGTGCATTACGGAATATATATATATATATAATACATTGTGTGTCACGTGAAATCAGGTGGTTATTACGTGCACGTGAAGACACAGCTGTAGTTTTACTATAAAAAAAAAAAATAAAAAAACCCGCCACATTTTCAAGTTATGTCGACCTGTCTTTGTATGAAATAGCGGGAGAATATTTAAGTGGCGTTGAAATCAATCAACAAACAATGCAGAATTCAATAATATATTCAGATAAATAGTGGAGAAAGAAAAGGAGCTAATAATAATTACATAAATATATATAGAATTGAATGAATAAATAAATAAAAAAATAAATAATACCTACAGGAATTATCGAGGTGTATCATAAAGAAAATTTAAATGGTGGAAAGATTGTTCGGTGAATTTTCATCGGTTGAATATTACCCGATGTTGCAGCCACCCTCACCTTTGTTAGAGATGGCATCACTTCGTTTGCCGGACTCTGAGGAATTTGATGCAGAACCACGTCGACGTATTAATGGAAAATATCCATTAACAACCACCGGCAGTCCACCATCAATTTATCTAACGAATGATGTATTTATACAGACGAAAGATGATTTACGTGACTATTTAAACAATTCGCTCATTGACTTGGTAACGTCTGGATCACATACAGCAATGGATGAGCCGTCAGCAGGTGTTGGATTATTTAATTCCAGCGATCATGGTAACATACCAATGGAGCATGTGCCTGATCGTTTTTACAGGCACAATGTGGCAATGACCGCTGTTTATTGTGTTGCGTACATGTTCGTGTTCGTTGTTGGTCTCGTTGGCAACAGTTTCGTTATTGCGGTCGTTTACCGTTCACCAAGAATGCGCACTGTCACCAACTTCTTCATCGTTAATCTCGCCGTTGCCGACGTACTTGTTATTGTATTTTGTTTGCCTGCCACCCTAGTTGGTAACATCCTAGTTCGTGAGTACAGTCATTTATATTATTTTATTTTATGTCTCTATAAAGTGATTTTAGATTATATTATACCGGCTGCAACCCAATTCCTTTCCGAAACAGGCTATAATTTATCTGAGTTCAAAAAGATCGCACATGAATTCTCTTCCAGCGCGTAATGCGGATGCTTAAGATTTGACAATAAAATCTATGTCGAAAGTAAGGTTGTGTTGTCACATTGTCCACTAAATATTCGTCTCATAACAGAAATAAAACAAACTCTTGAAAGGGTATGTACAGTAAACACGACTTTTGACATCGACTTGACGAATTCTAATTTGTTCAATTTGCCTCCTCTTAATTGCTTTATTTTTCTTCTGAAAATTTTATTTCAGTATCCTTTCGGCCACCGATTATTTTTATAAAATTGAAATTCACGATACTCAATATAGAGGCTATAGAGGATGACTAATTTCCCTATCGTTTCCATGATAATAATATTTGAAATGTTTAGATTTCATATTTCATTTGGCAACACCGCACCAATTCCATCTAAATAAATCGGGAGGAAATTTATGTGTCTAAAAATTGACCTGAGATGATTGTACCTGCCTTCTAATTATAAACAAATATCAATTAATATCCTTTGTATTTACGCGTGTATTTTACTTAATTATATATATACATAAGTTCAGATTATGACGGAGAAGTTGAACATTTTTTTTATCATAGTTGATGATATGTTTTTCTACAATAAACTATGTACATTGCCAAGTTTTATGACGAGTTGTTTTTTAATGCTGTATGAATGTAGCTTAGAGAGTATGAGGAAGGTAGAAGAGAAAAAAATGGGAAGCGAACGCGTGCAAGAGAAGTGAAGCATTTCTGAAATGACTTGGAAGTCTATAAAAACTTATTTCTGTGGTTCATCTGCAGGATTTAACGTGTAAACGGAGGGTAGATGCTTTATACAATTTTTTTTTTACTTTTACATAGCATCTCTATCTTTGCGTTTCATGTATGGCTTTATATACATAAGTATATATAGATACGTGAAGATATATATACATATATGAATGCGGGGGTTGCTTTTATACGATTCGCTCCCAGCTATCTCGGCTTTGCCCAAGTATGCGCTCGTGAAAATTCCTCTGTAATTGCTAGGACTTGGTGGAAGATATATATATGTATATTTGTTGTATGATATATATTCGCCCTCAAGTAATTTTTTTTTATTTATTTCAAGAATTCGATTTTTTTCAACGACTGCTCGATTATAATTTATATCTTTTGTATTCCTCATTTTTTTTTTCTTTGACTATATTCTTTTTCTTTGTTTAGTTTGTTTTTGTCTTGAACGTTTAATTACACCTTATACGTGACTAGTATAACATTTCATAGACATGTGGATGTACATACACTACCACACCTTGACCTTGTTCGTAGGACTTGAAACAGAGCAATCTTTGTGGGTTTTTTTTTGTTCAAATTCTTTTTCTTAGTACGATTCAAGTATATTTGCTAAGCATCAATTTTAATTTGAATATGTATATTTATTCTTTATTTCTGATGTATGTATGTATGTATGTATGTATATATGTATATTATATCGAAGTAGTTTGTGAAAACAGGCATGAGGAAATGGAATTTTTTAGGCGTTGTCGCGAATGGATTTCATGTTTTTTTCTTCCTCACTTGAGACGCTGTTTCGTATTGGTCATTGGAGTTTTATGAAAATCTATAAAAAAATTGATGTCGATGTGTAAGCTATATATATATATATATACATACAGACAGATTTATTATATATTCAAGCCTTGATATGACATTCAGGCCTCGATATGACAATTTTATTTTACGTATATAAATTTATTTTTGTTTTTTTATCAATTCTTTATATTTTCTCGTTTCCTATAGATTTTGTTCTTATTCTTCATCATATTTATATGTGTAAGGGATATGGTACTCAACCAGTTTAGCTATTAAATGCATTTTTATAATTTTGAAACAATTTTAAGATACAAACAAATATTTCCATTCTATTCTACAAATAAAATGTATACATAATGTAATTCAAACATTCTACGACACCTTATCTATGCTCATGTGTGTCATTTGTTTCTTTTAATACTCTTTTATTTTTTTATTTTTACTGATTGTTTCACATTGTCGCGACACCGTCGCAGCAATTCAAATGCAAATCGATTAACGGCGTCGATTGTCGTGATTTTCCGACGACACAATATCATCTCAACACAACAAAGTTATTCAACAATCGAGTTATCTACTTCCATTCATTTTTATCCAACAATGACTATACTCTTATTAATGATACACAATACAGCATAAATAATAAATCAATAATTATATTGTTCATAAATTCTTTATCTTTATGATTGCAGTTTGAATATAAACTGTCCATATATATTCTAATAATTTATTAACGGTTGAGGATGCAATGAATCGAGTGTTTATTTTTGAAACCGGATGTATGTTGAGCTTTTGTCATACATTATATCACAATGGATTATGTGGTGTAATGAACTGCATTAATATATAGCATTTTAACCCATAGATAACATTCAACACCAAATTCAATGCGAAAAAAATAAAAAAGAAAAAAAGAAAATGAAGGAAATGATATAGGATCGCACCATTTGTGTGCTTGCGCCCTTGACACAAAGTAAAGTTCATCTGTCACGCTGGCTGGTTTTGGTAGTATAGCAGGGTTATAAAGAAAGTATTTTTGTGCGAATAACTGGGGTAACTCTATCGCACGTCCTCACGTGACGAAAAATATATTTCATTTTAATGTTTAGACGCAGCTAGTGATACTATTGTGAAGCAAAATATTCAAAAGCTTCGATAAATCTCTTGCCAGCTTATTCTTCACAAGCGTAATATATTTGTGAATAAATATATTATTACGCAAAATTATTATGTATGTGTGTGTAAAATATTCAACTTTATGAGCCACTGACGAATTTAAATATTTTTTATCTTTAATACAAATAATTTTATTACTCTGATTTTTTTTAGATTTTATTTGATAAATTGCGAGATGATTTTACACAATTGTTTCAATAGTTCTGAACCATTTTATCAGTTACCCTCAAATTTTTTGATATTTCTTTTATCAGTTATAATTAATTTTCCCAAGCTGGATTTTTTAGATCAAGTTTGATAAATTGCAAAATAATTTTTACCAATTTTTTGAATTGTTCTTGATTATGTTGAACCATTCTACTAACTGTAGTAAATTCTAGATACTTTTTGAACTATTTTCTATTTTTATATTCCTCACAATGAATTTTATCATGTTGATTTTTATTTAGAAATCATTTGATCAATTGCAAGATGAATTTTAACAATTGTTTTAATAATTTCAAGCCATCTTAAATCATATCCCACTAGCTCTCATTTACTAACAATTCAATGAATATGTATAAACAATAATGAGTATCAATTAATTTTTTCAAAGATATTAGCAGATGTGTTTGGCGGCACATTAAAGTCTCTGTTACACAATAGTATATTACTGTTCTGTGTACACACACGTGTCAACACACAAACAAATATATGTATATAAATATACGTTGTTTTAGAGAGGGTAGAAATGGGTCGTGTGGTAAAGTTGAAGGCAAAGCGGGGGTAAGTTGAATAAAGGTGTGAGTTTAACGGAAATGTAGGTTGGACATGTACGTGTATATGTATATTGAATGTGCTGGCACAAGGGGTGAATGTCCTATGGTGACCGCGTCCCAATAGTATTTTTTTTTTTCCACCTGGGTCTTCGTACTGTTCTTCTTCTTTTTCTTCTTTTCCGTTACTTTACTTTACCTTATTTCTTCAGGTTTGGATTTTGGCTTGAAAGGGTGCGAAACTGTCTTACAATTGAAAATTATGAATGGTGTAATAGACTATGGTTGATTTTATTTTATATTTAATAAGGATGATTAATTTTTAGAATGAGGTGAAAGCTTCGGTATTTGATAATGAAAATTATGAGTGGATTATTACAAAAATATTAATACTTTATACTTACAACTGTGTGTATTTATCTACATATGTATGCATGTGTGTGTTTATATTAATCGATGAATATTCAAAAGAAATATGTTCGGTTGAATTATTTTACTTTAAGAAATTTATACAATTGCAGATATAAATATCTTTATTCTCGATTTATAAAATTTGTCTTTCAATATTTGATAAGTTCATATTGAACATTCGTTTCTGTCTTCGTTGGAATTGATCTAGTTATTTTTTCTTTGCGTTCAAATATTTAAAAATTTTTTTATTTATTTTTTTTTCCGGTTATTGGTTCGACGACATTACAATTGGGTGAGACTAATAAGAGTTTTTTCAGGTGAGAATGCGTGCGCACTGTACAAACTGTCATGCAAATGTATACACAACTGTTCGTGGAATGTGTAAAGTTTGTAATTTAATATACTTTCGAAAATTTTTGAAATATTTCAGTGATATTTATCATCGTCAGGTGAATAACACTTTTGTTATGATATTGAGATAAAAAATATAAGTCAAATATTTATTATGACCTCTGTACACCTTTATTTATCGTGATCATGCGATGTAAAATGGGATCAATGTATGCATTATAATTTTTAATTTTATCTTTCATATTTTATGCATGACTTTTTTGAAGAAAAAAAAAACAAAAAATATCTGTTAATATGAATTAATTGATTTTGATCTGATTTTCGCACAATTTTGAGTTAAATTTTATACATAATTTGATACAAACATTATAAAAAAAATCATTAGTACGAATTTTACATAAAATTTGATACAAAATTTACGCTAAAAAAGAGACCAACACAAATTTTGAGTAAAATTTCATCCAAAATTCGACATAAATTCAAAATCAAAAAGAACTGATAAAAATTTCTTGGAGAATTTTATACGAAATTTAATACAAAATCTATTTCAATCATAAACAAAGAAAAATTCCCACTCAAAATTATTCGTTCAATAATTTCGTGTTAAAATCAACCAAAACGAATTTCTAATAAACTTGTGCCCAAAATTTCTTATTATTCCCACAAATCTACCCATACATTCAATCTTCAAATAAATCAGATTCAAAAATGAAAAAAAATAAATAAATAAACCAACATGAAGCTAAATATTTTCTTCCAACTTTGTTTTATGAAAACAAACCCATGAAGGTGCAATGGATAAAAATATGCGTGTTGTATATCTACACACACATACACAAAATGTAAAAAAGAAAAAAAAAAAGAAATTGGGTGGGAGATCGTATATCAGACACAGGAGCGTACAGGATAACCTGCAAGTGTGTCAAGGCAAAATGTCGGGCCAATAATCTCGCACGACCTACATCATTGTTTCACACACCTGTGCCTTGACGATTGCGCAGCCAACCCCCATAACTCGGTCGTGCGCAAGACTAGTAATAGTCCTACAAACATTATGATTTATCCAGTGGTTAGTTTTCGTATTTCGTTTTTATTTTTTCCTTTATTCATATTATATATTAGGTCAATCGGAAAGTAAAGTCGTTTCTGGGCAAATTGTTATTCATTTTGCTTGAAAAACAATAATTTTTTTCGATCTGGCATTGAAAATTTACACACTAGATTGCAAAAGGTTGTAGATAATGGGGGTGATTACATCATCGATTAAAAAAAGAACTTGTAAGAATTTTGTCTGTTCGAATTTGACGACATTACTTTTCGATTGACTTGATATTTAATCTTTTTTTTTCTTTTCTATCGTGACAAAGCTCAAAAATTGTGTTGTTATTTTTTATATCCTTTTTTTTTCCATTATTATATTCTTATCAAATTATAAAATATATAAAAACATACGCCTAGAAATATGTTATTTATAAAATTTAGTAAACTTTAATACAGATTATGTAAATTATACATCAATGTAAACATTAAAAAATTTCTGTCATTTGCAAGGATGATTCATGGTTCTGTCGCAGTATTGATTTATTAATAAAAAATATTTACCTATGAGGAGAAAGAGGGAGAATAGAAGGAGGATGAGGGTTGTAATTAAAAGCTTGAGATTAATTTTTTGATAAAGATAGAAATATTTATTTGATTTAAATCAGCTGCTTGACAATGGTTTTATTATTATTTTTATTGTTTTGAAATGTTATAAATTAATTTATATTGCAATAGATATTTCTCAATATTAACTTTGTTGTTTAATTGAGGAATTATATAGTTTATGCATGTATATTTATATGATTTTAAATTGCAATCGCAAAGTGGTAATTTTATAATTCTCTCGTGATTGTGAATGTTCAGCTTTAAATCGTAAAAAGTTTATATAAAGAGTGTCCCAACATTCACGCAAGAAGTAACACGTTAGCAACCCTTAATTTGCGTGAATTTTGGTACACTATTTTGACTTTTGAAAATGTTTAATGAGTCTTTTTTAGAAATGTCTGAATTAACTGGAACTCCGAATGAAAATGACATTTTTACTGACTTTCCATGTATTTTTCCCTGTTTTCATTTCAAAATTATAAATCATTAATTAAAACAATATCCCAATTTGTCATTCTAGATATATTGTGACAATTATTTCTAGTATAATTCACTTGATCGATGTTAAACCAACAAAAATACGAAAAAAAATGGTTAGATATTTTTTTTTCTCTTTTTTTTTCGTCCTACGTTTTCCAATAATCAGAGTACGCGTATAGGTCACTAATAATAATGACATGTCCTTTATCATGAAAAAAAAAAAATATGTACATATATATTCTCATTTCATTGGTATATATACCAATGGAATGGGAATATTGCTTTCAACCTCTAAATAAATATCATCGGCCTAGATTTAACTGCAATTGATTGAATATAAGAAGAAAAATGTTTGAAAATAAATATGAATGCAGAATTCATTTCATGTATATATTATACATTTAAATAGAATAATGTTTATGTATTGATATATGAATTTATATAAATATATGCATGGTAAATTTGAGAAAATGAGGTTTTTTGATCTTCAAGAATTCAAATTTGACTCGTGAATTAAATACTATCCTTATATTTCTCCAGTTAATAAAATGAATGTGAGAAGTATTGTGTAAAAGTCCGCTACAAATTTTTATCAATCATTTCTTACACAAATTTCGTATCAAATGCGAACACAAGAATTTGTATTAAAGTTAAAGAATAACTAAAATTAAAAATACTTTATGTTAAATACGACACAAAATACCGTCTGTTAAACTACTTAAATTTTCCGTTAAATTAAAAAAAAAGTAATTTACCATATTGTTTCATTTCTCTCGAATTATTCAATATATCAATTATACCAAATCAAACCGCATAAAGATCGTATTCATTAAACCAAACTTTTGCACAAAAAAATACATGAAAAAAAATTTCAATAACAAAATTCAATAGATTTCTTCGCAAAATTTTTTATTCTAAAATACTTGAGTTATTCAATTAGTGATTGTAAGGAAGTAAGATGTATCTTTTCGAAAAAATTATAATATTAAGAATGTACAAAAATGATATTAAGATAAAATATCTAAAATGCGAAGGTAACTCAAGAGGTTGGGCTGCGCCTTGGATTAAATAGAACTCGACAGGGAGAGAAATATTGAGCACGCGGACATTGCTGCAATAGGAAGGATGTAGGAGTAAAGGGGTTAGGACTGAGGTGGTGGAGGTGGTGGTGAAATCGGCAGAAGGGTCGCGGTAGGCCGCGCTAGGTAGACAGACGGAGACATGGCCCAGTTTCATTCACGCTCTGTTCAAGGTTGTGCTTCGTGAGAAGATAATTACGTATCTGGGTCACAGACAGATGTTCCTATGAATTCAACAATGATAGATATACACAATCACTAACATTATTTTTTGTAATCACTTTATGGTTTGAATTATTTCTCAATGCTGGAATTTTCGTATTTCATGAATTTTTAAATGATGAAACTTGGAATATTAATTTTAATAAAATTAATTTGGATTAATTTAAACAAATGAAATGATGCGGAAATAATATTTGTTTGTTTACACACGGTAAAAAAATTTTTGTGAAAGTTTTCTCGCAATTTGTGTTAAAATTTTTTTTGATGCATGAAATTCTTTTTTTGTTTTCCTTATGAAATTATGGTTAAATCAGCATGATATTTGTGTGGTTGTTATGAATAATATGTTGAACACTTGGGAAGATTTATAAACATTTATTTAATTATTTATTTATTGATCTTGTGTTGGAATTTGATACGAAACTTGGATTAATAAACAATTGACACAAATTTTTAGTGGATTTTTTCATGAAATTTCTGTTGGAAGTAGTTGATACAAATTTTTAGTCGACTATTAAACAAAATTTCTCACTGCAAATAATACGAAAATTCCTGGTACTCGATTATGTATTAATACTCGATCAATTTTGTTTTAAATGCATTTTTAAAATTTTCATGCGAAAAAATTTTAACAATAAAAATTACTGCAAATAGTTCATTTGTTTATTTTTATTTCAACTTTTATTAACTGAAATTTTTCTCGTGATCGAGTACTAGTGCTATCAATCTCCCCCCTTAAAATATTGATATTAATTACCAATAAATCAACAATTATTACAATTCTAATTGATTCAGTATCAAAAACCATAAATAATAATAAAAAATTAAAAATTCTTCTCTTAATGAGCTAAATATTATTAAAAAAACCCTTCAAGTCTTGTTCTAATAAAAACCAAGCGAGTACAAGAGCTTTAATTTCACGTATATTTATATTATACATATAGAATTCCACTATTAAATGTTTATAATTCTGAATTTTGTCATTATATTATATACCCATTTATGTATATATACATGAATTTATGTACAACCATACACCATATTCTGTCAGTATTATTCGTCGTGTGATTATGCGGAATTTCATTCGAACGCGATGTGGCAGGAGAAATGGCATTGAACCATTACAACATTTCAGATTTACTCGTTTGACCAAGGGTATGAGAAAATTTATGAACAATTCATGGTATTCACTGGCAGAAGACACGTTTGATCAATGTCGAGTGAGATCAAACTCTGCTAAATATTCGTGTAAATTTATTTGTCAATACTGACACAAAAATATTCACATAATAATAATCCATACATGTAAGCACTTGTATATTATTTAAATAACTACGTATAATTATTTTCAAATGCAATAACATGATTCAATATAATATTATTTATGAATTTACAATTAGAAATAATGGAGGAAAAAATTTAATTATTGTTGTATTATAGTTATGAAAATTCTATCGATATTAGGCGCAGGATCCAATGAAATATTCCACGTGGAGGTCAATGTGGTGGGAGACACCTGATGTATATATACATTACTGATATTCAGGTCATGCATCTCGGCCATATTGGCACTAGGTCACTCTTTTGCACACGGCCAAACAGCTTCCTGGTCATCGTTTTTTTTTTCCACTCAAGCTGGTACATATTTACACCCAATATTTAAATTGATCGGGATAAAAAACACATTTGGTTTCATTTTCTTTATTTATTTATTTATTTATTATTATTATTATTATTATTATTATTATTATTATTATTATTATTATTATTATTATTGTTGTTGTTGTTGTTGTTGTTGTTGTTGTTGTTGTTGTTGTTGTTGTTCTTATTATTATTATGTTGTGATGAAATTTTGTGTAAAAATCTACTGTATAATTGTGCCAATAGTTTTTAGCAGAAAATTTGTACACGATTAAAAATTTTGTGTAGAAGTCTATTCGAAATTTATGTTGAAATTTTTTCTCAACACAAAATATTGGAAACATATATTAATTTAAAATGTATATAGATTGATATATTTGTTTATTTTATGCAAAATTATAATTCTGCTTTGTGATAAATTTTTATATTGGAAATTAATACAGAATTTGTGTTGAAGATTGTTGGTGTCAATTTTGAGTGGACTTTTACACAGAAATTTTTACTGTGTTTGAATATTTGTGTAAAAGTTTATCAAATATTTGTGTTTGTTGTTTGTAATATAGATTCCGTATCAAATTTGAATACAGGAATTTGGGTTGAACTAAAAAAATTATTCTGCTCGAAATTAATAATATTTTATCATAAATCTAACACTAAATTTTTATTTGACTGACTAAACAAGTGCTATTTCTACTACAAGTAAAACCGCACTAATATCGTGTTGATTTAGCCAAACTTTCAAATTAAAAAATAGAATAAAAAAAAAATGAAGAGAAAAAACAACTCAAATTTGCTTTTGAACTTTTACACAAAATTTCCCACTGTTTATTAATGTACATTTTTTTTTCCAATTTTATTCAGATATAATAAGTTTTATCGATCATTGACCTCTCAAATTATATAAATACTCATCCAATAGATTTATTTAATCAATAAAGAATAAAAAATACACAATGATACATCAATAATAATAAATAAAATATAAAAAAAAATAATAAATTGTAGGTTGTTGAAGCAAAAGAGTTTATAAAGGTGTATATACTATGAACAGATCGGTAGAACCTTGAAGGCATTTGAAACCGGAGCAGTGTCCCCGAAGAAGAGTATTGCGCATGCGCTACATAGAGCTTTTTAGTTGACTAGTCGAAGTGAGGCAGGCCTGGCACTGGGGTTGCCCTACATCGGGCCAATTTAACAGCCCATGCGAATGTGCCTCCTTTGCGTTCTCTCCTTCTTTTGCCCTCTTTTCTCTCCATCAACTACCTCAGGCCTTCAACAGCTTTCTAACATTCAATGTAGATATGGAAAGAACACTATGAGTGCATGAAATAGAAGAAAAAAACAGACTTTGCTGTCTGATTTAGGTATTTCCACCCCTTCACAACTCCCCACAATTCAGTTAGTGTTTTTATATTGTAAAAAATTTTGTGTAAAAGTCTCATTTGATATTTAATATTTAATAACATGAATTATTTGAGGTTTTAGAAAGGATTAGAAAAATTTGTTGGATTGCTTGTTAAATACAAAGTTTATTTAGTTTGAGAGATAGGAATTTTTTTGTTAGATTTGATAGAAATTTTTAGTGGACATTTACACAATTTTTTACCGTATAGTAAAAGTTATCTTTTCATTTTTTTTTTACTTATATCTCTTTATTCTTATCAACCTCTGGATTTTTTTTATTTTTTATTTAGACAGATATTCAGAATGAAGGTATAGAAAAAAGAAAAAAATATATATTTACGTCTAAAGGAGAAGATACAACGGGGATTATTTTGATTTAAAGTATTTTTTATTATGCTATTTATTTTCTTCATTTTTTCTTTTTATTCTTCTTATTGATTTTATTTATATAGCATGTATGTCACACCTTTTATATGTATATAATAATACAAATTATTGTTTAAGCTGTTTAAATATATTGATGAAAGGTCATATTGGGAAGTGATGAATTAAAGACTTAAATTTCCGATTATTCGATTATTAATAAATCTTTAAAAATAATTAATAAACGATTTTGGGAACTAGTCACTAATATATCATTATTAACAGCTGATGAGTATTTTTCTTTGTGTATAAACATTAAATATATTTAACTGTCTTTAATAATAAATTATAATCAACGATCCGAAATAAGTGTCAAAATTCCATTTCATTTATGGTTTCATCCCAACGTTAATAAATTTATATATTTTAATTAAATGATGTCTATCAGAATTTCAATTTAATCTTATTGGATTAATAATAAGCAGATTAATGTGAAGATTAATGTGAAGTGAATTATAAGATTTAGGACATAATTGTTAGAATGTAGGACAAAATATTGCAGTATCTTTCACGATCGTAAAGTGACGTAAAAGTGGCGTGAAATGAACAATCAAACATGAAGTGTAAATTTGGCTGGTGATTTTTTACTTTGAAAATGGCTTGATTCATGCTTATCGTCCATCAAGTAACTAGATGGTTGAAGAGAAAGGGTGTGCTGATGATAGGGTAGAAAAGAAAGAGAGAGTTTAATGATCCTCAAGATGTTTTCAAGTCTTTTTATCTTTTGAGCAGTAGCCGATGGTGATGATGAAGCTGATGAAGATACTTTTGATATGATTGTTCTCATTCCTTTGTAACGTTAAATTGAGATCAGAGTTTTATGAAGCATGTTGGATTGTAAGTAGAATTAGTAACGCTGCGGTCAGCCTCGATATTTAGTTTTATATTGATAGCTATGAAAAATTATACTGCTTTTTATTTTGGATATAATATATAATTATTTATATTATTATATTTGCAGGGTGACGATTGAGAATTTGTCTGAATTAATCATTTATAATTTTGAAATGAGGGGAACAAAATTAAAAATGCAGATGAATTTAGTAAAGATGTCATTTTTTTATTCAAAATTGGGTCTAGTTTAATGGAACTTTATTGATTCATTTTTATTTATTTTATTTGAATTTGTATGATTTCTTCTTTTGAGGCTTTTTCAAAAACTATCAATATGCGAAAATAACCAAAGACGAAAAATAATTTGAGACAAATTATTAAAAAAGGAATTTTTAATATTTTTTTCATCTAAAATTAAATTAGTTTTTCATAGTTTTTAAAAATAGTTTGATCAATCTGCGAATTTTGATGGAGATTATTTCGAAAGTATTCATTATTAATAATTATTAATTATCCCCTTTCAGAATTTTGTTGAATTTCGAAAATGTTAATAAATATCGGTTAAAAATGTTCGATTAAACTAAAACCAATTTCAAATAAATAATGACACCTTAACTGAATTTATACACATTTTTATTATTTTATTTTTTTCTTACCTTCATCTTAAATAATAAATAATTACTTTGTTTATAAAACAATTTGCGATTTCTTTTAATTAATATATTAAATATGACCGAAATATTTGTGGGAATGATTTCTTTTTCGAAATCAAATGCTTGTCTGACTTTTAACATCATGATCGATGATAAATTTTCCCAAAGAATCATACCTTTTAAAACTTCTTCTTTCCACACAGACGAAATACAATGATTCTCACTTTTTATCGTCTCATTCGTCGAAAAGACAATGGTAGAAGGTCAACAGAAGATCGGAAAGAAAAAAAAAGAAAACAAAGAAAAATGAAATGTAATAAAAATTTTTTTCTCTCATAATTGATTCTCCTTTGGTAAGTATCCAATTGTACAATAAAAAAAATTTTTTTCCCTTTGTCCATGACCTTAAGAACAATTCTGTTATATCCGCCAAACGAAAAATAAACATAGTTTATATATAACAACATAAAATAACTTCTCGCTTCCTCACAGAGTCTCAAAGTCTGAAGGGTAACATAAAAAAAATAGTTGATTCACGGCCAAGTGATAATTTTCTCTTTGGTGAAAGACAAAATATTCAAGGTCTTGGTTGCATCATTTGCTCTGCCTTCATTCTTTGCCTTCCATTATTGTCTATAATCTTCACACACACACACACACACACACACACTTATATATATATATTTCCATGGATGAAAAGAATAGTTGGCGAATTTCTGAGTCCCACAAGGTCGAGGGTGTAGAGGTATGTAAAGATGTTTTATATATCTACCCCATCGACAGTTGAGAGACATTGAATTTCCATTAACAATAGAAGAACATCAGTGGAATTCCAAAATCTTGTCGTATCATTGTTTCAATAGAATCATGCTTGATTGCATTGTTATCTTTTATCAGATGAATTTCTGGTCATGGTAACAATAAGAAATATATTGAAATCTTCATTGTTTATATTGAACTTTTGATTTAGGAATTGATGGAATTATCATGTATCTGCATTGTTGATTAATTTAACTAGGTTACAATTCTAACGTTGACTATATTAGTTTTATACATGATACAATGTAATCCAGTTGTTCAATGCAATATATCCAATCTGACATTTTTTATTTATGTATTATTGATGTTTTGTATTTATTGATGAAGAATATAGTGACTGAATATGTTTATTTATTTATGTACGGTAGAAAATTTCCCCTGGAAGGTCATCAAATAATTATGTTGACTGTTTTTAATACAAATTTTGTATCATATTTTGACACAAGAATTTTTATTGAAGAATCAAAATGATTTTCACAAAATTTTTGTTTGTTTAATTATATAAATTTTGTGTTGATTGGTAAATGTGTAGTTCAAAATTCCCAACACAAATTTTCAGTGGATTTTTACGCGGAATTTTTTATTGTGTATATAAAATAAAATACACAAATGGAAACAATGAAAGATGTGAGAAATAAAGAATAAAGTGAGAAATGTCTTTTTCCGTTTGTTGTCCTGACCAACGATAATTTTACAAATTTCCACTATATGTAAATTCATGAATTCTACAAACTCTATCGACAATTCAAACCGAAATTCAAACTCCGGAAATGACAAAATTCCTCCTCCTTCGTTCATTTTTATTTCACTCACACCCTCGTATTCCAAAATTAAATCCTACTCACTTGCATTATGTTTTTATGTTTCCGTTTCAACATTCACCACACACAAAAACTCAATAACAAATAAATGATTCCCTTTATTCAAATGCATGAAATCATACAATATATACAGACACTGTAATAAAGTATGGCTTTAAGCCCAAGGTTGAAACAATAAAAAAAAATAAAATCTTTGCAAATATGTCAGACATTTCTTCTTTCATTCTTTTTAATAACATATTATTATTAATCACAAAAATACAGACAGATATACAATCAAATAACAAATGAAGAGTATAAATAAATAGAAGAGTAAAGGACAAGAAAATATAACAAAAGCTCTCACTCAATTAATTGGATCTAATGTAAAATTTTTTTAACACAAATTCAACCTGAAATTAATGTCGACACAACACAGAATTAATAGATAAACAAATTAAAAGATAAACAAATTATCTTTCGACTTCAGGATAAATTTTCGTGTTGAAAATTGATACAAAATCTGCGTTAAGAACAGTTGACATAAATTTTTGAATATATTTTGACCAAAATTATTTGACTGTGTAGCTTTTAACCCCAACCTCCCTTGTGGCTCATCCATTGCCTTGTCGAGGGCGTCGACTCGTCTTCGTGATCGATACGTAGACATCACCAGAGGGCTTTTGCTCCTTCTTTTATATTTATCATTCTGTCATTCTCGCAAGCTCACTTTATATAATCAATCAATCCTGGTTTTCGTTTGATACTGTATTGCTATTGCTGTTGGGTGGAGAAGTTTGGCTGTAAAGATTTGCAATGGCAAGAGACACATCAGCCATTGCTTTCAAAATAACAGCCAAAGTCTTATTCAACTGTCTGTTGTTTTTATGTGTTTATATGTATATATAAACCACTTTTTTCCATTCATTTTTATTATATCAAGTGACTTTTTGAGTTATGATAATATAAGAAAAAAAAAAACAATTGTATTTTCTGGTTAATTATTTCACGTTTCAGTGAGAACATATACTTTATTTATTTATTTTAAATGCAAAATGTAAGAAAAATTTCAATGCAGAGGTAATTTAGTAGCGATGGGTTTTTTTTATATATATGTATACACAAACATTTTGAAAAGTTTTAAGTAGTTTCAGGAAAGTTTAGAGAAATTGGGTGGCTCTTGGCTGGGATTTAATTAAAGACTGTTACACTGGAAAAAAAAGTTTATTTATAATTATAAACAGATGTAGGATAGGAAATTTGTTAAAAAAAAAAAAGCGTATCTTAATTATTTTCTATTTTTATGATTTTTTTTTTATCAGTTACGAAAATTCTGTTCGACACTATGATATTGTTTATTGTTTTTCATTTATTTTCATACTGAATATTAAACTATGATATTCAATAAACAAATATTTAAATTAAACTATAATTCATTATGATTTGAAAGCTTGGGAATTTATTTAGAGTAAATTGATGTGGATGAGACAATAAAATGTTTCATTAAATTAAAAATTATTTCTAATTTCTGCTTAAAATTATAATAATACATTTGTTTTAATTAATTTATATCATTTTTCATTCATCTGTTATTGAATATTTAAATAACTCACCATATATATTTTAAAATTATTTCTCTTTACATCAAATTAAATTCCCATTGAATGTTATTGTTCCAATTGTGTATTTGTGAGAAAAAAAATCAAACAGTTGTTTTTTATACAACGTCGCAGCATAAGAAATTTTTTTTTCCTTTTTTTTAAATCAATGTTCTCACCATCTGCGTAAAATGAAGATAAATTGAAGGATTGGATTCATAAGACAGCCATCTTAATTCTCACACTTATTTTTTTCTCTCAGACATATTCAGTTAATCTTCTGTTTATTTTCTCACTGTGCTTTTTTATCATTTCACAATACACAGTAAGAACCTTTGTGTAAAAAAACCTACTCAAAATTAGTGTCAACTGTTTGTAATAAAAATTTTGTATCAATTCTCAATACAAAAATTTGTATCAAAATTAAAAAAAATCCCTCTGCCTGAAATGAATTAAAAACAAAAATTTAAGCAGAAAAATTGAAATTTATTTACAATCAAAAACGAAATCGAATACAAAACACTTCAATCAAATTAAATAAATTACCCAATGTTTTTATCAATACATTTTTCTCCTGCATTGTTGCAAGTCTGTTTAATAAAACTCTAATATAACTTTTATAAAAAAAATTAGAGGTTGCAATGAAACTAACCAAAGGCCCCAAAGGCCTATACACAGTTCAAGTCAATAAGTTTACGGTCAGTAGATCGATAATAAGTGGTGGATTATTATACATACATACATACATACATAATGTTGATGTAAGATGCAAAGTGCAGGAGACAAAGATGAATAAAGAGATAAACAGAGAATTGAATAGAGAAAATAATCAAATATTCAATCAATGGATTTAATTTTTATTCATTTTCTTATTTATTCACTTAATATAAGTAGTTAAATCTCCATAATTTTTTTTTATATATACAACATGTTCTCATTCTCATCTACAACGATTTGCCTGCGATAGATTGTTTATTGTCCCACACATCAACACGATTGCGTATGAAGAATGTCATGGATTTGCTTTTATGTATGTGTACAATCGAGCGTAGGTTGCACACATGTTATAAAGACAATTATTTATATGTATAGAACTTGGTGAAAGTTCTTCTGTGTGCACGCGTCAACATTTATACTAGGAATATTTATAAATCATCTCCCATGTAAATAGAACTGAGGAAAAAAAATTAATACTCATTGTATTTTTTTGTATATTTGAAAATAATTATCAAACGATGAAAGGAAATTGATATTTATTTTTCTTTAAATTTGAGTAACTATTGCGGTGGATTTATATAAAGTTATTCTCTTTTGTGTGGTGTTTTTTATAATTATTTATTATTCTCAGGCGTATTTTATAACGTCTCGTACCACATTTGTATATGCTCTTGAGTAATACATTTATTGCGCACCGGACCGGCTTTTGCGATGTAAAAATTAATTCTGTGTGTTTGTATAGATAAGTTTATTTATAGTTAGAGGAAAGTGAGAATAGAAGGTGAAAAATAAATAATAGGCGGGTCAAAGTTGGAATAAGAAAGCGGAAAAAAGTGGAGAAGTTCGAGGGTGGAGAAATAAAATTGAGTGAAAAGGAATAAAAATGAATTGGAAATTACAGAAAAATTATTTTTTTTTAGATGTGTGAATGTATATATTTATATTTGTTCATTTATATGTATATGAGTTGAAAGAATTCAAATGTTTATAATGTTTATAATATTATATCAAGATCTTGTAATTATGATTCATATCACAAGATCATTTTAATTTGCATTTTGCCTTTCCATATAATGAATGCCCTTCACTTGTGTGCGTTCAATTTCTCGTTGTTTTGATATTCGATTCTTAACTCAATAATTGTTGATGTAAATAAATGTTATGAAGTGGGAGACCAGTTCTGTTATTGAATGCATTTATACAATTCTTATGCGAAAAAAACTTAGTGATAAATATTAATAAAAATAAAAGAAATATTTCTGAGATGAAACAGACTTAATTATTTCAAATTAGTATATTTTATTATGAATTATGAATAATAGTAGATTGAATATTATGAAAAGTCCAATATTTATTCCAAAATTCATTCACCAGAATTTCATTTGTGATCGAGTACTAGTGCCATTGACCTTTCTTCTCAAAACATTGATAATAATTATTAATTATTAATTAATTGATAATTATTATCACAATTTCGATTGATTCAGTATTAAAATGCATGAATAATGATTCTAAATTATGATAAAAAACAATACAATCAAATTATATATTGAAATAAAAAAATAAAAATAAAATAAAAGATGGAGAAATTATAATTTAAAATAATAATTGCGAATAATAAATAAATTCTACGTCCCAGGGCTTTTATTTTAACAGAAAAACCAAACATATTTATGCATAATATATTCATATATATTCTTTTATTAATATATTTTAATATAATATAATTCGTATTATGAAGAAAACTGCAATGAAATAAATAAAAAAAAAATTAAGGGAGTAAAAAAAAATAAAATTATTCTGTGCTTTTTTTTTTGTTTTTAGCTTGGGTCCTTGGACGATTCATGTGCAAGACTGTTTCTTATATCCAGGGTGTATCGGTCGCTGCCTCTGTCTACAGCCTCGTTGCTGTCTCGCTTGATAGGTGAGTATTTTTAGAAGAAGCAAAAAATAAAATTATCTCCACCCTCTACCCTAGAGACTTTTGGTGAATAAAGAAAATAGTTATGAGAATGGAAAAAAATAAAATAAGGGGGTTCATGAAATGATGCTCTATTTTACATGGTTATTTCCGCGGAATTGGAAGGGTCACACTTTACGCCGATTTAGCAGACGGCCAACAGGCAGGGGGAATTTATATGAAATCGTCAAGGGATGTGAAGTAGCGTAGAGAATTGTGCAAACTTTATACCATATTTTCAAGTAGGTTCACTCAAAAGACTGAAGCGTCATAGTATTTTTGTATTATCAATAAAAAAGGAAAAAAAAATCGTTCGTTTACGATTTTTTGTCTCTTCATTCATTCTTCGAATTTTCCACTCTCTTCTATTTTCCTCGTTTTGTAAAATTTTATCACCTAGACGAGAAGAAATTCTACCGAAATTTTCAAATGCATTTTAATCTGAAAGAAATGAACCTAATTAGATTTACGAAAATTAATTAAATAATTTATCGAGAACGAACTAATTTTCATTTGTTTATTTAGATTTATATACAAATCTGCAGTATAATGCGATAATTGGTGCGTTTCAAAGGAAATTAAACAGCAGAAAAAAACAAAGGAATAAATAATCGAATTTATCGGTAATCATAAAGTTATTGAAATTATGAATATTATTTTGAATATTATTTAATTATGAAGGATTCATCCACAAATCGGCAGCATAATATCGAGAAAATGATCATTCGTACATTTCAAACCAAAAAAAAAAAGCAACAAATGAATAAAAAGAAAATGAACAATCGAATCGATCGGTAATTAGAAAGTTATTATATTATAAATATTATTTCAAATATTTATTATATGTGTTGGATTCATCTGAAAATCGGTAGTATAATACCGATAAAATGATAACTTCAAACGAAAAATAGCAGCAAATAAAGAAGAAAGAAAATGAAAAATCGAATCAATGGCAAAATCGGCAATTGCAAAATTCTGAAAATTGTCCGTATTATTTTTAAACTTTTCACGTGATTTATACGACTCTATATCCTACTTCACACTTTGAACATGCACAATACATCAATGTATATAATATATAAATGCGTATAGGATTCTTAAATGTGTTGTAATAAAATAAATAACAGCAGTAGAACAACGATAGAGCCTTTAATAATATTGCACAAGAGGCGTGTCACATTTATAATACAACACATGATATTCAGTGAGATAATAAAACACGTAATTAATACAAGATAAATAAGTAAAAATATTGTAATAATTAATTTAATAATAAATACAAAAAATACATTTGAAAAAAAAATTTATTCCCCACTAGATTAATTGTAATATTCACGACAAAGAAATGAAAGTTTTGCAATTAATCGTGATGAGTTTTAAAATCGATAACGATTTATTGAGTAACAATGAAGAAAAATGAAATGATCGATAAGACAAATAAAAAAAAGTTAAAAAAGAAGAAATGAAATAGGAGTCGACAATCGGTGAGAACTATCGACGGGGGTTGAAAGTCAAACTTGTTATAACCTAAACCGAACCGTCGATTGGAATGGAATATGCGATTTGATTGGTCGATCATATCCCCACTACTGTTAAAGAGATCGGCTGACTCAATTTCTTACATTCAAGCGTCATTCTCTTTGCATTCTGTCACGTGACTTCATTTTAACTATATGTTTGTTGTGATTTTTTTCATCGCGAAACTTTGTATAAAAGGATCCGAAAGACTAGAGATTGTCACTGGTTCTTCGAGTTTCTTACAGAAAACAACAAACCAACCCAAACCTAATCAAGATGTTCAAGCTGGTAAGATTAGTAAAATTATTATATCATTTATTTTTATTTTTTTATTTATAAAAATTTTATTTGCTTTGTTTCGTTTTTAATTCCCCGCTCTCTTTCACACTAGAAATGGTCTAGTCTACCGGTCCGATTTTTACCGGTATTCTTCAAATAAAAATTAATACCGATATTTTTCAAAATTAAAAGTACTGATACTCTTAAAATATCAAATTAAATATCATCAATTTAATTTTCTCGTTAATTAAATGTATCATCCGATTATTTCGATGTTTTTAGCGATGAAACATATCGATTTTTTTTTTATGTATCGTTAATATTTTGTACTTTTTATGCGAATGAAAATTTGTTAACGATTTTACAATTAGTGCAAATGTTTTTTTCTAGTTGAAATTAATTTGTTGAATTTTGGGTTATTAGTTATTTTGTTGTTTAATTGATTATGATGTTCCCAGAATTCTGCAAAGCAAATGAAAAAATGAATCAAGTTTGTTCGCATGTTAATAGAATCAAGTTTGAACATTCAATCGAAACAAAAGCTATTGTTATGTTTAATAAAATTTACATCGTTCGAAAACCAATAACCAATTTTTATAAGCATCATGACTACGGTAAATTTTATTTACCGGCAAATAGAAACAAAGATAAAATAAATTCACAATATTCTCCATGTCACAAGTTTTCTCTTATTCAAATGATAAAAGCAAAATTCATTTTCCTATTTTCTTATTAATTAATTTCAATATCCGATTCAATCATTTCTTCTCTCAACTTTATTCTGTTTACTATTCTATTTATTATTAATATTATTTACCAGTGCAGACTGCTAGTTTATTTTTTATTATTTCTCACAAACTTATTTTTTTTTCATCTCTTGAACTTGAAAAAATTACCTCATCAATTTGGATATTTCTAATTTTTATACCATCAAAACTTATTTCTTCTTTATATTTCTGCGTACATTATTCGATTATATTTCTATTTGTTAACCTTTAAATAATGCTATCGAAACATGGGAGCGTTTGCTAAGATTCCATCGATCCAACTCGTGTAACATTTATTCCTTTTAGTATTTAAATTATAAATATATTCACTAGTAACAAAGATTGAGAAAATATATAAGCAAACTTTTATATGACAACGTGCGAATTTTATTACACAATAATTGAATATCAATGGAAATTTTAATTGTAGAATTATTGAAGGAAATTTATCAATAGAATTATTCAGAAAAATATAGAAAGTTAAAAATTATATTTTATCATTGATATTGAAATTAACTTGAATACAGATTGTTCTCGCTGCCGTTTTGGCTGTTGCTGCTGCTGCTCCTGGTGGACTTACAGGAATTGTTGTAGACCATGGACTTGGACACATCCGTGCTCCTCAAATTATTTCTCATGCTCCAGTTCACCATGCTGTGCATGTTGTCCACCAACCCATTGCCCCTATTGTCCACACTGCTCCAATTGTCACCAAGACCGTTCTTCCATCTCACGGTCATGGAGTTCTTGTAAACCTTGGACACGGACTTCATTATTAAATTGGAACGATTGATTGACACCATAAATCAGCCAATCAATAGAGAAATATTTTACCATCACTATTTTCTCTAACTTCTTTTAATTTCGTCGATTACGTCAACGCTTCTATTTAATTGAAGATAATGGCAAAAACATCCCCCATCGAAATGTCTTTGGAAATTTAAAAAAAAAAACAAACAAAATCAAGCGGCCCCGACAGCGATGTCACTTTTCATTACTTAATTTCTTCTCTCCATTTTCTGGATCATTATTTAAATTCGTTTATCGTTTTACTCGTCCTATTTTTATACCTCTAATTTTTTTTATTTTTGTTTCCTTACTATCCCTCGAATTTATTATGCGGAATCTCAATAAAATTTAAATTACCAATCCAAAAAAATGTGTGTTGTAGTACATTGTTTTATCACTTCCTTATTTTTTTTTTACTTTTTAATTACGTTTATATATTTTTATTTTCATCGCCTTCTACAATTTTTATATTTATTATTATTATAATATCCTCTATTGGCAAAGCATCAAGACAAAATATAGATATGTAAAATTGAAGGAATGTCACGTGCCATCAACGGAATTAAAATGTTCCAAGCATTTTTTTTCGATGATGTGTTCGCCATACGAATCAGTTTGTTTTGCATAATTAATTTTCACCATTATCAAATCAATAATATTTCTTATCATATGTTGCTTACTTATTTATTAGAGAATACTGCAAATAGAAAGAAGAAAATAAAATATTCATTGTCAATATTATTAGGTCAATCGGAAAGTAATGTCGTCAAATTCAAACAGATAAAATTTTTACAAGTTTTTATTTTCAATCAATGATATAATTAACCTCGTTATCTACAACTTTTTGCAATCTAGTGTGTAAATTTTCAATGTCAGATCAAAAAGAATTATAATTTTTTAAGCAAAATGAATATTTTAAAATGACAACTTTCATATTTTTCTGTATATTTATTCGTCATAAATGATTTATTAATTATTTTCCAACTTTTTACCATTAATAATTATATATTGAACATTATTACATGGTTCATAGCATATCTGTCAATTTGTTTCACCAATTCTCCATCAAATAATTAACAATTTAATAATGATGGGGTAAAAACAGTGGATGAACGTAGCTCAAACCATGTTGATAATGTAAAGGTGCTGGATGTATTACTTTGACATAACTTTGTGGATAAATTATAGGATGTGTTGGTAAAATTGGTCCAACAATTGGTGGATATGGAGCTGGTGCTGCATTTCCCATAGCAATGGCCACAGCCAAAAGAATCTATAAAAAAAATAGTAATTAATAAATGACAAATTCAACTAAAAATACAAATAAAAATACCAAATGTTTCATAAAGTACACAGTGAAAAAATTCTTATAAAAGTCCAATCAGAATTTATATTGAAATTTTATTCAACACAAATTCATTCTGAAATTGAAATTGGAACAACCTAAAATTATTTTTCTACTTCAACACAAATTTTCGTGTTGAAAATTGATATAAAATCTACGTTAAAAACAGTTGATAGAAATTTCGAATGGACTTTTACAAAATTAATTTTACTGTATATAAAATAATATTTACCAGAGCCAACTTTTGCATCTTGAATGTTTGAATGTTTAATAGTTGAGAGAAATACTCGAGTACTTGTCAGTAGTACTAGTTGTTGAGAACTTGTCGAAGAGCAAAAGAGGACTCGTATATTTATACTCGATCCTATTGCATCTCGATATTGTGAATCTCACAAAACCTTTTTTCTCACAGTTAACAATAAGTATTAAATATATAAATTCAAGGGCGATTCAATAGATCACAAAGGTACAGATATATATCTCGTTTTTTTTTCCTATCTTTTTCTCAACCGCAAATTATAAAACATTTGCATTCTTCCGTATTAATTTTTTCTACTCACTCTAGTGCTTGTATGTGTATCTACAAATACGTATACATAAATACAAGTATGTATTCATATACATCGATGAATTAAATGGACATGAAGTAAAGACAACTGTAAATAATTTATCGAATGTATGACAATGATAAATCGAAGGTCGATGATACGCATTCTAATCGAGATAATCATCAGGATCATGCATAAAATATGCAAATGAATACATTTTTATATATTCTAATATTTATTTTCTCTACAAAGTCTTATTATTTTATTTCATTCATTGTGATTAATTTTTTTTTCTTTTCTATTTAATATAGTTTATCCAATATTCGATAGAATTCAATTAAATTTATGAACAACGACTCCATTTTTCGATTCATATTTTTTTCCATTTTTCTGTGTCGAGTTGTATATTATTCAAGATTTATACATAGATATTATAGAGAGGAGGATATGAAATAAAATAAGAAATACTCATGCGACACTTTTTTGCATTACTTGTCGCCACTTTATGCAAAGTGAATCGATGGATCGCATTGTAACAATCGTAAAATGTCTCGTTTCAAATAGATAAATATATTGTCTATAAAAGATTCGATTTTGTTCCCTGACACGACATTATATTGTTATCATGCATAGATGTCTGATTTCCCTCGATTTAAACTGGTCTCATGTGAAATTGCATAAGTAGTAAAACAAAATTTTGTAAAAGTCTGCACAAAATTTGTTTCAACTGTTCTCAACGCAACATGATTTTCAAGTTGAATTTGTTTTAAAAAAATTCTGAGTAGATTTTTACAAAAATTTTTTTACTGTATAATTTATTGTGTTGACAAAAAACAAACAGATTAGAGCTTTTCTTAAATGAATTCCTGATTCTTTCATCGTCATACACACAAACCTATATCAGAAACAAAGTAACAATAAAATGAAAAAAATGATGAATAAAAAATGGGAATAAGGTAACGAATAATAGTGATTATGCATACATAGAGAGAGATATTGTTATTAGATATGTAAGTATAGATATATAGAAACAAGTTTATATTGCTGGTGAAGCGTGACGGTTGCTCTAATGTAAGTGGTCTCTTACGAAAGGGGGGCTTTGTATATTGGTACAACTGGGTACGGAGGAGATAAACCGGTCTTGAATAAGTCTACCATGAAATCCCGTGAGTCGTTTATTTGCTATTTCTGATGTTGAGCAGGCGCGGGAGACTCTTATATGTGTTAAATGCGATATAGTCATGTGGCATCATGTTTCACCACTGTAAATATCGCTTGGGAATTGGCCCAGAGTCACTGAACCTATTTGACATTATAATTTAAATATAAATCATCGCTCAATAACTATTATAGAACATACATGAACCCATAATTTTAAATAAATAATAGACAATTGGTAATGTGATAATGGTAAATAATTTTGTATGATTGCAGATTTTTGGCGATTTGGTGGCCAATGAAGTGTCAAATAACAAAACGTCGTGCTCGAATGATAATTGTGATAATTTGGTTCATTGCCCTGACAGCAACGTCACCTTGGTTGTTATTTTTTGATTTGATAATGGATGGTGATGATCCAGAGTTGAGGTTTTGTGTGGAAACTTGGCCACGACCACAAGATGGCACGTTATTTTTCCTCATTGGCAACTTGATGCTTTGCTATGTTATGCCAATGATTTTAATATCCTTGTGCTACATTCTCATTTGGATAAAAGTATGGAGACGTAATATACCGACTGATACCAAGGACGCACAGATGGAAAGGATACAACAGAAGTCGAAGGTGAAGGTGGTGAAGATGTTGGTTGTTGTTGTTATTTTATTTGTTCTATCGTGGTTGCCTCTGTATGTTATCTTCGCGCGAATCAAATTGGGTGGTGAAAGAGCTGAATGGGAAGAAGAAATATTAACTATTGCTACGCCAATTGCTCAGTGGCTTGGCTCAAGTAATTCTTGCATTAATCCGATTCTTTATGCCTTTTTCAATAAAAAATATCGACGTGGCTTCATGGCAATACTCAAAAGTGGACGATGCTGTGGTAAACTTCGTTATTATGAGACTGTAGCTATAATGTCATCATCAACAAGTATGAGAAAATCATCGTACTATGTCAACAATAATTCATCAACTCGACGTACCTGTCATGCACCACCAGTACATCAAGACAGTAATGTTTCTTATATATTTAATCATACTGGTGTTTAAATTCCACCAAATTATTAAATATATTTGTATAAATTTGATGATGTTTTATTGGAGGAATTTATGTGGGAAACATTCTCGTTGATGTATACATCAGCATTCCGATCGGCTGATCCGAGATTTTGGATTACATTTATTGTTCTGCAAGGTGATCGATTGTCACTCGGATCAGAATTGATTTTATCAAAGTGATAAATTGGGCAATTGATAGATATGTTACCCGATTTATTTTTATCACAGCAGTTGTTTGTATTGAAAGCAAATGAACAAAAGATAAAAGGCAAAATGTTATTAATGATGGGAGAAAAAGCTTGATTGATTGATTAGGTGCAAAGTATCTTTCAATCTTTTATTAAATGGATATGATGGAAAAGAATACAGAAAACTTTTAGCTTTTTATTAAGGATGATGATTACGTATTTTCAAATTGTCATATTGAGATGGATTTGTGACTTGATACAATTTGCAAATGTTAAATAAATTTATATAAAAAGTAAATTAATGATACATCTTTTGCACACAATTTCTTCTGGGGAAATTATAAAATGTACTTGTCAGTTCTAACAATTTTGTCTTGATGACACTGATGTCTTTATAAATATTTATTGTGCGTAAATATTTTACAATTTATCCTCATATCCGGCATGTAGTTTAATAAAATGCTGAACCAAATGCGAATAATATAAAAATACTTGGAAAAAAATAGGTAAATAATTATAATGAAATAAAATAGAAATTTAAATTTAAATCAGAGAATAAATATGCAATAATGCAAAACATTTTCTCATTCAAACACATATATATATTTTCTTACTGAAATATAACAATTTTGTCATTTGACAATTTATCTATGAAAAAATATCAATTGAAAATAAATTATACCACAATAAAAAAAAAATTAGAAGACCAAGAAAATTAATTTCTGATTAATTTTAAAGATTTATTCTTTTTTATTTTATTTTTTTTTTCAATTTATGTTTGAAAATTTTTATGGAATATAAATAATGGATATTGTACTGCAGCAATATTATACGCTTGATATAATACGTGTAAATAATCACGTGATATCTAACAATGTATATAGAGTAAAATATTTTCATAATAAATAAAATTTATTTACAAATGGTATGGAAAATAATGGAAGAGTGAGAATATAATTTTTTTTCTAACGAACGGGAGATTTAGAATGAAGAAGAAATGAAAAAATTAATAAATTTATGCAATTTAATAATAATAAAGTGGATCCACGAATATTATTTAATCGTAAAATCCACTGTGATAAATGAATTTGACATTAAAACAGTTGAAAATTGAATAATGCGAGGAAATATATGTATAATAATAATTATTATTGCATAATATAATAATAATAGATTGGGGTATGTCATGATAATAATAAATTATGAATTAAATTTAAATAATAAATGCATATATAAATGACAAATACATATGGCATTACACGCAGCTTTGGAGAGTTTAAAATAAAATTTAGAAAATTTGCAAATTAATATATGTAATAAATACACTTTAAATAAAATAAGTGAATATTTAAATATATAAAATATAGTGAATATTTGTGAGAAAAATAATATTCAATATTAATATCATATGGTAATTTTATTTCTAATATTTGTTTGATTTTTTTTTCTTTTTTTGAACTATATAAATTAATTTAGTACATGAAATAATTTAATATATTCGAAAAAATTATATTTAGGGTTAATGCATAAATGTTAGTAAATTTATGTGATCATTCATGTTCATTGTGAATAGTATTTCGTTGATTTAAAACAAGAAAAATATAATTCAAGATGAGTTAGTCATTTTTAAATAGAAGATAAATTATTGGATAAAAAAAATTTTATTTACAATGTTATTGTGGCGTTTTAAAGATGACATAACAATATTTATTAATGGTTATTGTTTCTACATATTTTTTTTCAATTGAAGTAGAAATAATAATTGTTGAGTAGAGCTGTAAAAAATTTGATTTATAATAGTAACAGTGAGGTAAAAATTCTATTAAACTCCAGAATTTATTTCGAGTTATGAATTATGATGAAAAAAAATGTATTAAAAGCAAAAAAAGATATGTTATACCTCGAATCGAAAGTAGAATGTTTCAATGTCACGTCCATAATTAATAATAATTACTTAATCTTCAATGACAAAATAATTCACAGATTTTATTTAAAAAACAAAATAAATCTTATAATTGTGAGTATTCCAATCTTTGCCCCAAAATTTAGAAAAAAAAAAAAACAAATTGATTAATTAGTTAACGAAAAATTTTACAAATTGATAAATGGATCAATAAATATTTTTGCATGTCTTTTATGAAAAACAGACGAATTTTTTCATCGAGTGTGAATGTTAATTTAACAAAAAATGCTTTCAATTAATATGAATGTGATTAATATGCTTCATTTTTTCTTTCAATATACAAAATTAATCTAAACATAAATCAATGAATCATTAAAATAAACAACGATGCATATTTTAAAATAAAATATTGATTTCGTTGAATTTAATCTCGGTCGATTCAATTATTAATTAAATATACAAATATTTTTTATTTAGTGAAATACGCACGATAATATCGTGGGTGCACGAGCAACGAACCTTGCTTTTAATTTATAATCCATAAACAAAATGATTCAACTGAAAACAGAAACAGAAAAGAAAAAATTAAATACTAACAGTAATAACGTCCAGAATGTTACACAGTAAAAAAATTTTTATAAAAGTCTACTTGAAATTTGTGTCAACTGTTTTTTAATGCAGATTTTGTATCAATTTTCAACACGAAAATTTGTGTTGAAGCGGAAAAATAATTTTGGGTTGTTTCAATATCAATTTCAGGTTAAATTTGTGTTGAATAAAAATTTCCGAGTGGACTTTTACAAGAAATTTTTTATTGTGCACATACCTGACTCATAAAATTTCTACTCAACTATCTTTATATTCTATATATCTTTTCCATTGTCGGAAATAATGTTTACGAATCGACCAATACATTACAAATGAAAACGAGGTTAATAGGCATCAGAAATAATTTTAGGTCGAGACATGAGGCCGAGGTCGCTCGTTGTTCCAGGTCGTTCGATGGTCGTTTTAGATGACACTCTCAAATGACTAATGTTGGTCCAATCATCATTTTCAATTTATTTATATACACTTGTTCTTAAATCATTAATGATAGAGCTAAAAAAAAGTATTTATAAAAGGAGGAAATAGATAATTTTTTAAGATTTTAAAGTAAAAGAAAATATGAATTATTGTTATTGTTAATTAATTTATCTACTTTTGTACTTTTTTATACGACTACTTTTGTGATCACTGGATTTATATCAGTGTTCACAAGAATAGTTGAAAGATAAAAACAAAACACAAACACATACACAATTTGCATTACATACATAAAAAAAAATCCAAAACGACTAGCGAATCGCTTTGGAATTTTCGTGCGTTGTAAATGGTTCATTGTTATATGCAATAATTAAAAATCATCCGTTTAAAATTCTTCAAAGCAAGCTATGAATATAAAAAAAAATTAAATCCGTGAATAAAAATAAAATAATTCATTCCTGTAAATTTTTTTCATATTTCATAATTTATATTTATTATAAATTATTCATTCGAATACAATAATATGACCATAAGAAATTTAATTTTATGATTTCTGACATATTTATTCGTTAAAAGTTAACTTTGAAACCAGGCAAAAATTATTATACCATTTTATTTTAACATAAAACGGTAATAATAATTAATATAACAATATTAATATTGTTTAATTATGTCTGGACGTGTTGCTTGTATTATTTTATTTATTTATTCATAAAGAGCGTCTAGGAGAATTCAAATGAAAATAAAATAAATACAGCCAGAGCCATGGGACGATCATTACTATTTTAATTACTATCATTGAATATAAATTTAATCAAGTATCGTACTATTTTTTATTATTCATCCAACAGTTTCATTCTATAAAATTCATTTAGACAATCTATCAATATTAATTAATATACCAGAAAAAATGAATATTAATTCCACAGAATTTAATCCTGAGAAATTAAATTGATTTATAATAATATTAATATTGATAATTAAAATAGAATTGTTGAGATGAATAATTTAACCATGTCACAATAATACAAAAAATAGATACAAAACACTTGTGTAAAAGCCGATTTATCCATAATTGTATTTTAATTCTAGCCTCATTAAAATATTAATATTAAAAAAGAAATTGCTGATTGCTCTATAAAAATGAGCTTTAATAATTGAAGCACAATATGTCAAATCATATATATTCGTATAAATATGTATAAAGAAAAATAATATCTACACATATAAGTATATATATAAATGTATAGCTATATCTATATAAATATTTATTGTATCATTTATATAACTTGCAATTTAATATTTGTTGAATGTATTGCATTCTCCCCCACCTTTCTGTGATGAATGCACCCGCAAAGTTAAATTATGTGAGAAGAAAAGTTGTATGAATGTCGGGTGTTTGCAGTATTACAACAAAAAATATGCCATTGTAAAAAAAAAATATAAACAATTTGATACAAAGATGGTTGTGGAAAGACAGAGTAGATAGATAGGTAATAATAGTTAAACAAAACAGAACGACTGATTGATTAAGATAAAGAGATCAAAAATGTGTCTTTGTATATTTGTGGATTTGTGCACGAATTAAAAAAAAAAAAAATGTATGAATGCCAAATTGTAAATGCAATATATAAATATAAAAAGAAAAAAAAATGTCGGATGGCCTAGGAAATGATACCAATATAAATTGCCTCATTACATGTACAGTGTTGAAAAAGAATCATCATCACAATTAAACAAAAAAAAAGATTCAATATATTCTATTGTATTTAATTTTATTATTTTCAAGTTCTTTAAAAATTTTCACGTATCGAAATATTGAAAATGAAATAATAGAAACATATTAGGTAAGAATCCACTTTGATTATTGTGGATAAACAATAATAAAAATAAATAAATAAAAAGAAAAGATTTTTAAATATAAATAATTATATGAAAGCATATAAAATTCTACTTTCGAACAGAAACATAGTCATTAATTAATTTTAATTTCATTAAGTATGAAAATTAATATTACATATTGATTCATGTATAAACAATACATATATATATGTATATACAACAATATATATGCATATATGTACATATATATTTTATATAATAAATTAAAAAATTAAATTGTGTGCTCTCTTGAAAAGATGCATTTACAAAAATTCACGCTTATGTTTGAGTTTCAATATATACATATATGTATGCTATATATATGTATATAATATATGATATATGACATATAATATATTATATATAATATGTCATATGTATGTGTATATGTATAATGTATATGTACAGCCATATTTAGTTTTGCAAAGTTCGAATATAAAGTTTCATGACACACAGATGAAATATAATTCCAGATATTAGTTTTTGGCTTTGTATTTGGTATTTATAGAGGTATAATATTTAATTATATAATGTAATACACTGAATCTCTCTGTGAATGTAACAAAATGAGAGAAAGAAAGAAAGAAAAAAAATTCGACACAATGAATTATACGTATTTTCTCATAAAATATAGAAATAAAACACCTGGATAAAATGAATTTATTTATTTCATGACCCTTCTTTTTATTTTCGTTTATGGGGAATTATAATTTATAATTGTTTATTGGTAATATCGATGAATGTTCATCTTAGATTGTGGATGAAATTTCCGAGTGAAAACATTTTTGTAAAAGTTTAATCAAAGTTTGTGTCAATTATTCTAAATGCAAATTTTGTGTCAATTTCCTGCACAAGAGTTTCTGTTGACAACGCACATTCTCAGTGGACTTTTATGAAATTTTTTTTACTGTCCACTTAAAAATATCGATAAATATTAATTATGTAAGATTAATACCTTATTAATAGAATGATGAATATGTAAATAATGAACCAAATAAATTATGTTGATGGATTAAATATTTTAGATGTCTTCAGAGCAAACTCTTTGTTAAAAATATGAAAATATTTTAATAACAAACAAATTTATTAATCGTTTTAACTATAAAAAAATATTCTACACTGAAATAGTATTCAATTTCACTCGATATGACTTGTGTAAAGGTTTCGATTGAACTGATAAACAACCGCGTTATAATTTTATCCATCACTGATATAAATTTATTTCTCTCCCTCTTTTTTTTCTCCCCTTCGTATTGCGCACTCTAATTATATATCAAAGCATATCAATTTTTTTTTCCTATCTCCATTTCTTCCTTTGTCATTATTCCTCTGCAATAATTACACATTTTATTTCTCTTTGTAGTTCCATCACAGGAAATTATTATGTCCCTCAGTTGAATTTATTAAAATGACTTGGACGATATTTAAAAATAATATGCATCTATGAAACAGCTAAGGATAATAATAAAGCAAGTGATAAGATAAAAGAGACTTCTAGATTTGAGTCACAGATCGAATTTTGTTCATTTTATGTTTTAATTTACTTCAATTTACTTTAAAACGTTTTAAATTTCGAATAAAACTCAATCGATTCCATCAAGAGTTAAACATGTATGAAGTTGTAGATTTTGTTAATACAATTGAAAATCACTTTTCTATAAAGTTTACGCGATTTTTCATGCGTTTAGTTGGTATGTGGCATAATGAAAATTTATACGATCAGTTCATCTCAAATATGGTGTTGTTTTATACATTTACCACCATGATTATTGCCATAATAGTCGAAGGTTTTGATTGTTATTACTGTTGGGGTGATTTACACGTATGATAATATTTAATAAATTAATAACAATGACATTTTCTTTGTTTATTATTTTTTTATTTGATCAAATATATCAGGCATTTTCGTATAATGTACCCTGTACCATCACTGTTCTTCTCGAATTATTTAAATTGATAAAGTTTTTAATTAATCGAAGTGAAGTTATGAGCTTTAATGCTTTTACTGAAAATACATTTTGGAAAAATAATTATGAGAAAGCAGATTTAACAATATTAAATAATTGTGACAGTCAATGTATAAAAATTGTTACGATTTATTTTCTTGTTTTGCAATCAATTTGTTGGCAATATTTGGCAGTGCCAATTTTCGGTAAGTTAAATTATTTTTATTTAAAACATTTGATACTTTACTTTCAAAGCCTATTGTTTATTAGCATGTTTATGTGGTTTGAATAATTAATAAATGTCATAACTAGTAATTTTTATTTTTCTTTTATATTATTTATACAGAATCAATTGGAAAAAATTCATCTGATAGAACGTTGCCTTTCAACTTATGGTTTAATTTCCCATTTAAAGAGACACCTTACTATGAAATCGCATTCACACTCCAGGTGAAATAAATTAATTAATGTAAAATAAAAAGAACGATTCATTTTTCTTCAATTATTGCATTAAAATATCAGTCAGCTGCTACAATGAGTGTTTCAATATGTGCTGGAACATTTGCAAGTTTTCTCTTCACTACAAATATTTATACAGCTGGTCAATTCAAAATACTTCAACGTAAATTAGAATTTGCATGTGATATGAAAACAATAAAAAATATTAACGGGATTTCCACAATGACAATTAATGATGCATGTATAAAACTCAAGGAATGTATTCAGCAACATCAACTGCTTATTTTTTATATAGAAAGAGTAGAAAATCTTTATAGTACAATTATGCTAGTTCAAGCACTGGGTGGTGTGTTGCAAATGTGTTTTTCTGGCTTTCAAATTGTCTTGGTAAGTATAAATATTAAATATTAAATATTTAAATTAAACATTTACATAGATAAATTTTATTTTATAGTAAAATTTATTAATTAATTCTTCAGGGTGCTGAGGATTCTATTGTTCGAACAGTTTTGAGTATTCAATTTTTAACAGGTTCAGTAATTCAATTGTTTTTATTTTCATGGTCTTGTCATGAAATAATTATTGAAAGTCAAATGATTGCTGAAGCTGCTTATCGAGGATCCTGGCATATTTTACCATTTACTAATGAAGGAAGGATGTACAGAGAATGTTTACTAATTATTATTGCTAGAGCACGTAAACCTTGTATTCTCACTGTAGGGAAATTTGCACCAATGTCACTTGAGACATTTACTTCGGTGAAATATTTTAATATTTCTGTTTGAAAATATTGAACATTTGTTTTTTTTTTAAATATAGTTCAAATAGTATTCTTGTTTTTGCAGGTATTTAATACATCGTTGTCGTATTTTACGATTTTGAGTCAGATGAATGAAAAGGTGGAGGAGTAAATTAATTTTTTCTGATTAAAAAAAAGAGAAATATATCAAGTAATTGAAAGCTTCACTTCAGTCGTGCCTTGTAGATAAAATATTTCGTAATAATATTGTTAATTGAGGGATCATATTGTAATTGTATCAGTTTTAACAATTTATTTATGATTTTTATAAAGCGTTGAACGTTTTTATTTTTTTCGTGGTGTAAAATGTTGAAATGTTTCAAAATCTGAATTTAATATTCGATTAAAGTGCTAAATGAGAATAAATCCCTTTCACAATGTCGAATTTTGATTTATTTATGTAATACGTGGATGATATTATGTAAGAAATTTTGTGTAGAAATCTCTTAATAATTTTTGTTAACTCTAATAGAAGATTTTATATCAAATTCTATGAATAAAAAAGAATTTGCGAACTTTTACACAAAATTTTTTACTATGTATAAAATTGAAAAAGTTCGTTTCAGATTATTAATAATTAATTATAAATATGAATAAACTACCTCTGTACTTTTATCTTGTCATTAGCACTGAGAAAAAAAAAGAGACTCTATTTCAATTCTTTTTTGTCTACGACTTATTATTGAAAATTTCGATTGAGTATTATCAATTGTTATATTCATTATGTATTTTTTATACAAATTGTGTAGTTCCAGAAAAATTCGTATCATTTCAATGATAATTAATCTCAATAATATCAATGAATGAAGATTTTATTTTTAATTTATCAAAGCAATCATGACGAACTGAAAAAGATAATAAAAATAAACAAATGATTAGGCAAGTAGACTTGCCCGGTACTTTTCATCATTATTGTTGTTCGATCGTATAAATCATTTCAATAATAAACAGTGAGAATTATTTTTATATTTTATTCGAATTTTCATCCATGAAAAGGGATTCTCGGAAATACAAAACCCAAATGCTATGTACAAAATTTCGAATCTTTTGGACCAGCCACTCCTGAGATCACGTGGCATCTATATTTCTCGTCATATGAATTCTATAAAATATACGTTTTTCGTTCGAAAACGCATATAATTGTTATTTTACGGCGAACGGAAAGTCGAAACAAAATCTAACATAACAATTAACTACCTATAAATTTTTAATTTGTTTGTGTTCAGTAGTTTTCAAGATACTCCCACTATATGAATAAAATATTCGTCCATACGCCCGCTGAAAAACACGTTTTTCATGTACGTGATCTTCAAAAACATGAAATTTTTTTTTGTATTATTCGAGGAGACGATTCATTAAACGTTAATATTAAGTTTTTTTATCCGTGATTCCAGTTATTATTGTTGAAAAATGCGATTACATGCGTTATTTTGGTGTTTTCAATTCGGACGAAACCAATACTTTCTTATCACTAAGTGATGAAAAGTAATAAAAAGAAAAAACTATCGCACTATTTTTATTTTCTTATCGATATTGATAAAAAGAAATAAATATTCTCCGACAAGTCACAGTGTATAATAAATTCGAACATAATTTATCAGTAATCTCTCAGTTCACTGACGAGTAAAATCCACTCGCTGGAAATCCAACCCCAACTGCATATTAATTACACATTGAGGCTTGAGCCTATAATTTTTTTCCTCCCTTGTAATTTACCTCAACTTATCTATTCTCACTCCCTTACAGATAATGACCCCTTACAGGTTATTTCACCTATAAAAAAAAATATCGATTCTACATTCACTGTACAATTTAATAATTAAAAATGCATAAGAAAAGATAAAAGAGATTTTTTTATTATTTCAACGCTCTCTTCATTATTTTCTTTGCATTAGTAGAGTTATGTCAAGTTCGAAATTTAACTTGTCACACAAGAGTGAAAAATACTTAGTGAATAATGCAAAAATCTAATGGTATTTATAATTGTTTTTCAATGAAAATATTTCGTTTGACTATGCGTCTTGTGGGAATGTGGCCAGTTAAGAATTCACGCGATAAATTTTTATCTGATTTGAATTTATTTTGTATTACATCTGCTCTGATAATAGCGTTTACAATTGTAATTATTGATTTGTACTACTCCTGGGGTAATTTATATGTATGATTTTCAACGATAAATTAATTTGTTATTCGCCCGCACATAAATATTCACACTAATTTTGTTTTTTTTTTCTCTCCATAAAATCATTAGGCAGTTTCTCATAATTTACCTGCTAGTATTACCGTTGCTGTTGAACTCAGTAACTTGATGAAATTCGTATTCAATCGAAGTGAAGTAATTAAATTGAATGCGTATTCTGAAAATATATTTTGGAAGATAACATATGAAACGCCAGATTTGAATATTCTTCATGAATGCAATCGTAAAAGTATGAGGATTATTATTAGTCATATTATTTTTTCCCAAAGCGTTGTATGGTTATACGTGAGTATTCCAATGATCGGTAAGTTTATAAACAGTGACACATTGGCGTAAAAATCTACTCAAAATTTGTAAAGATGATTTTACAATTCTCGCGAATTAATTCCTATTTTTTTTCTGTTCTTAACGTAAATTTCAGAGTCAATTGGAAAGAATAGTTCTGATCGAACACTACCTATCACTCTATATTTCAACTTTCCATACACAAGAACTCCTTATTATGAGATTGCATATATTTTGGAGGTAAAATTAATTAATAATATCATTATAACATAAACAGTCACATTAAAAATAATTTGATTTGAGATTGAATCGTTGTTACAGTTCACTGCAATCATTTTACTATAAATAAGATTATATACTTCATAAATCAGCTCTATTTTTTTTATATACTACTCGCAAAAATTAAAGAATATTAATCATCATGCGAAATTTTTGATTTATTTAATTTCATCATACAACAATTTGAACCAAACGAAATCAAAAAACTTGATTTTTTTTTTATAATAATGAAGTATTATGAACATGCTGAGTTGAAAAATCGAAAAAAAATTTTCGAACAAAATTTTTTTTTCAAAAGCATCATTCAAAATTTTTTTACAATGATTAATCTTCTTTATGAAGAAAGTTAAGATTATTGCAAAAAAAAAAAAAAAAAATTCACTGAAAAATTGTTCATTATGGTTATTTTTGACAATTTTAGCGAAAACAATGAATTCGAAGCTTCGAAGTAATAAGAAAAAAAAATCACAGTGGTTTAAAATTTTCAAAGTTTTTTTGGAAAACTCTAAAGTTGGAAAATTAACAAAAATATTCTGTGTTCACTGTTCATCCATTACATCCAAAGTTATACAAAATTATCCAAGTATTCTTAAATATGCGATATTTTATCTCTTTTACAGTCGAAATTATCGCTTTGAAAAAAATATTTTCTTCATGAACTACTAATAGTGTCTTATAAAGAATATTTTGCAGTTTCCAGAACCTCCCTTTGATTTCTTGTGCGATCATTATTGACTGAGTTATTGATTACCAAAGTCAAAAATGACTTTTTTGCTTTGATTAACGACAACTCCGCAGCGAATCATCGTATCGGTCTCTTCATATGGTCAAATTGAAGGGCACAAAATTTCCTAGAAGAACTGTTGTGGATGGAATTTAAAAAAAAAAAAATCTGAAGCCCATAGACTTTTTGTAAGAAATGCAAAAATTTGGAAATTTTTTTTCTTACTTTTTTGTAAAATTATTCTGGAACCATACAAAAAAAAAAAAAAGGTTCATTGTCAGATCTGAAAACATGACATTTGGAGCTACAATTGGCTTCTTTTAATTTTGCTGTGCGATCATTTTCTCCTAAGTTACAGTTTTTTGGAAATTGCCCAAAAATTTCGCATGCTGATTAATATCGTTTAATTTTTGCAAGTAGTATATAAACTTTGAATAAACAAACGGATTGAAATTGTTCTCAATAAGCAATAACTAAACAATCATAGTTTGATAAAAGATGTGTTGTAAAATCAAGGATAAATATCATCTGTCAGTGATAATCAATTATTTTTCTAAATTAAAATTATATCAATATAAATCCTGTAAACTTGACATACTTTTTCCCACAATTTTTATCATAAATTAATCATTAGACAAATGGAAGATGAATAATATTAGATCTATGAAGTTTTTAATGCATCAACAATTACCATGATACATAAATTTGTAATAGTATGATGTTTATTATTGATGTATAATGTTCAAGAGTCAATACAAAAATTCGAATGCGAATTAAATTACCTAGAGAAATTATAATTTTTTATCTAGAATTTCTTGAAAATGAAGTAATCATTAACTATGCAAACCAATTATGTGTCTTGTCTAATTTATTACATTTGTATTAGTTTGCTGCTGTAATAGGTACTGGAATTTGTACCACAACTTTCGCTGGTTTTCTTGGTATAACAAATTTGTACTTAGTTGGTCAATTCAAAATACTTCAACGTCATTTCGAATGTTCCATCTACGAAATGAACACCGTTGATAAAAATGATTCAACTAGCACAGCTACACTGAACTACATGAACATTCGGGATTGCATCAAGAAACATCAACTACTTTTACAATATTTGGAAAGAGTAGAAAATCTTTTTAGTATGATAATCTTAATTCAAACTATAGGAAGTGTTTTTCTATTATCTTTCTGTGGTTTTCAATTGATCTTGGTAATAGCAGGAATATTACAAAAAAAAATTCACCATGAATTCCAATTTAAATTAATTTGTCTTCATTATATCATAGGGTAATAATGTTACGATTTTACGTAATCTACAAAGCCTACAATTCTTAATGACTTCAGTGATTCAACTTTATTTGTTTGCTTGGCCATGTCATGAAATAATGGTTGAAAGCCAAGAAGTTGCTGAAGCAGCCTACAGAGCATCCTGGTTTTGTTTGCCTCATAGCAAAGATGGCAGGACATGCAGACAATCTTTGCTGATTGTTATTACTAGAGCACGTAAACCATGTCTTCTTACAGTTGGAAAATTCACACCAATGTCATTTCAAACATTCTCTTTGGTGAAATTAACTTTTTCTTATTATGAAGTATCAATAAAGGAAAAGCTTCGAGTTCTCGCTCACTTTTCATCAAGGCAAAGGTTGAGAAGCTTCTCAAAATTAATCAAACGTAGAACATTTTTCTATTTGTTAATTACTAAGTTATGGTTTTTAATATTGGAAAATAAAATACGCTTATTTAAAATATTGAAATCAAATCTGATTTACCTGAGGAATAATTTTGGTATTTGTAGTAATTTTTAGAATTAGGGTTTTTTCGCATGAAAATTGCCAAATAATTATTTGTGTATATAGGCTGAGAAGTTGATCATTTTTAGCCAAATATGAAATATGTGGCCGAGGCGTAGCCGAGGCCCAGCATATTTCGGATGAGGTTAAAAATGATCACTCGGCACTGATACATACAATATTTCTTAGGTGAGTGCCTTAAAAATGATGTTTAAGGGATTAAATAGTCCCTAAAATGACAAAATTAATGAAAATGTACGACGCTGTACACCTATATATATTATAGTATAATATAGGTATATAGCATACGCTGGGATCACGCAACTTTGTCTTTTGTTTTATGGGTAAATAAAATAAAAGGTTGCGTTGCTACACAGTTCAATAACAAACGTTGCTTCTGCCAGTATCATAGCGTTTGAACTAAAGGTAAAATGTAAACTATTAAGTGGAATAAATGCGGTCGTGAAGTAAAAAAGTGTAGAAGAAAGTATCATTTTAAGGGGGTTTTTTAGTCCCTAAAACGTCGTTTTTTGAGGCACTCGCCTAAAATATATTTAATAGCAGAATTGATTGAATATTAGGGCATGATCGAGTACCGAGGCTTTTTCGTCATATACTTATTAATAAATACAGCGAATAATGAATTTTTCAATTCACCAGGTATTCAATAAAGCGATATCTTATTTCATGATTTTACGACGTTTGGATGAACCAACATAAAAGTAAATATACAGATTCAGATCTGATAAATGGTATACATATTTTATAACAACGATTCTTATAAGAAATTATTTTTGAATGTATCATAAACGTAATAAACAATAAATAAATTAATTGTATGTAAATAAGTGAATGGTGCTAATATATGTGGTGAAAAATTCAGTTGGTACATGGTGTAAAATCAGTACGACGAGATCGAATGTGAAAATTCGGTTTCTAATTGAACAAAAAAAAATGTAACAATTTATTGATCGTCTTAATACGATTTCCTATTCACAAATCTTTAGATTTTGTAATTTGGTGATTTGGAAGGACGGGAAACAGATACTATCTTTTGTTAAAAATACAAGAATAAAAAATGAAAATTACCAAAGTCACTCCGATTCATCATTGACATCTATCCTCAAGCTTGTGTGAAACCAAATGAATATTTGTTCGAAAATATAAGAAGAACTATGAGTAAAAACGCACTATTTTGATATCGATATTGATAAAGAGAAATAAATAGTCTCTATCAAAAAAAAAGTCTCAGCGACTTGATTCAAGTCTAAAATCGACTTGTGCCAATACTATTGATATTCTTACAAATAATCAAAATCTTGGACTTGATACGAGCGGAAAATCGACTTGATGGAAGAATAACACTTCAAGCCTACAAATTTCTTGATCCAAGTGTACGAAGTGTCTTGATCCAAGTCTAAATATGACTTAATCCAAGTCCGAAAATGTCTTAGTTTAAATTTGGAATTTTCTCGCTGTAAAATTAATCATTCGGACAATACCTTAAGCCAATATTGAAATTAAATTAAATTCCAGTTTTATTGTTCAATTGATAAATTAATTTGTTTAAAAGTGTCTTAATTCACACGTAAATGTGCACATTTAAATAACATAAGAAAAAAATTTTTTTCCCATGTTATCTAATTTGAAAAACGAAAATTACGAAGAGCCACCTTTAAATATTAAAATTAAGAGCTCCGCTTCAAACAGGCTTGTTTTTTTATCGACCAGTAAGTTTTCAGCCCGATTTTTAATGAAAAAAAAAGAGTGCGCCCAAAAATGGCACACTCTAACGTACAGTCCATACAAAAAGTATAAAATTATTGTTCTGCGTCGTTTTCATGTTATTATTCAATTCATGTAATGAATATCACATAATAACAGCTTATACTCATTTTTTGAACTATCTATTTTCTGTTTTTTATTTCTATTTTTAGAAAATAGTGTGTAAATATAATTTCATGAATGCCCCATTGAAAATTAAAAAAAATTTTAATCAAGCGTAAAAAAATATTCAATCAAGATTTTAGAAGTTTTGGATCAAGACTAAAAACAACTTGAATTAAGACTCAAAGGAACGACTTGAATCAAATTTACTTTCGACTTACCCCTTTTTGCGACTGATTTAACTCAAGACATGTGTAATGTCTTGAGTCAAGCATATTTCAGACTTGTATCAAGACTATTTGTGTCATATCTGAATCGCGGCTTAATTTAAGACTTTTTTTTTGTTTTTTTTGGTGCAGTGTATAATAAATTCGAACATAGTTTATCAGTAAACTCTCAATTCACTGACGAGTAAAATCCACTCGCTGTAAATCCAACCCCAACTGCATATTAATTATACATTGAGGCTTGAGCCTAGAGTTTTTTTTTCTCCCTTGTAATTTACCTCAACTTGTCTACTCTCACTCCCTTACGGATAATGACACCTTACAGGTTATTTCTCCTATTTAAAAAAATATCGATTTTACATTCACTGTACAATTTAATGATTAAAAATGCATAAGAAGAGATGAAAGAGACTTTTTTATTATTTCAACGCTCTTTTCATTTTTTTTTTCTTGCATCAGTAGAGTTATGTTAAGTTCGGAATTCAACTTGTCATACAAAAGTGAAAAATACTTAGTAAACAATGCAAAAATCTAACGGTATTTATAATTGTTTTTCATTGAAGATATTTCGTTTGACTATGCGTCTTGTGGGAATGTGGCCGGTTAAGGATCCACGTGATAAATTTTTATCTGATATGAATTTATTTTGTATTACATCTGCTCTGATAATAGGGTTCACGATTGTAATTATTGATTTGTACTACTCCTGGGGTAATTTATATGTATGATTTTCAACGATAAATTAATTTGTTGTTGACCTCCAGGTTTTTACTCGTACTACTTTTGCTTTTCTTTTTTCATAAAATATTCAGGCAGTTTCACATAATTTACCTACTACTCTCAGCGTGTTTGCTGAGATAGTTAACTTGATGAACTTCGTATTTAATAGAAATGAAGTGATAAATTTGAATACTTTCACTGAGAATATATTCTGGAAGATGACATATGAAACGCCAGATTTGAATATTCTTTATGAATGCAACCGCAAAAGTTTGAAGATTATTATTACTCATTTCATTATTTGTCAAGGTGTTGTGTGGTTGTATGTGACTATTCCCATATTCGGTAAGTTTACAAACTTCACAATTTCTTAGTTAATAATCATTTCTGAAGATGATTTTGCAATTTTTGTAATTTAATTCCTGTTTTTTTCTTCCAATATGAATTTCAGAATCAGTTGGGAAGAATAATTCTGATCGAACGTTACCTCTCAATTTACATTTTGACTTTCCATACACAGAGACTCCTTATTATGAGATTGCGTATATTCTGCAGGTATGATTATACATGGTGTGTCAAAAGTCCCGGGACGGCATAATAACTCGGTGCGAATGCATTTTCGGAAAAAATATTTCAGACAAAGTTTTTAGTGTTCTTCCTGGGCCATCTCATGGTGACTTTGGATTTGACCTTGGACATTACCTTTACAGTCATATCAAGCTCAAAATTGTTTTTTAAAACGAAAACCCTAATTTTTTATTTTGGAATCTCATTCTGTAGAAAAAAATACGTGAATTTTGTCTCAAACATTTTTCCAATTATCGCTCTGTAGCAAATTTGAACGAATTTAATTTTAGTATTGAAATTTTTAATACCGATATTTTTCGTAACATTTGTAGAAGCATTTGTTAACTGAAATTTTTACCAATTGAATTCTAGTATGAAATTTTCGATGTCCCTCACTCTTAATAAACAAATAATGGATAACTGCTGAGGAAACGTGATATTTTCGAAATTTTCATGTTTTATGGCTCTTTTCACGATTACAGCAACATCTTGCAATAATTGAGAAAAATGGTTCAGACAAAATTGACTTTTTTTTATCCACAGAAAGATTTCAAAATAAGAAATTAGGGTTTCCATTTATTAAAACAATTTTGAGCTTGATATGCCTGTGAAGGTCATATCCACAGTAACTATGTGATAGCCCAGGAAAAACACTAAAAATTTTATCTGAAATATTTTTTCCAAAAATGCATTCGCGTCGAGTTATCATGCCGTCCCGGGACTTTTGACACACCCTGTATATTAGTTATGAAAAAAGTTTGAATTTTTTATGAATCTTGAATTTTGTGTTGATGAAACGCGTAATAACTAATCACATTTGTCCTAGTCTCTTGGTATAATAGGTGTTGGATTGAGTGCCACAACTTTTGCTGGGTTTCTCAGTACAACAAATTCATTCTCAGTTGGCCAATTCAAAATACTTCAACGTCATTTAGAATGTTCCGTCAATAATATGAAAACTATCAATAAATTTGATTCAGCTACCAAACTAACAAGAAGTCACGTGAATATTCGAGACTGCATTAAGAAACATCAACTACTTTTACAATATTTAGGAAGAGTAGAAAATCTTTTTAATATAATGTTATTTTGTCAAACTGTAGGAAGCATTTTTTTTCTATCCTTCTGTGGTTTTATATTAATCTTGGTAATAGCAGAAATATAACAAAAAATTGAATTATAACTTATACTTTGAATTCGTTTTTCTCGTTGATTTATAGGGTAACGAAACCAAGATTTTACGAAATCTGCAAAATCTTCAATTCTTAATTTCTGGGGTGATTCAACTTTATTTGTTTGCTTGGCCATGTCATGAAATAATGATTGAAAGCCAAGAAGTGGCTGAAGCAGCATACAGAGCATCCTGGTTTTGTTTACCCCGTAGCAAAGATGGCAGGACATGCAGACAATCTTTGCTGATTATTATTACTAGAGCACGTAAACCATGTATTTTTACAGTTGGTAAATTCACGCCAATGTCAGTTCAAACGTTCTCTTCGGTGAATTGATTCGTTTTATTATAAAATATCAAGAAGGTAAAAGCTCAGGTATTCGTCACCTTTTCATCAGCACAAGAGACTTGGGAAATTTCTATAAATCAGTTAATTTATCAAACTTAGAATTTTGTCCTATTAATAATTATCATTTATGGTTATTGATACTGAATCAATCCAAATCGTTATGATAGCCAATTAATTAATAATTGATATTAATGTTTTGAGGAGAAAAATTGATAGTACTAGGACTCGATTACAAAAAAAATCCCTGTGAATGAACTTTTAAGTCAAAATGGACGACAAAACGGAAGGTTCAGAATATTTAATCTAATGATAATCATAATTTTTTATGAAATACACTAATTTAAAATATTCAAGTCTGTTTCAATTGAGGAATAATTTTTTTTTATAAAAATTTCCATTATTAGGATTTCCACGCATGAAAATTGCAAAAATGGATTTAATAGCAGACCTGATTGAGTATCGAAGCTTTTACCTTACATTATTCTGTAATAAATGTACTAAATAATGATTTCTTTTAATTCACCAGGTATTCAATAAAGCATTATCATATTTTATGATTCTACGACAATTGGATGAGACGACATGAGAATAAATATTCAGATTTAGATCTATGAATTACTATAGAAAGATAATAGTCAATGAAATTCAAAAAAAAATAATTTTGAAAAGCAAATCTATTCAAGTTTATAGACGTACAAAGCAAAAATGAATTTTCAATCTGTATCATAAAATTTGTCATTGAAAAACAAATAAAAACAGATGTAAACTTAATTTCTAAATTGTTTCATATCAAGAAAGCAACTTAACGATGGATAATATTTATCTTTCAACTATCGGAAATTTCTAATGTACATAGGTATACTTAATAATGTTCAATGTCTGTCTAGAATAAGTATCTACACAAATTATCATCATCACTCTATATGTTAGTATTAGTATTGAAAATAGATACTAAGTCATCGAATTAATTTTCACAAAAATCAAAATTTTTGTAAAAACAACCACTTCCTATTTCTCTCGAAGTTTTTTTTTAATAAGATTGAATCCTGATTCCCACAAACATTATCAAAGACATATTCATTAAATATCCACAAACGAAATTCATCAAATCAACTTCAAATTACGTTTGCATTCTATTGAAAATATTTACAATGTAATATTAACTTCACAATTGTCAAAATATACTCACAAAAAAATTCAATATACTGACGCTCTTTCTTGATTCAATGTAAAAATTTTATCAACAGCACGTCTAGAAAAATCGTAATTTACTTCTTCTTTAGCAAACTATTCACTAATCTAAAAAAAGCAAAACATATCAAGTGCTTAGCACCAACAAAAATTTCTTAGCAATATCAAGATTATTCTACACGTAAAACTTTATAGTTTGAACTTATTCGATCATACCACGCACAAAAATGATGACAGCAAAGTCTTGAGCATCATCAATACCTCAACGTGGAAAATCTTCAATGAAATCCACCCACTGCAGCTCGCCTACACGCACATATTAATTAAAATATCGAGCGTTTTATTTCTCCCTTCTAATTTACCACATATTATCTATTAATCTTCCTACAGTTAATGACACGTTGTAGCTTTTACTTCTTTTTGATGTCGGATGAATGAATATACATGAAAAATAATTGACATCGATTTTACATACTGATTTTATTTCTGGGAATAGAGATTCATCATTTTTTCATATCAGTATGGTTATATTATTACGCTAGAGGTTTATGTTGGCAAAAAAAGTTCAAACCAATATATAGAGAAATAATGGGAGAAATGAGGGATATTAATGATCATGTTTCAATAAGATCTTTACGTTTTTCTATGCGTTTTATGGGAATGTGGCCTGTTGAAGATGCACGTGATCAATTTATTTCTAATATTCTATTATTTTACACGTTTTCAACTGTGATGATTGCATTTACAATTGAATTTATTGACTTTTACTACTCCTGGGGCAATTTACAAGTATGATTTTCAAATGATGAATGAATTTGTTGTTTACTATTGAGTGGATATTTATATCAAATATTTTTTTTCTCTCTTTATGGAATCACTAGGCGATTTCGTATAACTTACCTGGTACTATTACAGTTTTTATTGAGCTTGTTAAATTAATAAAATTTACATTGAATAGAAGTGAAGTCGTGAATTTGAATGCTCATATAGAACGCACATTTTGGAAGATGACATATGAAACAGCAGACTTACAAATATTGGAAGAATGCAATCGCAAAAGTATGAGGATAATCATTGCTCATTTATTTTTTAGCCAATGTGTTGTATGGTTGTATGTAAGCATACCAATTGTTGGTAAGTTTGTGATATTTTAGGTCTCAGATTCTTTTTATTTTTATGTTTCATTTTTTTTTTACTTATAATTGATTGTAAACTCATCATTTTATTGGATGAATAAGTTTAGTTTTTAATATTGACATTTTTTTTTGGCACATAAGTGCGTATAGTTCTTAAAATTTTTATATGAATTTCAGAATCAGTTGGAAAAAATGTTTCTGATCGAACACTACCTCTCGCTTTACATTTCAATTTTCCATATACGCAAACTCCTTATTATGAGATTCTATTTATTTTGCAGGTAAAATTATTTTATAAGGACATTTTGCTTTTTGTGTTTTTCATATTGAATAGTTTGCTTTCAAATTATTTGATAATTCTTGGGTCATAGTTGAAGAAACAATATAAAGTTTCATGTTGGAATGAAAAATATACGATTTTTTTTAATTATTCATTGATATATAAATAATGAAAAAACATTATATTATGAAACCTATAGAATTTTACAAAATGGCGGAACAGTCTGTGACATATATTCATATTTTCGTTCTATTTCGTCCTAATATCATCTCTGGGAAAACATTTGTTTCCCAACTTTGCAGGTCATTTTTTCCTTTTTAAGATTCATTTTTGCTAGGATTCTTTCAACCTTTTCGCTTGCCAAATCAACAATTTTATGAATTTATATATGAACCAAACAGAATTCTTTCAAGAAGAATAGTACTTTTCGAAAATGCGATAGTAAAATTCAATTTTTGTATTTAATAGTACATTGAGAGAATTTTCGAGTGAATATTACCCGTAACCCCTAGTAAGTCTGGGACATAACAATATTTAATAGAAAAATTACCCTATAGCGGAGTAAAATATATTCTTAATTCGCGTTGTATTTACTTCAGTTCATATTAAAAAATAATTTAAAATTTATAATTTTCTATCAAATATTGTTATGTCCCAGGTTTACTATGGGTAATTACTGGGTGATATTTATTCGAAAATTCTCTGTGTACCATTAATAACTGTCATTTCTCGAAGAAATTTCTGAAGTCATAATTTTGAGATTATATTGTAATTGATTATATTTTTATCAGACTGCTGCTACGTTGGGTGTTGGAATTTGTGCAGCAACTATTGCTGGGTTTCTCGGTATAACAAATTTCTATGCAGCTGGTCAATTCAAAATACTTCAACGTCAATTAGAACGTTCCATTCATGATGCTGAAACCACCAAAGTTGATAAATCAATTGTCGAAGTTACTGCTTTGAATTGTAAACACATCCGAGATTGCATCAAACGCCATCAAATTCTTATCCTATACATGAACAGAGTGGAGAATCTTTTTAATGTAATAATGTTAACTCAAACTTTAGGAAGCGTTTTGTTGCTGTCGTTCTGTGGTTTTCAGCTGCTTTTGGTAAGCAACAAACTATACAAAAAAGCAATTTAATTTCTATTATTTAACTACAAGGTTTCTTTTTTTGATTTGTCATAAGGGCGAGGATACTTCAATATTACGGATGTTACTGAGTTTTCAATTTTTAATCGCTTCAATGGTCCAACTTTCTTTGTTTGCTTGGCCATGTCATGAAGTAATGACTGAAAGCCAAGAAATCGCTGAAGCAGCCTACAGAGCATCGTGGTTCTGTTTGCCTGATAGCAAAGTAGGCAGAAAATGTCGGCAATATTTATTAATAATTATTGCTAGAGCACGCAAACCATGTATTCTCACAGTTGGAAAATTTACTCCAATGACACTTCAAACATTAACTTCGGTAAAATGATATTCATTCATTTAGTTATGCAACAAATCTACTATTTTTAATAGAATTCATTTCATGATATTTTATTTATTTCACAGGTATTCAATAAAGCAATATCTTACTTCACGATATTACGACAAATGAATGAGTGATATAAAAATATGAATCTTTCTAAGTGAATCCAAAAGGGTAGATTGGGGCTAGCGAAGGACAACATATTATACCTGATAAAATATTATTAGATTTGATACATTATAATAAATATTTATTTTCGAGAATTTACATTCATTCGAAAGGAATGTCATTTATTTGGTGCACCGTAAATTATTTTTTCAACGCACACGATATAAAAAATAAACAGATGAGCAGTCGCGGGACTGCCGACAGAAGTGAAAACATATTCTCGATATAAATTGATAAAATTTAAATAAATAGATAAATCACAAATGAAATTGATCACTTAATGTTTTTACGCATGACGTAGATTTGCTGCGCAGTAAAGCCGTCCACACTAGAAAATAGACCGAACAAATTCAGCCGAATTTTCTTTTCATGTACCGCCTGGCGAGCGAACCCTGGCGAACGCGAATAAAAATGTTCGACGGTGTTTGTCAATACGTCCACATTAACCGAAAGTAGCTGAAAGAATTCTTTCCCCAGTGTTCGTTCGCCTTCGTTCGTCTGGTGTTTACCCGGCCTAAGTATATATTGGGACCGTGCAAAAATGCAGCCACGCCATCCCGTGTTTAATTTGAATGCTTTATGAAGCTACATAACCCAAAAGTAACCACCAACCGGAGGTTGAATTCAAAAAAAAAATGTCTGTGACAAGTGTCATAACGTACTGAAATGTAATGATCTCGCTCACAAAAGTTCAAAATTTCTCCACCCCACGTGCACGTTCGTTCGTTCAATCCCCACCATCGGCTTGAACGGTCCCAATAGCCATAGCGCCCACAGCCTATGTATTTCCAGCGTGGAAAGGGAAATATTGTTAGTGCGCAGGCACCACAGCCGCTTCATCACATCACGAGCGAGCTAAACAATGCATACATACATGCTATATGGACTGTAACTCTATAATATATCCATATATATAGACGATTTCAAGTTTGGTCACGATCACGCGAGTTCAGTGGTTTACACCTATTCGAAAAAATGCCTTATAACGCGCCATAAGAAGTTTTCACTTCGAAAATTGAATATGGATATCGAATGAATTTCAACAAAGAGGAAAAATAAACAAATTGATTGAATTCATATTAAATAATATATTATGATAACACATAATTACAAAGATTTATTTCCAGAAGGACAAACAGGTTCTCTGTAGATATAGTTATTTGAGACGAACAAACGGACAACAGATATAGTTAAAAAATAAATCCTTCACTAATTATGAATGTTACTATTGATCACTCTGAATAATTGAATATCCTCTCATTATTTTATTTCGAAGTTGAAAATTTTTAAAACAATGGAAAATATAGACTGTGACAATATGTGACATAATGGCGATGGAAAAATTTTCAATTATTTACGATCACTCATTTCATAGTTTTACTATTATCACAATATTTTTTAATATTGTGAGTGAAAATTGATAGTTTTCATAAAATGTAAAATCCAATAAATGTAAAAAAACAACCATTTTCTTTTTATCCCCAAGCTTTTTTTTGGATAGGATTAAATCCTACTTCTCACCAACATTATCAAAGACATATTTAATAAATATCCACATACAATATTCATCAAATAAACTTCAAATCGCGTCAGCTTTCTGAAAATATTTATAATGTTATATTAATCAATTTTCAAAATACTCAGGGAAAATTCAATATACTGACGTTCTTCCTTCATTCATTATGAAAATTTTAACCAATAACGCGTCTGTAAGAATTGTAATTTTTTTTTTATTTTGCAAAAGTTTCACTAATTTAGAAAAAGCAAAGCATATTATCAAGTGCTTTGCACCAACAGAAATTTTCGTCACAATGTCAAAATTATTTCACATGTAATACTTTGTAATATAAACTTATTCGATCATGACAAATCTTCACAATGTCGTTACCCTAACTTACATAGTCTCCAATGCAATCCCACCCACTGCAATTCACTTATACTCACGCATCAATTACAATATCGAGCGTTTTATTTTTCCCTTCTAATTTACCACATTTTCTCTACTAATTTTCTTACAGTTAATGACACATTGTAGCTTTTACTTCTTTTTGATGTCGGATGAATTAATATATATGAAAAATAATTGACATCGATTTTACGTACTGATGTTTTTGATTTTTGCGACTAGAGACACGTCATTTTTGTTCACATCAGTACAGTTATATTAATACTTTGACAGTTTATGTCAGTATAAAAGGTTCAGAATAATATATAGAGAGATAATGGCAGCAATGAGGGATATTACTAATCATTTTTCACTCAGAACTTTACGCTTTTTTATGCGTCTTATGGGAATGTGGCCCGTTGAAGGTTCACGTGATCAATTTATTTCTGATATTTTATTATTATACGCGATCTCAACTGTGACAATCGGATTAGCAATTGAAATTGCTGATTTTTACTACTCATGGGGTGATTTATATGTATGATTTTCAATGATGAATGAATTTGCTGTTGACTATTAAGTGAATATTTAAACCAACTATTTTTTTTCTCTTCACGGAATCACTAGGCAATTTCGTATAACTTACCTGGTACTATTACCATTTTTATTGAGCTTGTTAAATTGTTGAAATTCGCATTGAATAGAAGTGAAGTCGTGAATTTAAATGCTCATATAGAACGAACATTTTGGAAAAAGACATATGAAACAGCAGACTTGAATATATTGGAGGAATGCAATCGTAAAAGTATGAGAATTGTCATTGCTCATATATTTACTAGTCAATGTGTTGTATGGTTGTATATAAGCATACCAATTGTTGGTAAGTTTGTGGTATTTTATGTCTGAGATTAATTTTATTTGTATTTTTTTTATATTAACATTTCTTTTTGGTATATAAGTGATTATATAATTCTTGTAAGTTTTCCTATGAATTTCAGAATCAGCTGGAAAAAATGCTTCTGATCGAACACTACCTCTCACTTTACATTTCAATTTTCCATATACGCAAACTCCTTATTATGAGATTGCATTCATCTTGGAGGTAAAATTATTTCGCAATAACATTTTGCTTTTGTGTTTCCCTTATTGAATAGTTTGCTTTTAAATTATTTAATAATTTTTGGATCATACTGAAAGAATCAAGATAAAGTTTAATGTTGGAATAAAAAATAAACGATTTTTTGAATTGCATTTTTTTTATGCTCAGAACTTTTTTTATTCATTCACGAACGATATATAAAGGAGCTAAGCAACGGTTATCGCCCTGTTTATTAACATATAAATGATGAAAAAAATATATAATGAAATCAACAGGATTTTACAAAATGGCGGTATAGTTTGCGACGTATTTTCGTGTTTTCTTTTATTTTGCTCTAATATCATCTTTGAAAAAAAATTTGTTTCCCAATTTTGCAGGTCATTTTCCCCTTCGTAAGATTTGTAATCTGGGACTAAACCTAAAATCAGGATGGTTGGAACGGAATTATTGAACTGACACCCGAAAAATGGCGCTTTTTCAATGAAAACGCTTTTTTTTTTCAACAAGACAAAATAACGGTGGATTTTTTTCTGAAATCTCGGATTTTTTCTGAGAAATCCTGGATTTCTATAGATTATTTAGAAGACTTAGTCCCAAATTATACATGATTTCATACCCTCCACCCAAAGACTTGAATTAAATCTAAAATCGACTGGTGTCAAAACTATTGATATTCTTACTAAACAATAATTCAAAATCTTGGACTTGATACAAGCGGGAGATGGACATGATGGAAGAAGAATAACACCTCAAGTCTATAATTGTCTTGATTCAAGTCTATAAAATGTCTTGATCTAAGTCTAAATATGACTTAATCAAAGTCTGAAAGTATGTTAGATTAAGTTTGGAATTTCCTCGTTGTAAAATTAATCATCCGGACAATACCTTAAGGTAGTTCTAACGCAAATGCAAAGTTCCGAGAATTCGATGAATTTTGGTGGACAACTAGAAAAAGTATCAAAGCATACATATGCAAAATCAGGAAACGTTTCACCGTACCGTTATTGAGATATAGTTTATAAAAAATTGCAAATATTGCATGAGAGCAATGACTTATACACTACGAAATGGACATTTATTGGACGTTGAGTCACTAAAATATACGAAGGAATTCCAACATATTCTTAAAATTCAACACAGAAGTAGTTGAATATATTGAGACTAACATATATTAAACTGGAAATTTTTTACCGTACAGTAAAAAAGTTTATAAAATTATAAAATTATTGTTTTATGGATTGAAGAACGCGATAGTAAGCGTGGCAACATCGCTTCACAACTGGCAGGCCATATGGAAAGGGGGAGCCATGAAACATCGACAAAGCGCGAAAATCAAATTACTTCTCTTTTCTGTTCTTTCTAGCATTTTTGTTTTTACAAATCTCCCCTTCGCTCTTTTTCGTGACATTTTTCGATTTTTTTTTTTAACTTCATTGTATCGGAATATTTGAGGTTATAATGATCAATATACTGTAACACATATCCACTTCGAGATGCACACACGCAGTGGAATGTATCACACAGATTTACAAATTGTGCAGTGTTGTCACGTTTGAATTTCTAAATAGAACTACGTGAAACAAGATATCAATTTATTCATTCGTTCCAATTATTTTCATGTTAAACAAGTTCATATCGTCTTGAATGTTTATGTAAATTAATTAAATTATTTTTAATTAGCTAAACAACTTTGATCTTTGAGATTTTTTTTTAAATTTTGTCTTGACTTATGTAGTTGGGTGAGAACTACCTTAAGTTTATATTAAAATTAAATCATATTCCAGTTTTATTTTTCAATTAATGAACTAATTAAACAAATGAAAAGTTTCACAATTTACACGTAAATGTGTCTATTTAAATTACATGGAATAAATTTTTTTTTCCTATGTCACTTAATTGGAAAAACGAAAATTACAAAGAGCCACCTATAAATATTAAAATCAGGAGCTCCGCTTCAAACAGGCTTCTTTTTTTACCGTCCAGTAAGTTTTCAGCCCGATTTTTTGATAAAAAAAAAGTTGCAAAAAGTATAGAATTATTGTTCTGCGTTGTTTTTATGTTGTTATTTAATTTATGTAATGAATATCACATAAAAACAGCTCATACTTATTTTTTGAATTATCTATTTCCTGCTTTTTATTTTCATTTTCAGAAAATAGTGAGTAAATATAAATTCATCAAATCCCCATTGAAAATTAGAAAAAAATTTTAATCAAGCTTAAAAAAGTCTTTGATCAAGATTTTAGAAGTTTTGGATCAAGCCTAAAAACGACTTGAATCAAGACTATTTGTGTCAAGTCTGAATCGCGGCTTGATTCAGGACTTTTTTTTTGGGTGTCCATTTTTTCCAAGTCATCAAAGATTCCCGTTTTCTTAGAATCAGCGAAAAACTAAAGGAAAAAGAATCATCGAAAAAAATGCTTTCAAAATTTCCTTTTCTCAGACGAAATGCTAGGATTCTTCCAACCTTTTCGCGGGCCAAATCGACAATTTTATGAATTTCGATATGAACTAAACAGAATCCTCTCAGGAAGAATAGTACTTTCTGAAAATTCGATCGAAAAAATCGATTCTTCATCGAATAGTCCCTTTAGTAACTGCCATTTCCTAAATAAATTTCTCTATCTGCAATTCTGAGGTTCTATTATAAATGATCATATTCTTATTAGACAGCTGCTACAATGGCTGTTGGAATTTGTGCCGCAACTTTTGCTGGATTTCTCGGTATAACAAATCTCTATGCAGCTGGTCAATTCAAAATACTTCAACTTAAATTAGAACAATCCATTTATGGTGCGGAATCTACCAATGTTGATAAATCATTTGTCGAAGTTACAATCGCTCTGAATTATGAAAACATTCGTGATTGCATCAAACGCCATCAAATTCTTATCCTATACATGGAAAGAGTGGAGAATCTTTTTAATGTAATAATGTTAACTCAGACTTTAGGAACCGTCGTGTTTCTGGCGTTCAATGGGTTTCAGCTGGTTTTGGTGAGTAAAATTATACGAAAAAATAATTTCATTTCCATTATTTAACTACAATGCTTTTCTGTTTGATTTGTCATGAGATCGAGGAAACTTCAACTTTACGGAATTTACTGACTGTACAATTTTTAATCACTGCAATGGTCCAACTTTCGTTGTTTACTTGGCCATGTCATGAAGTAATGACTGAAAGCCAAGAAATTGCTGAAGCAGCTTACAGAGCATCCTGGTTTTATTTGCCAGGTAGTAAAATTGGCAGAACCTGTAGACAATATTTATCAATAATTATTACTAGAGCACGCAAACCATGTGTTCTTACGGCTGGGAAATTCACTATAATGTCATTCCAAACATCAACTATGGTGAGCTGATACTTTTTTGGTTATGAAACTAATCTACGATAATATTTTTGATAAAATTCATTTCATAATATTTTATTAATTTTACAGATATTCAGTAAAGCAATATCTTATTTCACGATTTTGCGACAAATGAATGAGGCAACGTAAAGATATTAATCTCTGTCATAGTACGAAAACCTGCTGCTTAATTAGGGACATGATCTTTTTATGAATAGCGCTTTAACTTAACGATCACGATCTTGTAAGTGAATGCAAAAGGGTGGATCCCCTCTAGCGAAAGACAACACATTGTACTTGATAAAATGTCACTCGATACACACTGTTATAAATGCAACTATTGAATATGCTCGTTGATTAATTAACAACATGTGCGATTTTTATTGAGTAGGCTGAAAACAATAATTGGTTGTTGCGAATAAATTCAATATATCACAATAAATATTTACATTGTAGAATTTATATTTATTCGAACGTAATGTCATTTATTCAGTTCGCCGTAAATTATTTTTTTAGTGCATACTTGATATAAAATTATAGTTTTTTCACTTGTACATGGTGATGATCTACTCAAACTAAATCACATTTCTAGAATTGTGAGGCAACAACCGTTGGTAAGTTAAGGAAAAAATTCAACACAAAACTTGCTAGGAAAGATAGTAACCTTCCTACTGGCTAAGTCCATTCATCGATATTGTACCATATGTTTATCCTGGCAATTCTCCGTTTCAAGTAACTACCTTCGGATAAAGTTAAAAGTATGTGTAATTCACTAAATTCTCATACGTATATTGAATTTTTAATAATTAATAACTCTACTGAAGGAACAATATTGAAATGTAATTTTCAAGCATTTATATATGAGAGATTATTCTTGAGATACAGATTGGATATTATTTGAATATTTGTTAAGATCTAACTTATTTATAACTCGAAAAGAAATGAACAAAAAAAATAATTCATTCATTCTGATCGGTTTATTTTGGAATCTAAAATTATTTCATGCTCTTTTAGTGAACGACAAGCAAGCAACTTATTATTTTTTCCGCTGTCGTTGAATCGCTGGCAGTTGAAATTATTGGTATCAGCACAGAATGGCACAGCGTGGCTCACAGTGGAATTAGAATAGTTTTAGTGAAACTAGATGGAATCACAGTGGAACTAGAGTGGTCTCAGTTTGGTTTTTTTTTGTGTAACTTGACATTGGTTGATAGCTTTCCAACAACGCACATATTTATTCAATATTTATGAAACACACACCACGAAATTCTTGTGTACATTCTTCGAAAACATCAGTTTTCATTCGCGTAGCATTAAATGTGTCAGAACATTCAAAAAATATTATTTAAAATATTGGATAAAGATTAAATATTTATTGAAAATGAAAATATTTAAAAGCCAGTTTTCAATCTATCGACGATAGAACCAGTTATTAATTATTATTTGTTCAATTTTCATTGTGTTGCAATAGATATAATTCTAAAAGCTTTTCAGCATGTTGAATAATTTCTATTAATCGTTAAAAAAAATTGAATTTTATATATATTGAAATCGAAAATTACTGGAATACGATCAATACATGAACGATAATATCAGCAGATAAACCATTCAAGCATCGAGGGGATATAGCTTTAATTTATTCGTTCACCGTCTGAGCGATAAATTTTTTTTCAGGATTTCTACGCCCTCAACATTGGAGCTTCTGTATCCTGGCGCCAAACTTTTCACTTCTTACGCCCACTCGTTCACGTTCTTGTACAGCTTGACCTCGAAGCCAAACGCCTGCAATTAATTTTATATGAAAGAATGGAAAAAATTGAAGTTAAGAGAAAAAGAGAGAGTAGAAGTGAACAAGAATACGAGAACTATTACTCTGCACTCGTAACAAACTTGTAACGCTCTTTCGAAGTATTACTTTTACTGTCGTAACGTCAACGATCGGTACTAGATCGGTGATCATTAAATTGCGACTGGTGGCGTAATCGTGACCCTACAAAAAGTTTATCAAGTATTTCAAAAGCATCCTTTAACCTCTTCTATTTGGATACTATTATCCAACGTATTTCTATTCATTATCAACACAAAACAATTCTTAAAAAGTTGTAAAATAAAACTTAACGGTCCCAAATGAGGTTTATGTTTTTGCGGTTAAGTGCAACAGTTGATGAGCTCAACTGCAAAGATAAAGACAGTCGAATTATGACAATCAATTCAAAATTCACAATTAAAAAGTTAAAGTGAATACACCCAACAAAAAATTTTGTATAAAAGTCCAACTATAAACCAAAATTCTAATAAAAACTGTCTTACAACTTGTACCTAGTACAAAATAAAAAAAAACATGCTTATCAGCATTACGGCCATCGTTAATTATCATGAAAAATCAGAATCCGCACAATGATAATTAATACACCGAAAAATTAATATTATCATCGAATTCATTGTAAAATAAATAAAAAATGCTAAAAGTAAAGTCAATATTAAAATTCTGTTTTATACATTTTCATGTTTATGTTTATTTGTCTCTAGAAAAACGGTCCATCCTACAATTTTTCATTTGTTTCATTTCTGCTGTAGAATTATTTAAATTGAATAAATATATACTATCTTTACTCACTCACTCACTCTCTCTCTCTCTCTCTCTCACACACACACACACACACACACACACACACACACACACACACACACACACACACACACACACACACACACACACACACACACACACACACACACACACACACACACACACACACACACACACACACACACACACACACACACACACACACACACACACACACACACACACACACACACACACACACATTGACAACGGAAATTGGAGAGTGCGAAATTTCACACGAAGTTGCATCAATTTGACCGTTTGGCCCATTAAATGTTGAACAATAAGCCCGGGTGTGCTATTGTATAAGGAGAGGGTGATTATAATGACATTTGTTGCCATATAAACGCACCAGTAGCGTGGTATACTCTCGCTTCAACTATTAGATTTTCAGCCCGTTTACTGCGCTCATAATGGCGGAATATCGTTGCATTGTGGCCAACGAATTTGCCGATGCATAGGAAAACCATTCAAATGTGCACGCACATATTGTTATACCTATATGTAGGTTCACTATAGCTATATATACGTAGCGGAAAATAGGAGGAATGAAAAATCGGAAATATTTACACCTCAGGGCTTCAAGACATATATGTATGTATATGTATGAATAAATAGGGATCATTTCGTTGATATATTAATAGACTGAATAAATCGCTGTTTTTTTTTCCGATTTATGATAGTTGATGAAATATTTCATTATGATAGTTCAATCGCTCTGAGGCATGAAATATAATTCATGGAGGTTCTGTATCATCTTTGTTTGTTTATATGGAGAAAAACATGGGGACTTTTGCATTTAAGAGATAGCTGTCATCGGAAAGTAATGATTGAGTTATACTTGGACATTTTGAGGTAGTTTATGAGTTGCAGTTGAATCAAAAAGTTAGTTAGGATTACCCGAGTCGAAATACCATTCCTAATTTTAGGCTCTTACTCCTTCAGTATGGAGCAGTTAGGAATAAGAAAGCAGGCCCTAACGTAACTTTGCTTGCAATGACGTGATTTAGATACTCCTTTACGTCTGCGCGCAAAAGAAATTTGGATTTCTTCTACTTACAGGCGTAAGGAAGGATGTGTCGCAATGCCTCGTTCGATACTATTTATTCTTCGAAGTTTTTTTTATTATTCTTATTGAAAAATATCACAAATAATGAATTACACACGAAGAGAATTTTAGGTTAGAAAGCTGTGTAATATGCGTATAAGTTCAATATTTGGAAACTACACAAATAAACAAAAAAGTAAGGTTGTAAGACATCAAGAAAAGCAAAGCCTTGAATTAGATTTTTTTTTTTCAATTTATTCACATCAATACCACTTCTGCATATATCAACTCTCACTGATTAAAATATACAGCACAACATAAAACTCAAGTCCAGCTTCACTTTGTATCATAATAACATCGTTTTTATGAATATTGTATTATCATGTGAATATAACATTAAACTGATCACAGCGGAAAATTACATTGGCATAACTAAACATGAACAAATGACAATACAAGATGAAACATGTATTTTAATACAAGAAACATATAATGTCAATAAATATAACAATGACACATCGGAACAGCCTATAGTAGTATAGTCATTTGTTACTGTGTCGCTGTTGTGCAATGGTCGGAAGTTGCTGATGATTTTACGAAATCGGTCGATCGATCGCTCTTTCGGGAAGTAAACAAAAGTGAGCTTGAAAAGAATTCACATATACCCGAGTCGAAATTTACGTACTACTTTCATACTTTATTTCTACAATATGCATACATTATAATTTAAATCCTCTTTTACTCCTGTAAGGTGGCAGAAAATTTGGATTTTTTCTACTTGTAGGCGCGAAGAAGGATCTTATAGGACTTAGGAGTATCATATAAGGTTCAAAGAGCTTCTATAAGCATAGAAGTAGGACATAAATTTCGACTCGAGTAGACTTGAACTTTTAATTTTTGAAGAGGTGAAGGCGCGAAGAAGGACTTCATAGGACTTGGAGTATCATATGAGATTGAAAGAGTTCTTAGGATCATGGAAATAGGACATAAATTTCGATTCAGGTACACAGTAAAAAAATTTGAATAAAAGTCCAGTTAAAATTTTTTTTAATAGAAATCCAACCTGAAAATTATGTTGAAAGAATTAATTATTTGTTTAATACTCTCGGAAAAAATTGAAAAATATGTTAACTCAAAATGTAAAATGTCTGAGAGACAAAAAATTTAGTGAGAGATTCAACATGAAATATTATTCTTTTTACGGAAAATTATTTTTCACTTTATCAGATTTTTTTTTGTATGAGCACGTCACTTAAATGGACTTGGAGTTTGCTTGGAGGTCATCGCAGCACATCAGTTTGACACGAGCTTGTGGCTGCTCACGATGTGAGGATATATTGTGAATCATCATCGTCTGAATGCTGGACTCGTACTCAAAATGATGTAAAGTATAGAGTGTGGTGAGAGAAGGCAAGGACAAGGGTAGAGAGTGAGAGGTTTGGAAATACTTGAAAAGTTTTCAACGATTTTATACAGGTGACAGGAAAGCTGGGTAAACGTGCGATTCCCAGGGATTCGGTTGCAAAAATTTATTGCTGCTCGTGGCGACGTGCAATCTTATTTTGTTGCATTTCTCTATACATCTACTTGAATATAACTTTTTGAAAAGTATTGTTACCAGCTGGACTTTGATTCACTTGATTGTTTACAACTTTCCATATCATTTTATCATACTTATCTTTACTCTATTTTATGTGATTGTTTTCAAACTTTTTTTTATATAAATGAATTATTTTATCTTAATGTATTATCAAAAATTTTGATTGGACTTTTACAAAAAATTTTTTACTGTGTATAAAGAAGAATCAGCGAATGGAAAAAAATTAAGAAAAAGAGCAATAAAATGGCGAATAGCACTTGGTAATTTAGTATTAGTATAAAAAAGTCGAAGTTGTATGAAAAAACGGTCACGTTTGTTTCCCACATGTTGTCGAGCTTTTGCTATATATGCTAAGAAAAAAAGCTCCTGAAGAACAGCGGTTTTGATTTGACCATTAGGATGAATAAACGTGTTAAGACCCGAAACAACTATTGCATATTATCAACAAATTATTGAACAAACGTATCTAATATTCCAAAACACAAAATCAACGATTCATTTATTTTTATACTTCTTGAAGAAATAATATAATAAAATACATTATACACTGAAAAATATCCATAGTTGTATCGATGAATATCAAAACTAAAAATACCAAATTAAATATATCAATATAATTTTCTTTGTTCTCTCACAAATTAAATATATTTATTCAACTTGTTATTTTTAGTGAATTAATATTTTTAGTTTTGGTATTATCGATATGATAATTCGATATTTTTTAACGTTTTACACAACCCTCGTTACAATTTATGAGAATATAAAAGCACTAACAACAGCAACAATGATTTTTGTTCTTAAGTTGCACTTTAACTGTACATCACTTTTCTTGCAATGTCATTCTGATGCAATCTTTGAAATAGCATCTGGTTAAATAACCACTCAGTAATATTTTGTCATGAACAATAGAAATGATAAATACAGATGAGAATATAAATGCGAGTGTACGATATGGGTTTTTGAAAAGTTAATTGTTTTTAAAGATATGAATAAAGAAATAAATATCTATGACGTATGCATTTTAATAATGGATTCATATTTAAAAAAAAAACAAAGTGTTTTACAAAGATATGAAGCAATACAGGGTCGTTTCAATCTCTCTCTCTTTCTCTCCATCTCTGAATAATTTGAGTGGAGAAAATAATAATTATATTTATTAATCGTGAAAATGGTTTCACTTGAAGTAATGTATTCACAGCAGTTAGTTCACAGAATGAATAGAATCCATTAAGGAAATATGTATGATAATCATTTTTCGAGTGAAGTTATTTTTTTTTTGCATACAATTAGTATAGGAATTTATTAATTAGTTATATAGAGTTGAGAGAGAAATTGAATTGCTAGAGAACAAGGTGAAATGGGATGATGTATTAGAAAATGTAAACATTAGAAGAAAAAAATACAAATCAAAAAATTTCCCTCACTGAGAAGCTCAAATAAAAAAAGTGTCTTTATATTTTTATCAAAAAATTCATGAAACCTTCTTTTTCAAAATACCAGTGTATAAAACACGATATATGAATAATCAATTAAATTAATAATAAAAATATAATTAATAATTTATCTGAAATATTTCTCTTAAAAAATTTCAGTTTTATATTACATTGAATTTATTTTAATGCAATCGATGTTATTTTTTTTCAAATAAATATCAGATAATGCATAAATTTTAGCTTTGCCTATTCAATAGTTATTGCTCAATTCTCTTTTCGTGTAGAATGATGAAAATATTGGTTCTCAACGTAACACATCGTATGTATTGAAGTATATAATATACATCGGCAGACGATGCCGACGACGCGGAATGAATTCACATTGTGTATGGTGGATAATGGGAAAACGCAAGTGCACAAAGTTACCATGACGATCTACCCACAAACAATAAACCAAAAAAAAAAAAAAAAAAAAAGAAAAAAGATAAAAGAATAATATTTGATATTGCCGTGCACACATCATTTTTCCTCAACTTTCGATTTATCGACTATAAATAAAATTTTTTTACTTTTTACAATATATTGATTTATTATTACTCTATCATTGAGTTGGTTCCATTGAAGATTTTTATTTATAATTATACAGAAAAAAATTTTGTATAAAAGTCCACTAAATATTTGGGTTGAAATTTTTATTGACGATTATTTCAAAACAAAAGAGAGATTAAATCAAGAAAATTTTTATGTGATTTGGTTTGATATAAATAATCGTGTTGAACATTCGGAAATAATTGAAAAAAGGAGATTAAACGGTTTTCGTGGCGCCGCCAAATGACCTTCTATTTTAGTAGAACTCGACGAAATAAGACTTTTTTGAAGAATGCAATTTTTCGATATCTCGCTTAGTTTTCGAGATATCGAAACTTCAAAACTTTTTTTTAATTTTTGATTCCATGTTATGTTTGATAGTTTTCGACGAAAAAAGACTTTGTTAAGTCTTACTTTGTCTCGGAAAGTATCCATGTATGTATGTGTGTAGATCATGAGTGGGATCCAGGAGCAGAGCATCGGCGGGAGGTTGGGGGCGGAGCTTTCCATTTTGAAAATGAGATTAAAAATATAAAAAAAAGAAACATTATATTTTAGATAAAACTACAAATTAAAATCGATTTTGATGATTTCACCAAAGACAAATTAATTTATAAAATAATAAAACATTTTATGAAAAAATTTATCAATGCTCAAATCATTTGTTTATAAATGTAAACAAATCTCAAATATGAATATTAATGTAAACAAATAGTGCATTATCAGTTACTATTCTTTCTGTATTTAAGTGGGGGTGGAGCGCCCCCCCCCTTCCACTTAAAGTATAAAATTCCTAAATCTCAACAAAGTATGTAAACAAAAAATCTAAAATTCCAAGAATCTTGTGTCTTATTACATTTATAGTTCAAATTCCATTTGATAGTGCGACTGTGGCGGTAAAATTAGTTTTGTGACGCTTTTATTCGCGCTAAATTTGAAAATTTGTAGTTCAACATAAGTATATTTATACTTGTTTCTTTAGAAGTATTAAAGATGATGTCATTTTTATTCGAAATTCATTTTTCTGCAGATGAATTTCATCAAAATGCATTGCGAGAAAAACAATTTTTTGTTCAATTTTTCAAAATTCTAAATTCGATATCTCGAAAACAAAGCGAGATATTGAAAAATTTTATTCTTCAAAAAAGTCTTATTTCGTCGAGTTCTACGAAAATACATGGTCATTCGGCAACGCCACGGAAACCGTACACCTGCCTGAAGAAATGTTTTTAGTTTGTTTAAATTAGGGGAAGAGTGCCATGAAAGAGCCAAGTTCTGAAAGAGCCATTATCATTTACGCGGTAATTTTCGAACAAATCATGGATGTATATTATTATTTTATGATGGTAACACTAGCCAAATGTCGCCCACAAACATTTAACAGTTTATCAAAAATAAATAACGTCGATACGACATATTGAAGATTTCGTCGTCAAAGAGTAAGATTTTGAGTTCATGTTATTTGTTTTTTGACGTATATAGGGACAAAACTAATAGCAATATGATTATACAATTATTTTATAGATATATTAGGCCTTCTAATACCATATATATTTTGCAGGCAAATCTTTAATTTCATACTAAATTTCGGGGTTATGTTTCTTGGCAGAATATGTTTTGAAAGAGCCGGGCTGCAGTGTGATGAAAAAGCTAGCTTTATATAGTCCTTCAAAAAAGCTTTTACTAAGAAATCTAAAATAAGTAATGATACAGACTCAGATACATCAAATAAGATTATATGAGTTCTTAAAAAGATCGTACCTGGTCAGATTTCAATGATTGATATCAATCGGCTAATTTCATGAGAATTTTTTAGATTCAAGTGAATATTTTATTCACTTAGTTTACGTTATATAAAAAATTTTATAATCATAAAAGATATAAAATTATATCTCTACATTATGTGTAAATAATATCTTGGTTAATCTAAAATTTCAGTCCTGTAATAAGAAATTGGCTCTTTCAAAACTTTGGGTGGCATTTTCAATGCCTATGTGTTATGAAAGAGCCGAATTTCATTATTTTTATAAATGGTTAGAAGTCCAAAAATACCGATAATTTCGAAAAATGTTTTATGGCATCATGTACACAAATGAATAAACAATTACTTATCATACAAATTTTTTTAATTATTTATTTTCTTTTATATTATTTATCCCTCTTTTCAAAACAGGCTCTCTCATGCCGTTCTTCTCCTACTCTCTTACTAATTCAATAAACAAAAATATTGTGTTACATTCAACTCAAAATATGAATTTAAATCCAAATTAATTTTCTTCTTCCACACAAATTTTCATTTAAAAATTTTTGGTTCAAAACCAGTCAACACAAATATCTAATAAATTTTTACACAAAATTTTTCACTACACATCAACTAAATTGCACGAATTTATTTCAGTCACGCAATTTCAGTGAACCGTCACCAAATAAATTTCGTTACTGAATTAATTTACGCTGTATCGAAGATTGAAATAATTAATGACGGTGGAAACCAGTATATGAATATCATGGACCATGTATAAAGCGTTAAATTCGAGTGTGAGAAGGCAAAAATACACATTCGCATATTCCAACAATGAACAATGCATCAAGTGCATTTATAAATGCTGGTAATGTTGTCCAGCAGTTAATAGAACGCAACTTTTCACTGATTTTATCCTCACAATTATTGTCCTCATGTGTACATATACACACCCATATAAATCACACATAAATATAAATATATTTCGACAATGGTTGTGTTCACATTTTATAATTGAATGCGGAAATAGCTCGACCACGGAATAGGCTGATGGTGTGACATTCGCGGTGGTTTAGTTATAGGGACAAAGCAAAAAGCTCATATTATCATGAGAGAACGAGATGGCAAGGGAAAAACAGGAACAAGAGCAAGAGAGACATGAAGAGAAATTTATATATATGTATACATGTATATATAGACAATACTGCGGCAAATTGTTTAAATCATGAATGGTGATTAAAGCGAATGTTCGCGCGCTGTTCTCCATCATATAGGGAAATTCTAGTACATTTTGTGCTTTACATAGCAACGTAATATTAAATGTGTGTGCAGGTATATATGTGTAACTGAATGCTCCTCCCACATCTTCATTTGGAGAACTGATAATTAATTTGTAATAAAAATATTAATACCGCATTTTGCATTGAAGATTATTTGTGTATTGTTGTTGGATTGATCTCTTTCCGTTGCAGCCGAATAATTTTGAATGGGTTGTAGGATGATTTAATCATTGTGGGAATAATGATTGGGTTTATTATATTGGTTGGTTTTGTAATTGTTTATTGAATTTTTTATGTGAGGAATAAATTGGGAAAGATGGTTTTATTATTTTTTTATTTGTATTTACGCAGTGGAGAATTTACTGTGTAGAAATTTGCTTCGGCACTTTTTAAAATGAATTTTGTGGAAAAGTTTAGTTGAAATTTGTGTTGATTAGTTTCAACTCGAATTTTGTACCGAGTTTTAACACAAAAATTTGTGTTGAAGGAAGATAATTATGTTTAACAATAAGAATATTTTATGTTGAATGTAACACAAAAATTTTTGTTTGTTAAGCTAGAAAAATTTTGTGTTAATTAAGTAAACGAATAATTCAACACATTTTAAAAAAATTTTTTCCAAGTTATCAACATCTTTTTTCGTATTAAATCCAATTACAGATGCATTATTTTGTTGATTTGACCTCACTATTGTGTAAAAAACTGTAAAAAAAAATTCCTAACAAAAATTTCAAGTGGACTTTTATACAAAATTATTTATTATCTATATAAAAATTTGTGGCAATGAAAAGTTTCAAAGTTTCTGCTTAGATAAACAATACTAATTCAAAGTTTTTCACTGTTTTCTATACAATCGATTATTGTATGTATATGTGTGTGTGTGTGTATGTGATGGTAACAGGTGTGAGCAAACAGGTGGTACCATGGTTCAATTGTGCCTAAAAGCCCAAATTCAAATATGGTTTCATTATTTGACAACGGCTAATAAATTATTACGTATTTCAGTACGTTAAAAAAATAATTATACAAATAAAATTTATTATTTCAACAAAAATCAAACTGATATTCATTGTCAATTCATAAATATAGTTTTATTTATTCCAAATTGAACATTCGCTAATGAATTTGTTCATTTGTGTAGTGATTTACAGTTGATAATATACAAATAAAATAGCATGCAATGTAAATTATGAAAAATTAACACATTAAATAAACATTCATACGTAATCATCATCTAAATTTCTGAATAAATATGCATAAATCATTCTATTTATTATATATTTACATAAAAAACAAAATTTAAATCGATACATTTATTTATTGACTCTGAACCTTTTATTTCCATTGAATTATAAATGTGTATAATTACAAAATGCGAAACATATATTGAATATTTTGGATTTTCAACGTTCGGATTGTATATGTACAATGTACATAAATGACCCTATTCAAACAAAGCAGCTTATATACTTAGTCGATGCTTATATAATCGATTTGAAATACATATAAATTTATTCAACCGTTGAACATCGAAACATATTAATAAAGTTTTTTTATTTATATAAATTTTAATGGTTAAATAATACCAAAATCATAAAATAGCACGCCATTTTATTCGGACATAAAAACATATAAATATATGATACATGATTATTTTTTATAAACAAAAAATATTTGTAAATATTTCAGCAGAATACATGGAAAAATTATCTATTGAAAAAAATAAATTTGATGATATGCAATGAATAATATCCTCGTTGGATTTATTCATATTTGCATCCATATTATTCAGGATAATTTTCGGAAACTTTCCTATGTCATGAATTATTATGGAACAATGAATATTTGATTGATAATAAAAAGCCTACATGAAACAATCACAATTCGATTGAATATTATAAATTAAATTCATCCAAACTAATTTTATTCTCAGAGTATTATTACATATTTATATAAATTCTCACTATACTTATTCATAATGAGACATTCTGAGTAAAAAAAAAACTGTCCCTAAAGTATGCGTTGGATTTATTTCCAGAATTTACCCCCTTAAAAATTCTAAATATGAATTTCAATAACAAAACTGATCGAGTATTACGCCGTGGCCAAGTACCAGGACTCTTACTTAAATAATAAAATAAAATAAAATGAAATAATGTCGTCGCATTTTTGCTTCACTGGGTTTTATTCTCCCTCGCACGACTCATCGCGTTGCTTGCGTTGTCTCCCTCTCTCCCTATATAACTCCCTCACATTTTCCAAACGTTTACCATTAGACCGTTGTGGCAGTGTTGTACTTTGTGAAACGCTAGCACGCGCTTTCTACTCTGCACTATGAGTAAAATAGAATTTTTCCCGAAGCTTCGTGGAACCGTATGAACAAACATATTTATTTTTATCGTGAGAGCGCTCAGCTGCAGTAGAAAAAGCTCAGTATACAGACGACTCTCCCTGAAAAGCTGAGAGAAACGATATATATATACATATCAATATATGTAGTCAATGCAACCATCTCAGTATACCAAAACTCTTCCTCTCTCTTGCACTCTTTATATACGAGAATTCGTGGTACTTTTTATTATTGAATCCGAACCATGTGGCTTCTGTCTGTCTATCCGTCTCAGTTTCTTTCTCTTTTTCTCATTCTACACCCATTCTCTCTCATTTTCTCACATTTCCACTGTCTATTCTCATCCTCATTCGTTCGAAATCCGTACGTGGCATTTTACCCGTACACGTTGACTTTCATTGTCCTTTATTTTTCGATAAAAAATGAAGAAAAGTAGGGAAAATAAAAAGAAAAACTACACCGACCAGTTTCGAATTAACTTAAGCAAAAAAACGGAGCTTATAGATATATATATATATATATATATATATATATATATATATATATATATACATGTATATATTTTATGCCTATATATATGCGTACTTGATGTGGCAATAAATTCAAAAGTTCACACGTTGTGGCTTTTATATTGAATGAATAATATATACCGATATGGAGTCATATGTCAGTAAAAATAGTATGTATTTTGATAGACATATGTATAGGAGAAGTATATGAGTATGTGTAGTAAAAAATTTTAGGTTAAAGTCGACGAGAACTTTGAGTTAAGTGTTTTTAAAGCGAAATTTGTATTAAATTTCGACAACAAAATTTGTGTTGAAGCAAAAAAAATAATTTGGTTTGGAATTAATAATATTTTAAATTAAATCTAACACAAAACTTTCATTTATCATAACATAAATTAAATGTTAAATCGGTAAGTAGTTAAATAAATAAATTTTCGTAATTCTTCCTAAATATTCTACATATTATTTATATCAAATCAAATTATACACATTTTTTTGTTGACTTGATCTTAGCTGTAAAAATTATATTGGAAAATATTTCAACACAAATTATTGGACTTTTATACAAAATTTTTTACTATGTATAATTTTTTATTTCACCTTCATATTTATTTATTTATTCATTTATTTATTTATTTATTTTCTTACAATCCGAAATATCACTCAGGTAAAAATAAAATTGGATTTTACCGTCTCATATTGTCCTATATGACATCATCATGTTGTCCACATCCCCACAAAATTATCACTTAACGATGAAAATAAAGGGCAGGAGGAGGGGGAGGGGGTTAAAGCACTATTATTATCCATATATAAGGGGTTGAAGTATAAGGAAGGGCACTTGATTCCTGGTTAATAAAACGTTACGGGTAACATAAAGTGATACGATGATATATTACACGCAGTGGCGAGAAATACAAGAGGGGTAAAATCATATATATTATGTATATAACTATGTTTAAGTATATATATGAATACATAGATGCAATAGTATATGAGTAAGAATGTGGTAGTGGCGCAGCCGCAAACCGTTCATGAAACCACCCTCTGGGCGAACGTTTTTATCCCAGTGAAACAGCAAATTCGTGAGATTCAGTAGTAGTCGACTGGTATGAACAGACGCAACATCGTTAACGTTCAACACATCACGTGTGAGAATCGGGGAGTAAATTTATGGCACTGCAGTGTATTTTATCAACCCTCAACACTGTTGATATATTAAAAAGCTTTAGTATAATTGTTTTGTGATAAATATATAATTGTGATAAAATTATTATTAGATTGATGGTTGGAATTTTTCCAAGTTGAAATTCAATTCCTAGTGTGAAAATAAAATTATTTTACCTCTTCTATTTATTATTATTATCATTATTAATTTTTTGACGTACGTACCGAGTGAAATTTCCTGCAGGCGATGCGAATTAAACAGAGTGGAAAAGAGGAAGAATTAAAAAATAAATAATAAATAAAAAATAAAAAACGAGGAAACAACGGAAGAATGCATATAAAAGCGTGAGCGAGTTGGAGATATATAAATTTTTCGTCTCGAAGAGTTAAGGATGAAAAAAGTGGTATGAACAGTGAAATTATTTATTGTGTGCTTTATTTGTTTACTGAAAAAGTTGAAAGGAAAGAAAGAATAATTAGTTTTCTTGGTTTACGAAAAATAATGGGTATATCTGCTTTGTTTGTTTGGTTGTTTATAAATACATATAAATATGAAATATTCATATCATTGTACAGGGTGACAAATGAAAAGTTGGATAAATTAATTATTTATAATTTTAAAATGATATGAGAAAATCTATTAGAAAAATAATTTCTAGTATTTCTTCTTCTAAAATTAAACAAGTTTTCCTTAGTTTTCAAAATCAGTTTGATCATTCCGTGAATTTTGTTGGAGATTACTTCGAAAATATTCACCATTAATAATCATCCTCTGTCCAAATTTGATTGAATCTCTAAAATGTCAAATAATTATCTGCTAGAAACGTCCGATTAAAAAAAAACCCACTTCAAAAAGAATTGAATTCTTCACCGAATCCATATGTATTTTTATTTTTTCCTCCCTGTCCTCATTTCAAAATTATAAATGATCAGTTCCGGCAACTTTCTATTTGTCACCCTGTACAAATTTCAAGTATAAACATAAAATCATTGCCCGTCACCAACTCTCGTGGGTGGACGTTGACCGGATATTATGCCCAATGTTGGCGCGCGCAAGATCACACTTGTCGATAGCACATTCACATTTGTTTGTATGATAAATTCCAGTTGATAAGTAGAATAAAAAGGAAAAGAAAATGAAAAATAATGCATGTATTTGAAACGTAATTACACACCAACATATTCTCCATGTTCATTCAGTTCATTATACCGAAACAGTTGATTTTACCCTATAGCCTCTCTATTCACTTGACTTTAACGAGCTGCGTTCAGGCACAGCTGTGACATTCTGATAATCACCATTCACACATACATGTCTTGATAAATTGCGCACAGAGTTAATGAATCAATTTCAACTTGATTGACATATTATATCCACATACTTGTAGCAATCACAATTGAATGTCTATTTTACATAATCGAAAGAAATATTTTATAACAACAAAATCATTAATTAATTTCCTATTACTTGTTGCATCATTAATTTAAATTCATTCAACTTTATAATAGATTTTTACTGTTGCATCAATGTTAGATTCTAAATTATTATTAAATTTAGTACTAAAGTGATTTTAATGTATTCAGCCAATTTGATTCAACCGCTTTGTTTAAACTCCATTGAGCGATTTCTCTTCAATGGGTTTGCCATGCAAATACGTCAAGGTAGAGCTGTAACAAGAAGGAAACAATCAAGCAAGTCCAATTGGAATTCGATCCAAGTGCAAACGTATCAAATTGTGTGACGTTAAAACAACTAACTTCAGCTCGGGTGAACTAATGGACCTGTCCTATTGCTAGTTAGGTGTATACTTACCCCAAAACAACTTGTTAAACCACTTAATTGTGTTTGGATGTTGTCTTTGTTATTTAAAAGATTGGAATCATGTTATAGGTTTGATCGAATTATTGTATCTCCTAAAGTTATAGATCAACAATCATAAAATCAACTTGTTCGCTTAAAGAAATTTCTCAGACAAATAAGAAACCAATTATTAAAAAAGAAAATCGTGAAATTCATCAAAATATATCTGTTATAAATACGTCAATATTTCAAAATAGTTTTATTCAAAGTTTATTTACTGGTAGGTCAACTCGTGGGGGGGAAACCAGGAGAAACATCACCACTCGACTGAATCAAACTTGCAAGTTTTTGATGACTTCCGGCCTCAACATATTCCTAGATACATAGCACAATTCACACCGCGACATATTCATTCTCCTTCATCTCCCACATTCTATCTCACTCAAACTCATCTACCCTCGTGTGTTAACTTTGATTGCTGCGAAACTGTTGGATGGTTCAGCCAATGGGCGGTCCATCGTCACTAGATGCATACAAAGCTCAAGCGGCTGAATCCCAAGACCAAGTTACGAGAGAGTATATATGGAGTTTTGATAAATTTTCTGATGCGCAAAACTACAATATCTCAAGGGAGGTTCAAAGCTGAGGACATCAGACTTTCAGTCAATACACATATGTCTGAGTAAAGATTATATTTATTTTATTTTGCGAAAATGTGTGGAAATAATTTAGTTTTATTATTCTTTCAAAGCTTTTAAAGTGATCCAATAAATTTAATGGTGCATAAAATAATTTATGCAATAATTTATATAAAATTCTGAATTGATAATATATATAATAAAAATTTTTCAATTTAATCATGTCAAAAGTTTGTGTAAAACTGCGCCGGTTTAAGAGAATTATACAAAATTATCCGACATATTTATACACTTATACTGAAAAATATATAACTTGATTGAAAAAGAGCTTGCAGTTAATCATTAAATGTCGAAAATTGCTCGAAAATTTTCGTTTATATGATGCTCAATTTTTTTTATTTTTACCCTCATCATTTCTCGCCCGTTCTTTTTACCCCTCACATTCTTTTTCATATTTCTCTTAAGCTCGTTTACGTTTTTTCTTGCCTCGCGTTTTACGATTACGAGCGTGGGGTGGATAAAATTTATGGTGAGTTGTGTGCATCGACTTTTTGGACAGAAATGGTATGTAGTCGTCAGAGAAAAAATAACGACATTTCATTCGACACAATGTGCACAAAGCAAAAAGACTAAACAGTAAATATATTATGTACTAACAGTAAAATGAACATTTTTGTTTTATATATTTACAGATATTTAAGCATTAACCAATTTTATTTTTTATTTACTACATCATTCGAGCACATTTTTTTCCCCCATTCAGGATGATTTATCGATGAGTAAAAATGGCTTTGAATTATTGTCGTTATTACTCGTGAAGTTAATCAATATAATTCTATCTATCGATTATATTCTATCGAGATAATCCCTCGGGAATAATTGAAACTACATTCAAAGAGATTTGATTTTTCATGAGTACATAAAATATTTATACCACTATTAAAATTAAAAAATATCATATAACATTAAATCCTTTGTGAATAATAGAAATCGTCGCTATACTAAATTGAGTTACTATTGTGTGTGTAGCGAATCTAAAATGTACCTTGGTATCCTATTCTGTATTTTGTGCGCATTGTATCTTCTTCTCTGTGACACTTGTAACAACAAAACCACCATATACATGTACATATATTTGTACATATAGTTATATAAATATATTATGTAGTTTGTAGCAACATTGTAATCCTACAGTTGCAACCAGTGGACTTTTCACCACCGGATAAGCCAATATCAATTGTGGTTCTTGATAGCAGATAGTTGTCGAAACAACTTGAATTGTAATAGTTAGGAAATACCAAATGCGTTAATGTAAAATACAGGATCGAAGCAAAGGCAGAGTTTACCAAATATTCTCTTCATATGATTTTCAAAGTATATCAATTGTATCACTGTATTGATACCAGCAAACCATCTATTATTGATAGATACACTGGTCAAACAAGTGAAATAACATTCCCCATGAGAGCAATTGAATCTGATATAAGGCAGCATAACATTGAATTAACGAAGCTTCTCTTTATTTCGAAAATATTCCATTGAATTATTCACCAGACATATGTGGATGTCTATCACAAATAGAATTGATTATGACGTCGCTCGTATACATTCCTTTTTCTGTAAATAAACCCAGTCTATTACATATCCCCTATCTATAAATGTCTTTGTACATACCTGTTTATATACAGATATATACAATAAATGTTGGCGGAAATATAGCTGTAATGGAAGGTTTTAAGTTTCAATATTTATTCGCATCATATTATTGGAAAACGATCAATGAAATGTTGCATTACATATAAAATGCATGTTGTGTATGTATATATGCGTATTCATGTACGTGCGGATGTCTCATGGTGTTATTGTGACTTGCTTATATACTGTATATACATGTATATATGTATTTTCACAACGTGATCAAACATCTGTTGCAATCGGTTTACAGGACCAGCTTGAGATGATGATACACATTTACTTGGTGCTTTTATGTTCGTGTTTGGTTCGTGGAAAGATTGGTAAGTTTTTTTTTTTTTTTATAAATATATTTACTTTTCATAATATTTTAATTTCATTTGGATTTATTTATTTCAGGATACTTTTGGCACATTACCGATATTCATTATGATCCAAAATATTCATCGCAAGGTAATGCAGCAAGTAGTAAGTTATAATTTTATATACACACAAGCTTATAAAGTCCATTTATCTTGCTCTCACTTTCTTCTGCTTTCCGTGTGTAGTTTCTTACCTATAAATATTATATACATCAGTTTCATCCTTCTCTTTTACTCTGTCTGACCCACTGAAACTATCATTCCAAGCTTCTTCCAGTTACTTATCCAAACTTCAACGAACATATACACATTTATATGTTTTTTTTTTATTATTTGTTAAGTAAGTAATGGTATATGTGCTCCTTCCTACTCTATTCCTTCGCATTCGAGGTATTTCATTTCTTTTCACAGCATGAAACCCACTTCAACACCAACTTCCTCTCAATCTTATTTTATTTACGCTTTTTTTTTTGTTTCCAGTTTGTTTTTTTTGTTCCCCCCGTTTATTTAAGTGAGACTGTTGAGTGTCTATATACACAAGGAACAAGATAGAAGTGAAAAAAAATCCGAGATTGGAAATGGGGTAAAGATAACTAAAGCTTAAACCACAACCCACTTGTCTTTATATTATGTATATGTACATGTTATATGGCCACTCTAATATATATGTATATATAAATGCTGGAGGGGCCAAGTCAAGTTCTCTTCAACGACGCCAAATCCGCCATTCTTTTCTCGTTTTTCTTAGTTGATTGCCGCTTAAATTAATTCAATTTATCTTGATAAAGATTGACCGAGTATATAGCAAGGAGCTTTCAAGCTTGATTAATTTCAATAGCTAATATAAGCAATTATATTCCATAATATTTGTTTCATAATATTTTATAATATTTCATAATATTATAGGTCAATGGGAAAATAATGTATTTGTATAGTTTTCATATTTAATCAATGATGTAATCACCCTCGTTATCTACAACCTTTTGCAATCTAGTATATAAATTTTCAATGAAGGATCGAAGAAAATGATTGTTTTTTGACCAAAATGAATAGCAATATGCACAGAAATGACATTACATGGAGAGAAAAATCGTATAGAATTTTTGTAGAGAAAATCAAACAAAAATTACCATGCTGTCTAGTAATCGAGTCACAACTATTAGGAAAACAAAAATTATTTACCAACTATATGAATATTGACAGGAGTAACTGTCATAACTGTTGGTGGCACCTGAGATGAAGTGATCCTCTGGCACAAGAAATTTTACTGTGCCAGACCTCTAAAAATTAGCAATAGCACTCAATCAAAAATTTTTACTTTAAAATGAAAATTCACAATTAGACCCTTAAAATATCATATGACGTCTATATAATTCTTCATAAAATCTTTTTATAAATGTATTCATTTGTTTATAAAATGGTTTTTATATAGAATTATATAGACGTCATATGATATTTTAAGGGGCTAATTGTGAATTTTTATTTTAAACCAAGTATTTCTTATTGAGCGCCACTGCTAATTCTGTTATGGATGAAACATATTATTAAATATTTTAATATATAAATAAATTATATAAAAAGAATAAACGAAAAAATCAAATGAATAAATGAGGAAATAAAATGAATAAATAAACAAAAAAATATATAATTTACAAATTTAATACGATTAATTTGTTTCCAAATAACACTTTTCAATGGCAACGTTGACCGTTGTGAGTTGCAATACGTTATGACGTAACAGAATGCATTGAAAGAACAATAGACACACAAAGTCCCGAAAAATGCCGATAACCCTCGACGAGTTGCATTACAGGCGTGTTATGAGCCAACAAAGATCAAAACATTGGTACCAATGAAGCGAGCCCCGATTGCTAGACAGCACAGTCGAATTTTCTTCGTTTGAAAGATAAATATTTAAAAAAATGCTATTTATGACTGTTTTGTAGTGCACATCATAATAAAATTTCGGAGATTTTTCTCTCCATATAGTTATAGAGAAATAATTATGATAATGAATCAAATAAAAAATGTTTAATGTTATAGTATGCTGGAACACGAGAATAAATAATGATGTTGGACATATGAGATCAGATAGAAAAGTCGCTGGAATTTTTGGTAACTATAGTTGCGATTCACCTTGGGCGTTGATTGAATCTGCAGTTCAAGCAATGAAATCAAAACAGGACGAGGGAATTGAATTTGTTTTATGGACTGGGTAAGAATTATTTTATTGTATTTCAATTATTTCTTGTCTAGTTCATAACAATTGCAGCAATTTGTAGGATTGAGTTGTAATTGTAATGAGTAATTCACAATGTGATGTGTGAATAATAGAACCAGACGGAAAATTCATTTTGGCAGATATGTAATAAAATTTCCATGTTTTTAACTATGTCACATATTCTATAAACAAATGATATATAAAATGTAATAGTTGCTATTACAAATGCATCAAAAAATACATCTATACATTTATGTGGATGTATATTAAATAAGGTTTAGTGAGATAAATTGACCTATGTTGAGAAAATTCTCAATTCAATTTTTTATTTCTTTGATTTATTTAATCAAGTCTGTTTCAACTGAGAAATAATTTTTCAATGTGTAGTCATTTTTATTACTAGAATTTTTTCACATGAAAATTCTGAAAATGCATTGAATAGCAGAACTAATCGAGTATTAAGACATGATCAAGTACCAGAGGGTTTTCATCGTAGAACTGTTTTCATCATAATAAACACATTATACATCGGTATTACCGTTGTTATTTATTACAGTGATGCGTTAACTCATGCAAGTGAAATGAGCGAAGAGGTACGCTTGGAGTCGTTGAAAAATCTGACGGATCTATTGTCTCATACTTTTACCAGCCAATTTGTATTCCCGGCATTAGGCCACGAGGACGTTGGCTTGAACTTTAATCAAACAGCAGTATTATGGAAACACTGGTTGCCAAGTGAAGCACTTCAAACATTTGAAAAATGTACGTCGAGTTCATAATATTTATTCTATTAATTTGCAGTATCAATTTCGTAATTTTTAATACTTATTAAACTTTTTTTTTTCGTATTAATTCGACAGTATGAAACTCATTTTCATTAGTATATTTTCACCATGGAAAAATCACGAACAAAAGTAACTATCTCTGTATATACAAAAGTAACGCTGAAGACTTAATTTGTGGCGCATAAATTTACGAGGTATTTTGTTTTCTTTCTTATTTTATTTTTATCACCACAACGTTCAACGGTTAGGAGTAAACTTTCTGTTAGAAAAATACGTTTCGTGGCATAATTTAACTAACGAAAATGAGGACGTACGGCAAAACGTGTTGGGCTCGTTCATTTATGTTTACAAACTTTTTTTCTCATGGAGAAAAAAAATTTACAGCGTAGATTGTATTTACGAGAATCAGATATTGGTGATTTATTTTCTAGACAATAACATAATAAAACTTTCCAATAAAATTTAATTGCCATTTGCGTAATTGTCATTATTATCCAACAAAAACATATAATTAAAAATAATAAATATTCTTTTGTTTTAGGGGGTTATTATACCTTTGAACAAAAATCAAAGAGATATCGAATTATTTTTCTCAACACAAATTTGTGGCTGGACATAGAGACAGATGTTGACAATCGTGTTCAACAACATCAGAATCACCATCAATACCAGCAGCAGCACAGGACAACATCAGGGGACAGTACTTTAACGAAAAACTCAAGCGATCCCCACAACCAATGGCGTTGGTTTGAATCGATTCTGCGAGCAGCCAGAGAGAAAAAAGAAACGGTGAGTTTATATATTATAACAACATATTTTCAGGACAATATTTTTCTGCACTGATAGTTATCATAGCTTTATTTAATAGTCTGAAAGAAAAACTCCTCTAAAGGGAACAAGACAATGCAAATCATTTTTCCCTTTGTAAGATTCATATTTGAGGACTGAACTCAAAATCAGGATGACTGGAACAGAGTTTTTGAACTCGTAGTCAAAAAAATCGTGACTTTAAAATTTTTTTTTTTTAAATCTCGAATTTTTATGAATTATTTGGAAAAAACGCGTTCAAAGTTTTTCTTATTCATCAAAGTATTATGCGCCGTTTCGCCTTTTCGCTTGTCAAATCAATTTTATGAATTTCGATATGAACCAAACGGGGATTTGTTCAGGAAGGATAGTGCCTTCAGAAAATGCAATGAAAAGAATGGATCATTCCATTGCCTAGCCTCCTTAAACTGCTTTATACTGCACTCTCAGTCTTCTTATTTTATTATTTTATTGAAAAAAAAAAAAAAAAATAATAATCTACTGGGCCAATGATTCATTTTATATCCGAGACAATTAAGTGGTGTTCTTGGCCCGATGACAAGAGAAATTTACCAGACCATGTTGAAGAATATTCTTTGGGATCACATAGAGGGGGAACAAATGAATAGGAGGTGAAGGGATTTATTGGAGATAGACGTGGTGGAATATATATGTATATCAGGGTGGAGCAAGAATGAGGAATATTCTACCAGCGCGCGTGACAGCTGAACATAGGCATAGACCGCCCTAATCTCCTTTAATTCGGGTCGAGGGCGAGGTTCTTATTCTCTCAGTGGCCAAGTGCCTATTCGTCTTGTTCGGGCAATATATACAGACATAGAGAGAGAATCCAAACTATCTGACAAAATGATGAGTGGTTCACGCTTCAGCATATTCGCCAATTTAATCCTCAAGATACTTTTCTTCATTATTCATATTACAATTTGTATTTATGATAATTAATTTATGGACTATACGATTTCCAACTTGTCCAATAAAACTTTTTTCGTATTGATATTTAATTAAAACAGTGCCATTTACAATATGAAATATCATTATTTATCCATCGAATAATCCATGCTTTGAATATTCTATGGGTAACAAACTTTATGAGCAAATATACTTCTTCAATAGATGTATAAATTTCTAAAAATTATCGTTTATATTCACGTAGTTTGTCAGCAAATACAAACATCACCCGGTAATACAGCAACAAATTACACGTCGTTGTGTATACATAGTTACGGCATACTGTGCATCGTGATAGGGTGAAAAAAACGAAACAAAAAAAGTGAGGAATGAATGGGATACACGAGTTCGAGTGAAAAGTGATCAATCAGCGTTCGCATTGTCGACTCATTGGCGATCCTTTATCTCGTGTGCTCGTTCACAATTGATGAATTATTCTTCCACCTTCTTTTGTTGTGTTACCAATTGGAGATTCACAAGAATTTATCAGCAAATTTTTTTCCCCGCACCTTGCACATAATTCAATTCAATTTTAATTGTTCTATTATACGTACGATAGGTATAAAAATTTCTATATGAAGCATAATGAGACTTATTTTAATTATGATGAAATATTTTTGTTGAAATAGCCCGAGTCGAAATTTTGTTCCTACTTTGGATCTGCATATAGCTCGTTTTTTTGGTAATTAGAGATATTATTAAGGGCGAGCTGTTCAATTTTAGTTCTTTTTAAGACCTTAGAAGTGGCAGATATTTCCATTTCCTCTACGTTAAGATATAAAAAAGGTATAACAGATTTCAACTTGTACCCGACTCCAAATTTTGTTCCTACATTAAACCTTTATTCTCCTTGCTGCATCTCAATCGTACCTCGTGAGTTCTAAATAGTGACTCCCCAATACCTTTCATATCTTTCTAATTCATTTGAACCTTAATAACTCCTTAGTTTTTCTAACTTGTTCCTTTTTTATACTTCTATTATCATCCATGTGAATATAAGAAGGAACAAGTTGAAATTCGTTATCTTTTTTTTATACCTTAAAGTGGAAGAAATGTAAATATCTGCCATTTCTAAGGTCTTAAAAAGAACTAAAATTAAATAGCTCGTCCCTAATAATACCTACAATTTCCACAAAACGAGCTACATGCAGGTCCAAAGTAGGAACAAAATTTTGTACTCGGGTAGAAGCTATTTGTTGAAAATTAAACCACAAGCATATTTATCATCTATACATCTTCCCAACAAGTATATTATATATCCCATGTATATTGTGATTTATATACGTATACACTGTATGTTTATGAGTATATACGTTATGTAGTTGTCCAACGAACTTGGTTATCGCGATATGTATATATAATCTCTTCCGTTCAATCCACAATCTCAAAGTTATGAATATAGGTTGGACATAACCTGAGAAATCAAGATAAACTAGCAACACCGCGGTAAGAACACACATATATATATATATATGTAAGTTGCGAGGATTCAAATCTAGACTTGGTCCATTTCGTAAATATTTGAACTTTATCTCAATAGTCCAAAGATTATCATTTCCAATTTTTGCATTTTACAACTCATGTTTGCGGCCATTTTTCCGTCTTTCTGTCTGGTACTCTAAATCACATTTCTGTACTTCACTCATGCTCTCGTTTACTTCTCAAGCCCGAGTATATATCTCAAGTAAATTACGCGTGTAATGGAAATTGATCATCGACGGAAACTCTAGGGCAAGTGCAAACTCTCGTAGCAACGGTTAAACAGAACGTAAATAATCAGGAAGTTTCTCCTTTCGCGCTTTCACCCTTTCACCCTTTAGCGCAAATGCCAGTATATATTACTTTGAATATACATGTATTTCAGTGTATATGTGTATGTATATATGTTTGTACGTGTTAGTACATTTATATGTATGTGTACAAGGTTTATGTTGTTGGGCATACACCACCTGGGGTCGATGAGAGAGCGAGTGGCGCGAGACCACTGAAAGAGCACCACAATAGACGATATCTTCAGCTTGTCCGACAGTATGCCGGTATAATTGCTGGCCAATTCTTTGGCCACTGGCATTCTGACACATTTCGTACTATCTACAGTGACATGGGTACGTTTTATATCAGTGAAGTTTCATTAATAAATGTATATATATAAAGCTGTATATTTGTATGATGTGCAAGAAAATATACAGTAAATATTACTTTTGTTTGGTAATTTTCGACAGGCGTGCCTGTCTCGTGGATTATGATGGCGCCAAGTATCACCCCCGGTCGTCCAAATGGTCCCAACAATCCCGGATTGAGATTATACAAGTTTGAAACGGGCACGGGACAAGTAAGTGATGAAAATATATAATTTTTATTTATTATCAAGGTAGCCCGAGTCGAAATTTTGTCTCAATTGTACCTCGTGAGTCCTAAATAGTGACTTTCCTATATCTTTCATATCCTTCTCATTCATTTGAACCTTAATAACTGATCCTTAGTTTTCCTAAATTGTTCTTTTTTTATACTTCTATTATCATCCATGTAAATACAAGAAGGTACAAATGAAAATTCGTTATACCTTTTTTATACCTTAAAGCGGAAGAAATGGAAATATATGCTATTTCTAAAGTCTTAAAAAGGACTAAAATTAATGAGCTCGTTCTCAATAATACATTCAATTCCTATAAAACGAGCTATATCCAGATATAAAGTAGGAACAAAATTTCGACTCGGGAGTTCACGTACAATATAAAAGGTTTAGGAATGTCCGCCCATTTTTATATTATATTTATAATAGTAATATCTAACAGTAGTGTCTAATATGTCGATAATTATTAATACAGTAAAACTTTTATTACCAATCACCTTTAAAAACTGTTATTTTTCAAATGCTGAAAACTTTCCTGATTTATTCTCTCACTTTCTCTTAATAATGACCACTTTTCCAACCAATTTTCCCTGGCCACTACTCGAAAGTTTTACTGTAGAAATATAATTTGTACATCATAACAATAATATAATATCTAACTGAAAAATAAAATATTTGACGGGATAGATTTTAGATTATACTCAATACTATCTCGACTTATCAAAAGCGAATGCTATTGGTCGTGCCAACTGGGTCATCGAGTATTCTCTATTGGATTATTACGAATTAAAGGATATAAGTGCTCGAAGTCTTCACGATCTTGCCGATCGATTCACTCAGACGAATGACAATGCATTCGTTCGGTAGGCGATTAAAATATTTATTATCCGTTATAATCAATATAAATATTATAAATTTCCCCTGAAACGAATTATATGTTTGATATAAAAATATTTACAGATACTATGCTGCAAATACTGTGTCATTACCTCGTGAAGTTGAAGATATATGGGGCTGTGGTGGCGCATTAAATGGTGCTTGTGCTCTCCAACATTATTGTGCTGTCACGCGAGTCAATCCAGAATCATATAAAAATTGTTTATCATCATACGCCTATGCCCTTGCTGCAGCTTGTTCACCTCCACCACGTCTTTACATAGCACTTTACATTCTTACTATACTCAGTTGTCTAATTCATAGTCGGTAGACCATTATTTTTATTTTATACATATTTCTTCAATTACTTCGATAAATTCATAAATCAAGTAAAATTTATTTTACACGCACGAGTGTGTGCACAGTAAGGAAGCTTTTGTAAAAGCCCACTCAAAATTTATGTCAACTGTTCTTAACGCAGATTTTGTATCAATTTTCAACACGACAATTTGTGTTGAAGCAGAAAAATGATTTTCCGTAAAATAAATAATATTTCATGTCGAATCTTACACTAAATTTGTTATTTCAACATCATTTTCAGGTTAAATTCCAAGTGGACTTTTCCAAAAAATCTTTTACTATGTGTGAATGTCTACATACGAATTTATATTCATATGACTCGTGATATGTTGTATTTGCGGCCAACTATTTAACGAATGTGTAAGTCAATGGTGCTATTATTTCCTTATACATTTCAATTATTTCATCATCTAATTACCAAATTGTGTAATAATAATTAATACAAAATATAATAATAATAATAATAATAATAATAATAATAATAATAATAATAATAATGATAATAACTAATAAGTAATGATAATAAAATAATAAATAAATATTTATTAATCGTAATAATAAGAATTATTAATTCATTTTAATTTTGAATGAAATTAAAAAATAATTTTTTGACAGCAAAATATTAATTGATATCAATATGGCAGAGATGAGTTATATTTGTATATTGGAAAGCTATTATTTCGATTAAATAAATTGACAGCGTTATTATCTTTAATTTTTTTTTTATTTATAAGTGTCAAATGAAATAGCGTGGAATGGTCCATGGAAAAGAGGCAATTGGCTGTGCGCGGTGTTGCGGAACAGCCTTATTATAGATTTCGGATATTTACGATGTATATTTCCCGGCAATCGGTACATGTATATGTATACATATATGTGTGTATATATATGTATGGTTGTGTATATTGGTTTCTCGCTCAAGTCCCTATACATTAATGCTAAATATTTTACCTTCATCTTGCGCACGTGGCGCCAATCGCTTTTCTCACCCTCTCGTCGTCCAATGCAATTATTAATCGTTGGAAAAACATTTCTCATGACATCCTGAATGTACAAAAAAGAGAAATAAATAAATAACTAAATGAAATCCGTGCGGATATGAAAAATAATGAGCAAATGAAACAAACTTTGTTACATATATTTTAGGTTGTGTTTCCTCATTTAATTTTCATTGGAATTATCAACAAATTGATGATATAATTATGTAAGGTAAAAGCTCTGGTAGTCGTTCACTTTTCATCAGTGCAAGGTTTGAGAGGTTTTTAAAAATTAGTTTTTTTCAACTCGGAAATAATTTTTTTATTCGTAGTAAATTTTATTACAAAGATTTTATCGCATGAAAAATATAAAAATATATTTAATAGCAGAACTGATCGAATACTGAGGCTCTTACCTTATGTAATAAAATAACAGAAAGGAATATAATTTATTAAAAACTGGATTATATTACAATAAATCAATCGAACATCTGTCAGTCAGAAATATCGCAAATATACCTGTCATGTTATTAATTTAAAAAAAAAAACGTATAAAGCAAAAATAAACAAACATTTGTTATAACAAAAAGCATTTGTCATTACTTATTTATTATATTTCTTATTTTTACCTCACTACCTAAATAAAAATATCGACAATCTATATAAAATACATAATATAAAAAACACTATACATCTGAAAAACATGGACAAACGCCACCATGTGAGGAACAAATCGTTGAATATTTCATGTAATATTCCACGTCGCCAATTCAACAAACTGAAAATGTCAAATGATATATACGCAATATGTCTGCATATTCCAAATATATATTTATATAAGCGAGAGCAAAGTAATTTCGTGCAAAGAATAATCGAAAGTTTGACTTCATACTTCATAAATAATAAATATATACATAAAAACATCTATATATATTTAATAGTGATGATAGTAAACGATTCGTTGCGAGAGGATATTTACGGATTCTACGAGCGACGATGCGACCCATTTAGATTCGCTTACGACTGCCACAGGAGCTGCATAAATGGAACCCCGAGATATCCATTCTATACGATTCTATTGCAATTTACCAGCGACTCTGTATGAGATGGTGGGCATGAAATGTCAATGGCTGTAAAGCCAGAGAGTTGACGTGAAAAGATAACCACACCAGTATATATATACAAGCTTATATAAATGTATATGTATATATATTATGACGCTGCATTGGTAGTAAATCACAATATATGTATGTATGTAACGAATTATTAGATATATACGAGTCAGCATTTGCTTTGAGTCGAGGGTATATATGTAATGGTCAGACTGTGACGGCGGAATTTTTATGAATTGACTGAATTCTTCAACTGATTGCATTGTTGAATTGTATATCAAAGTGAATTTTTTTGTCGAATTTTCAATCTTTAGCAATGCTATCAATGCTATTGATTTATTTTATACTCTTTTTCTTTGTGTGTATGTAGGTATATATGTATTGTATGGGGTGAGTAATAGCTGGAAATTGACTGAACTGATTATTTCTAATTTTGAAATGGGGAAAAAGATAAGAATACTTATCAGAACAGTGAAGATATTAATTTTGATTGGGATCGATTCTAGTTCGATTGGGCAATTCGAATAGATACATATTGAGATTTTTGAAAATTTGGAAAATTCGGCAAGGGGATAATTATTAATGGTGAATTATTTTAGAAATGATCTCCATCAAAGTTTATAGAATAATCAAACCGTTTTTGGAAACTTTGGGAAATTTGTTTAATTTTAGATGAAGAAGTACTAATAATTCATTTTTGAATCCCTTTTCGGGTATCGTCTTCGGTCTTTAGTTTTTTCACAAAACAACAATTTGCTAAGTAGTCCCGTAAGAAAAAATTACAGGGATTCAAGTAAGGTGGATGAAAGATTTCGAAAAGCTATAAATAGAGTAACTCCCAATAGTCCTTCATCTAAAATTAAACAATATTGATATAGTTTAAAATTGATTGACTTCTGAGAATGCTAATGAGGTTTCGTTAGAAATATTCTATTGAACTAGGAAACAATTTCAAATAAAAATGACATCTTTACTGAATTTACCCGAGTCGAAATTTTGTTTCTACTTCAGACCTGAACATAGCTCGTTTTGTAGGAATTGAAGCTATTATTAAAAACGATCTCTTTAATTTTAGTCCTTTTTAAGACCTTAGAAATGGTAGATATTTCTTCCACTTCATGGTATAAAAAAGGTATAACGAATTTTAATTTGTACCTTCTTCCGGAGTCGAAACTTTGTTCCTACATTACACCTTTATTTCCTTACTGTATCTCAATTGTACCTCGTGCGTCCTAAATAGTGACTCCCCAATACCTTCCATATCTTTTATATTCATTTGAACCTTAATAACTCCTTAGTTGTCCTAACTTGTTCCTTTTTTATATCTCTACTATCATTCATGTAGATACAAGAAGGTACAAGTTTGAATTCGTTTTACTTTTTTTATACCTTAAAGTGGAAGAAATTAAAATATTTGCTATTTCTATAACGTCTTAAAGAAGACTAAAATTAAAGAGCTCGTCCTTAATAATACCTTCAATTACTACTAACCGAGCTATATGCAGGTCTGGAGTAGGAACAAAATTTCGACTAGGGTAGATTCATTATCATTTTTTGTTGCTTCGTTCTCATTTCAAAATTACAAATGAATAGTTTAAACAACTTCTTATTTGTCACCCTGTAGAACTTACTCTATGACAAAGCTTTACAAAAGTCATTGACCTTTGGCAAAAAGGCGTTCAATAAATTCAGAATGACAAGAACCAAGAATATGTAAAAAAACAATAAAAGAAACAAAGAAAAATGATATGCTGTATATATTCTCCGATTCGTACATATCATTTATACATAGTTGTGAGATGGCATCAAAGTGTACGAATAAGAAATTTCGCTCATTTATTCTCTACAGTCGCGTGTACCGCGCTTAAATGTCACCAAGCATAAAGCGAAAACCAGGAATATTTCCTATTATACTTTTTAAAGTCAAGTGAGTGAACAGACGCAAATTTTTCGTTTGCCCTTCCCTACATATATACACATATACATTAATCGCTTAAGTGCTCTAGAGCTTCTTTTTCCTCTTTTCAACGACGAGACTTCGACTGTAGACACAAAAAATTATTATATAAGACATTGAGAGACAAACAAAAAAAATAATACTCAGAAAAAAAATAAGAGAGAATAAAATAGCAGAAGGGTAAGGGGGTTGTATAAAATAAGACAACGAAAGACGAAAGTAAAATGAAAATGAGTGAAAAGCAAGAGTGTAAGGGAGAAAAAAAAATAATAAGAAAAGATGTCGTGGCATACTTGTCTTCGTACGTTTGACCCAAACTCTTGCGCCATCTGTTCAAGTAGCTATTGTTAAGAGTATACCCGCGTTGAGGAATTTGTCGCGTCAGCCAAACGGTAAGAAGGGAACACAGACATGTCCAAGTGAATGGGGAATTTGAGTCCAGCAAAAGAGTGAATGCAAGAAAAGAAATAAAAATAAAAAAATGGCATCAAGTCAAGTGGCATATTAAAGAACTTGCCGAATAAAGCGTTAGAGTTTTACTATACGTACACATATTAAATACTGAATATATGGATATCCTATTGTACATATACACACACACACACATTTGTTCACTGAAGTATGCGATGGTTTATATATGGAAATAGATGGAGGATGGTGCGATAGATTGTATACATTGCTGTTTATTCGCCTACTCGCTATTTCTCTGTGACAAATGTTGTGCTCGTATAGGCACGCGAGAAACGCCGGGACGAGAAGAACAAAGCATCCTTTGCGAACACAGCCGCTATTTATGAATGCCTACGATAACTCAAGGGGGCTACGACGTTTGTTTTTACATATATATATGTAATATATATACACATATTATACTGAGATCCATACTTTTAAACTGTTTTCTTTTACCTCACACAGGCAACGTTCACTTGACGCGGGTTTTAACCTCAAATTTGTCTCTCACTGCGCTTTTCTGTCAAGTGTAACAAAAAATATATAACGGGCATGTCAACGCGATAAAATATCATGATATGCATCGCATTTTATCACGTTTTATATTAATAATATATCGTGATATGCTGGAATTCATTTAAATAATTGCATTGTTCAAATATATCTAGATGTTTCGTGGCGTCGCAAATTCACAAAAGATTCCAGTAGTATTATCTGTATAAATATGCTACGAATTGATTTGCAGTGCTTTAATTTTGAGGTTATATACGTAAGTACGAACGATGTATACATCTATGACATGTACACCACACATTGACAATTTACCGTCTCTGATTTATGTCAAAATTGTTGGAATAGTTGGCCTCCCATTCGGCATTTGCTCGACCACTGTTTATTGCATACCAATATGCCATCAAGAGTATAGAACTTTCAAACTATAAATGTCCGACCCGTTTTGTTCTCAATAATCTGCGCATCTTCAAACGGTTGATTAATCAAGAATGCTTAACTAAAAGACCAAGACATCCGATCGTATATGAAGGATGTGCACATTGGAATTCTGATAAAATTAAATAGAACAAATTATTCGTTGAGGAATATGTTTGTTAATAGAATTTTATTATGAAGAAAAAGAGAAAGGTACAGAGAGAGCTGACATGAATGCTAAAGGGAAATAAACCTACCACGTCGCTCTATTCTCATTTGTTTAATTAAAGCCCGGAGCTTCATGGAGCGTCGAGTATTGTCCCTGGATGATCCATCACATTCACGCATATATATATATACATATATATAGAACTGTGTTCACCTCATCCCAACCATCACCCACTGGGGGGCCTCTCAACTTGAATCTTCATTGTAACTTTATGAGAAGAATAAAAAATATAAAGTTATTACTTTTTTATTTATTTCATTTTTATCTTCTCTTTTTTCAAACTTATATTCAGTGAAATTATTTTTTTAATAATTATATGTTAACAGCGATTCAATTGAAAATATAATTATTTATATAATATGAATAATATTTTTACTTCATCTGCAATTTTGAGAAATATTTTATAAATATTTTGAATACATTTTTGATTATTAAATATTTGTTATTATTTAATATTAATACTGAAAAAACAAGTGCTTTTAGTTTGATTAAAACCTTGACAATAGTTGAAAATAATTCAAACAAATTGAAACAAAATTTAATATTTATTCAAAATTCAATATTGAATTAGTAAAATAGGTCAGATTAATGTTATTTTTATACACGATTTTCTCATCGGGAATTGATCTTCACAAATGACGTTATACTAATCATTCAAAATTGACTCTAAAGTATCAAGTAAACTAATTGGAGTATCGTATATAGACATTCTGCTTGAATAAATCTCTTCCAAATATAAAGACTTCTAATATTCAACAATACAGTCGAACCGCCAGTTTGATGTGATTTAAATTGTTACAATCAACGTAAATTATATTTAGAATTGGGATCCTCTGATATCAAACAACACATATTATCCTATATATACTACCAAAAATACAATTCAAAAGACTTTTATAACAATAAATCAAATCTCTCGGAAAACATAACCATTTATTTTTTCATCCCCTATCAAAAATAAACTAATCAATAACTGATACATAAAAATATTATTTCTAACCTCAGCTGTCAACATTTTGATGTGATTCAAATTTTCACAATGAATGCAATTTAAATTTGGAATTCTCACCCTCTGATTCTATACAATTCACATTCTCCCATATATAATACTAAAAATAAAATTTAAAATAGTTTTCCAACTATAGTCCGAATCTCTTAAAAAATATGACCGTTAACTTTTTATTCCCCCATCAAAAATAAACTAATCAATAACTGATACATAAAAATGTTATCCCTAACGTAAATTTTCTCTAGTGTTTATAAATTAATTTTATTAACGTTCATTTATCTATTTTTCCAACGAAACAAATATAATATATTATTATACCTTTGTGTTGTGCTGTGGCGTTTTTACAACACTACATATATTCGTGTCACCATCCCTGTAACTCAATAAAAGGATAGTGACGGTTGTTTTTAATTAAATCAGGCTTTCCCCACCTATACATATATATCCTCTTTCCCACTCTCCAATTTTATCGACATACTATATAATTTTTTTTTTAATTTTTTCCTTTCATTGATCCACTGCGCTTTTTTTTATCTCCTGGACCCTTTATACGAATAGCGAGGGAGGCGGTTATCCCAACCAGCGGTTTCAATGAGTGACAGGTTTATATATATGCACATGTGTTTCGTAATATAAGTAACAAGAATGATAATATATGTACATAAATTCTTTATCTGTCATCATTTATGTTATGAGTATCTACGACAGTTCATTCATATGTCGTGGTATGAAATTAATTGCAATTAAATGTACATTATATTGATTCACAAGTTGAATCTATATATGCACATGAACATCGATATAATATTGAATTAATTTTTATATAATTAAATATTACAGCGATATGAAGTAAATTCATAAATAATTGACCAATATATTGTGCTGGTTATATAATATGTATAATACAGTGCGGATAGATGTACATGCAACCACGACATAGTGGTTAATGGTTTATAAAATTAACTCGGATGCAATATTATAACTAAGCGTGGAGAGTTTGGAATATTCATATTTATATAAGAGTTTGTAGTCATTAAATGTACAGGGTGGCGAATGATAAGTTGCCTAAACTATAAGCATGGTAATTTCGAAATGAGGATAAGGGAAAAAGTACAATAATTATAGAATGATAAATAATTTTTCAGCTTCTTAAACTGCAATCTTTCGTTTGCGTCAAAATGCATCAATATTCGACTTTCATTCGCTCTGTTTAACCTCCTGAATTGAAGTTTTGCAGCCTCTTTTCGACCTCTTCACTCGATATGTTCTTATTTCTTTGAAATGCATCAATATTCGACTTCCACTCTCCCTGTTCAATCTAAATCATTTGTTTAAACAACTTGTCACCCTGTATATGCTCCAGGTTGATAATAATAACTGTATCCTGGTCGTGGTTCACCGTGACCCTAGAGTAATTCAGTGGAGTAATAAAATTGAGGATTGATTTAATTTCAAAAATTACTCGATACATTATCCCATCGCTTGCTCATATTTTTCACATTTATTATGCTATGAATAAATAAATAAATTATACAAATACATTAAATACACGAAACTTTAATTGACATTCACGTTATTCATGTTATTGACGTTCATGCACTCACAGAAAATTATTTACCTTAAAAAATTAATACATATTTGAAACAAATTCTATTTATTTTATAACCAGAAATTTTTTTCAATTCATATTTGTTCAGGCGTCGACGTAAACTGAACTAGATGAAAACTATATCAAAAATGCCAAATAATTATACACTCACCATTTTTTTCCTTTACTTATTTTAGTGGCTGATATAGAGAACAAGGTGGTAATGCGGCCCCCCACTTTGTTTCTGAGATCTCGTGTGAAAAATAAAAGGAATGAAAATCTAATTAATTGTATGTGCTGCCTTCTCTCAATTTTTTTTGGTAACAAATCATAGTTATCACTGGTGTTCCCTATTACAAAATAGTTTGACTCGATAATGTGATTCTAAATAAGAAATATCGAAAGGGGTCATGATACCTGTGGGGGCCACATTACCACCTTTTCCTCAATATATAAGGCCCCGAGTCGAAATTTTGTTCCTACATTAGACCTTCATACTCCTTACTGTATCTCAATTGTACCTCGTGAGTCCTAAATAGTGACTTCCCAATACCTTTCATATCCTTTATGTTCATTTGAATCTTAATAAATCCTTAGTTTTCCTAATTTGTTCTTTTTTTTTATACCTCTTTTATCATCCATGTAGATACAAGAAGGTAGAAGTTAAAATTCGTTATACCTTTTTTATACCTTAAAGTGGAAGAAATAGAAATATCTGCAATTTGTAAGGGTTTAAAATGGAATAAAATTAAAGAGCTCGTCCTCAATAATACCTTCAATTCCTACAAAACGAGCTATATGCGGGTGTAAAGTAGGGACAAAATTTCGACTCTGGGCAGTATCGAAAAGCGCCGAGTACATTATGTGTATACACAAAGGAACTAAGAATTAACAAATAGTGAAAGGAGGTTTGCCACGAACAGAAGCTCGATAGAATGGGATATATAAGCTATGACTGAAGCAAAGTCGGGATTTTTATATATATGGCTTTGTATCGAGGGCAAAAGGTCCGAAACGAGCCAACAAAATAAGTAAAGCCTCGTTAACGAGTGACATCGCTCAGTTAGGATAGGTTAAACCCTCGTTAGATGGCTAAAAGCCAACTGTGTATCTTATACGAATTGTCAATGCCTCAGTCAAAAGATATCTAACCAACCATTGCATTTCTTCAATATATATGCAGATATCCATGATGTATGTCTTCATCAATAGGTATATACACAGGTGTGTATATATATACATACTCTGGTATATATTCTCTATTGTCTAGAACTTGAACGAACATGCCTCAGGCGTTACTATTATATACACATTCTCTTTGCGAGTGAGTACTTTATTATCGATTGTATATCTGCACAGAATAGAAAAATTGACAAAGAATGTTGCCAATGTCAGTTATTCAAAATCAAAAGCTTATTTTCAATATTTTCCCACGTATATATGTCAATATTGAAATATATTTTTCATTTTTCCATATTTACTAAAATTCATTATTGTTCAGTCTTGTAATATAAAATTATGAAATATCGTGAATATAACTACATTAAAATTTCATTATTTCAAAATAATCTGATACAAAATGATGTATCTCGTGTCATACTTTATTTATGTAGATATATAATATACGTCAATCTGCGGAGTTATGTGTTGGATTTGATTTAAAAATAAATTAAATTTCGTTGGTGTCAGCATTCGCGACCAATGTGGGTTTTTTTTTAATCGATTCTTGCAAAAAGTTCATAACACTTTCGACCAGGTTATGGAATCTCTCTTCCTCCAATGTTTATTTTTCTTCTGTATGTTTCGTTATTCTATCATTTTGCTTTGTCTTCAATAGCATTATTTTTATCTTTTCTGTCCGGAAGCGTTATTTTTTTTCTACGTTTCAAACATAAATATCGTATTTAAAGTTTCTTTTTCTGTACCAAAAATAAAGATAGCTCGTATATATACTGGAAAACTCTCGTGTAAATAATACACAATAAAAATTTAATAACAATATACAATAAAATGGTCAAAGTGTTGAACGACATTACCCAATTCTTATTTATTTATAAACATATATTTGTTTACTGAATACACAGTAAGAAAATTTTTGTAAAAGTTCACTGAGAGTTTATGTAAGAATTTTTTCAACACAAATTCAATCTGAAAATGATGTTGAAGCAACTCATTATTCATATGACTTATGATTGAACAAATGATCCCATTCGGATGGTGTGTTAAACACACTCAAAAAATTGAAAAATATCTTGACTCAAAATATTTATAGTCTGAGAGACAAAATTTAGTGTGATCCCAAGTCGAAATTTTGTTCCTATTTTAGACCTGCATATAGCTCGTTTCGTAGGAGTTGAAGGTATTATTAAGGACGAGCTTTTTAATTTTAGTTCTTTTTAAGAACTTAGAGATGGCAGATATTTTCATTTTTTCCACTTTAAGGTATAAAAAAGATACAACGAATTTTAACTTGTACTTTCTTGTATCTACATGAATGAAAATAGAGGTATAAAATAGGAACCAGTTAGGAAAACGAAGGATCAGTTATTCAGGTTCAAATAAATATAAAAGATATGAAAGGTATTGGGAAGTCACTATTTAGGACTCACGAGGTACAATTGAGATACAGAAAGGAGAAAAATGGTCTAATGTAGGAACAAAATTTCGATTCGGGGAGATTTGACATGAAATATTGTTCACTTTATGCAAAATCATTTTTCTACTTCGACACAAATTGTCGTGTTGAAAATTGATACAAAATCTGCGTTAAGAACAGTTGACACCAATTTTGAATGGACTTTTACAAAAAATTTTTCACTGAGTAGAATCTAAAACACTGTTGGGGTATATCAATACATAAATGCATATGTATATATCTTCCTACTCTAGACATCGTCGATGCTCTCTTCGGACGGGACTCGAAACTAAATTATAGCGCGCTATTTCACAGCCCCCGCTTACCCGCGAACGCGCAACAACCTGTCGTGACCTGCACGAGCGCGTAGATTGACGGTTTGCGTGACGGCAACTATATTCACCTAAGAATAATAATTAAAAGGTAGTGTATTGCACAAGAGTACCTGTGGGCACGCTATTTTCCTTGCTCTATTTTTTGTTCTTCGATGAGTTTATTATTTTATTTATTCATTCTCTTTCTTCATTTTTTTTTGCCATATTAAATTTCCTAGTTTTCAACATGGCTCATAATTCTGTCTGCAGATAGACAAAAGATATCAATCATATTAATCACATCATTTATGTGTGTTCACAAAGAAGTGAGATGAATATAATTATGCGATAAGTAAAACGAATACGTTGAGAGGAAAGTGAATATGTTGGTGTGATATTATGTTATACTATAACGATTTTATTTCCTTCGATTGTATAATGTATATACATATGAATACAAAAAAGCATCCAACGCACGTTCACATTTTACTCACTCTCCGTCTCGCTCACAACCGGACAAAATCCAATTTAAACCTCCTGTGACATTTCCATGACGGTGCAATTGAAAAAGGAGTAGAATGTGAGCATGATGGAAAAAGAGAACCGTCGAAAAAAAAAAAAAAATAATCAAATTCAAGTTTTTGTACAGTAGTTTCATGAAACGCCCACAGATTACTCAATACCACATGCAACGATTATATACACACACAATATCAATGCAAATACTATTCATTTTGAGAAATATTTGAAATAAAAATAACTAGTATAAAGATTAAAATGAAACTTTATGACATAAATTTGAAAAGGCATCATTCTAATTATTCGATAATTAAGGTAAGAGTCCTGAGATTCAATGAGTTTATTGGCTGCTAAATGCGTTTTTACGATTTTCACGCGATAAAATCTTAGTAATAAAAATTCAATCTTGATTGTTTCAAATTTAATGTATTTCATGATAAATTATTTATATTATTAGATTCAATATTGTAAACAGCTCATTTTGACTTCAAAGCTCATTCACTCGAGCTTTTTTTGTGATCGAGTACTAGTGCTATTGATCTCTTTCCTCAAAACATCAATATCATTTATTAATTCATTGACAATTTCAAAAATTTTGCTCGGTTCAATATTAAAAACCATGAATAATAATTATAAATGAGAAAAATTCTACGTTTGATGAATTAACTAATTTTTAAAAACCTCTCAAGTCTTGCACTAATAAAAAGTGAGCGAGGACCAAAGCTTTTACCTTACATAAATTATATTAAAATTTTTTTTACAGCATTACACAGTAAAAAATTTTTTGTAAAAGTCCACTCAGAATTTGGGTCAACTGTTCTTAACACAGATTTTGTATTAATTTTCAACACAAAAATTTGTATCGAAACAAAAAAACAATTTTGCGTAATATCAAAAAAAAATCCCGAGTTGAAATTTTGTTCCTACTTTAGACTTACATATAGCTTGTTTTGTAGGAATTTAAGGTATTATTAAGGACGAGCTCTTTAATTTTAGTCCTTTTTAAGACCTTAGAAATGGCAAATATTTCCGTTTCTTCCACTTTAAGGTAAAAAAAAGGTATGACGAATTTTAACTTGTACTTTCTTGTACCTACATGGATGATAATAGAGGTATAAAATCGGAACAAGTGAGGAAAACTAAGGAGTTATTAAGGTTCAAATGGATATAAAGGATATGAAAAGTATTGGGAAGTCACAATTTAGAACTCATGAGTTACAATTGAGATACAGTAAGGAGAATAAAGGTCATTTGTAGGAACAAAATTTCGACTCGGGATAATATTTCTCGTCGAATCTTTCGCTAATTTTCATCTCTCAGACTAAAAACATTTAGATTCAACATATTTTTCAATTTTTTGAGAGTATTTAACGCACCATCGGAGTTGAATCGAGTTACATGAATAATGCGTTGGCTCAGTATCATTTCCAGCTTGGATTTCGGTTAAAAAAAATTCCAACACAAATTCTGAGTGGACTTTTACAAAAATTCTTTCACTGTGTATGTAAATATAGATAAATCTCATAACCTAGTATAACAATCCAATAAAAAAATACACAATAAAAAACGAAAAAAAAAAAAAATCTGTATAAAAAAATAGAAAAAATTGATCAAAAGTGTATAAGTAAAATAAAAAATTCAATTTGTTGGAGAATCTCTATCAGACACGCTATGAGGCGTGTTCTTATTCTGCGATGTGCATTCTCCATCATGCATAGGTATTTTCAATTTTGACGAGATACCAAGTCAAATCGATTGAATATACATATACATATTAATGTATATGTACATGTAAGACGAAGAGAATGTAGTGGTGTTTGCACCTTGTTTTGGTTTTACTTTATTTAGTTTTCATCCTTCTCTCAACATACATTTGCGCATGCGGTATTTATCTACATATATACAAAATTTATCCGCATATCATTGTTAAAAATGTTTTTCGCCTTCTCTCAATTCTCCTCTCGCTGTTATCATAATATGTATACACACCCCCACAGATATGTATTCTATATACATTTACATTCAGTCAATATAAAGAATATAAAACCATACATAGTAAGAATTATATCTATATGCGTACATAGTTTATTTTTACATAGAATGCCAATGTAGTATGCTCAGAAAACTGCTGAAATATAAGCAAAGTATACACAAGCTAAAGTATAAGAAAATATATAGCGAGAACTAAGCCATCGTGACAAGACGATTGACATATGTATTTCCAGATTCGATTAGTTACACTCGGCTAGACTCACATAATCTTTTTGAAAGTCATGAAACTTGTACAGGCGCTCATTTTCCTCTTCGTGTGCTATTTATAAATTGTAGGTTGTATATTATACATGAATTGTACGTGTAGGTTATTCTTTTGTTCGGGAGAACAGCGAGAGATAAACTTATATGAGCTTTATTTGCACAGATTGAGAAAGACGTATTTGAGGAAATTTGAATTTTTCTTTAAATTAGTCAATTCGTCACAGGCAGGATTTTTTTATTTAGTTATTATTTATGAGTTTTAATACTGAATAAACCAATACCTTGATGATTGCCAATTAGTTGGTAATTAATATTAATATTTTGAGGAGAGAGATCGATAGTAACTAGTATACTCGATCACGAGAAAAATTCTAGTGAACGTTGAAGTCAAAATGGAGGATAAATTGAGCTGTTTAGGAAATTTAGTCTGATAATATTCATGATTTTTCATAAAATACATACAGTAACAAAATTTTCGTAAAAGTTCGATCAGAATTTGTGTTAAAATTTTTTAGACATATCTAAATTCAACCTGAATATATAAACAAATAATATACTCGAGTCGAAATTTTGTTCCTACATTAGACCTTCATTTCCTTACTGTATCTCAATTGTACCTCGTGAGTCCTAAATACTGACTTTCCGATACCTTTCACATCCTTTATATTCATTTGAACCTTAATAACTCCTTAGTTTTCCTAACTTGTTCCCTTTTTATGCCTCTATTATCATCCATATAGATACAAGAAGGTATAAGTTGAAATTCGTTACACCTTTTTTACACCTTAAAGTGGAAAAAATGGAAATATTTACCGTTTCTAAGGTCTTAAAAAAGACTAAAATTAAATAGCTCGTCCTTAATAATACTATCAATTCCTGCAAAACGAGCTATATGCAGATCTAAATTCGGAACAAAATTTCGACTTTGGTATCTATGTGAAATAAAAATTGAAGTATCTTGGCAAGTTATAAATATGATTAGTATACAATAAATCAAATTAATAAATTACTAAAACAACATTCAATTTCCATTATCAATTTTGAAATCTGTTCAGCCACCACAATCTAAAAGAGAGTATACATAAATATCTATAACATGCATCATAATCTATCTACAATAATTGTCAATTGTTCTAGTAAATTATCAGATAAATAAAATAATAGATCTGTTAAATATAATTGAAAAAAAAAAGATCATTTTTTCCTTCTATAAATAAAAATATGTGCGTGGTTACAGTGACTGAACCTCAAATAATCCGTGTGATTGTCCGGTGTTTGTTACACCTGGTGTAAAAATGGTTCGCAATGTCGTGTAATGCATACATATTCACGTATATATACAAAATTGAAATACATAGATATATAAAAGAAACAGCAGATTCATAGAAAAGTCCGTGACAACAGCGTTGGACGTGATACGTGGATGTACGTGCTCATGTAAAGATAGCAGAATTACAATTTTATGTATGTAGTTAGTACATACTATGTACATATCAGGTGTGTAACATATAAAGAGATCGTATACAGGATATATACACATATATTTTATGTAGCATGTAGTGAAGTACAGTAGTGCAGTATACTCAGAAAGTTGATGGGTATATAAAGCTTTAAGGTAACCCACGATGTATATGTATTTTTTTAACGAGTGTGTAAGTATGTATATGTAGATATATACAACCACATGCATCTTTGACGCTTTGTTTGCACAATATATATATATACTCAAGCCTTCAGGACATTCCTTCATTGTCTTTTGTATCTTCCACGTTGTGTACCTGTGTATAATCTAAAAGTCTTAGGTTGGTTAAACTTTTCTTTATTAAGCAGTAAAAAAAATTTTGTAAAAGTCCACTAAAAATTTGTGTCAACTGCTCTTAACTTAGGTTTTGTATCAATTCTCAACACGAGAATTTGCATTGAAGCAGAAAAATAATTTCGCGTAAAATGAATTCAATATTTCATGTCGAATCTCACACTGAATTTTTGTCTTTCAGACTATAAACATTTGGAGTCAACATTTTTTTTTTTTTTTAAAAGTGTTTAACAGGAGTTGAATCGAATCACATGAATAATGTTTTGTTTCAACATCATTTTCAGGTTGAGTTTGTGTGAAAAAAATTTCAACACAAATTTTGCGTGGACTTTTCAAAAAATTTTTTTACTATGCATCAAATGCAACTGTTCTAAATGTGTACCACCCTTAAATCGATAAACATCTTTTATTTTTGTTCATTCACTGCCCTACATAAGTTCACTAATATTTTGTATTCCCCTTTGTGAATTCATTCCATTTTCAGAATTAATAACGCGCTGCCACAGCGCATTATAGATAAAGTTTTAGGACGACAATTGTTGACGCGAGACGAGCATTTTGAATCGAATGAGAGGACACTCGACGACTAATCACTTCAATCCCTCTGTCAAGCCATGAGTTTGTCTCTGCACCCATCGCAATGCGTCCACGGGTGAGCCCCAATGCACCTCAATGGATGAATAAAAACGAACAAAAAGGTAAAATCAAAAACTGGAATGAATAAAAAAAACAACAGATATATTTGGAGAGTTTTCCTCTTTTTTTTTAGTTTTCATTTCAGCTGCTTTAAATGAACTCTTTTTCCCGGGTAACAGTTGATATAAAGTAACTCTATATCTATACTATGTATACATATAAATGTACATACTGGCATATATGTATACTTGAATAAATATATATCTTCGTATAAATCCTGTAGAATACTCTGGCATATGGATTTAACTGCATCAGTTGGATATTCCCATTTGAACGGAATGAAATAACAAATAATATGAATATAAATAATAATGATAACGTTGCAAATAAATGAAAATTATTTATTTATTGATGAAAATGTTGATTGAAAGCGAAACAAAAGAATGATCATTTTAAAAATTATGTATATACGTTTTGAAAATTGAAATTGCATGCATACGATGCTATGCGAGAATTCAAATGAACATGACGCTGGAATTTGAATGAAAATTTTTGCAAACAATAGTTCACATATATATAATATTCGTGGTATGAAAATGTGTACAAAAGAAAAAAAATGTTTATTCGCATGGTTGCGAAATTTTATTTAGTAGTGAAATAAATGCTGATATTGAGAACAATTGAAATTGCAAGAGTAACTACAAATTAAATGTAATTATCCAGAAATATACAGGGTAACAAAAATTAAGTATTAATTAAACTATATTATTTATAATTTGGAAATGAGGAAAAAAAATAAAAATATATATGAATTCAATAAGGATGTCTTTTTCATGTGGAATTGGTTCCAGTTTAATTGGAGATTTTTAACAGATATTTACCAAAGTCGAAATTTTGTTCCTACTTTAGACCTGCATATAGCTCGTTTTGTAGAAATTGAAGTTATTATTAAAGACGAGCTCTTTAATTTTAGTCCTTTTTAAGACCTTAGAAATGGCAAATATTTTCATTTCCTCCACTTTAAGGTATATAATATAGGTATAAAAAAGGAACAAGTTAGGAAAACTAAGGAGTTATTAAGGTTCAAATGAATATGAAGGATATGATAGGTATTGGGAAGTCACTATTTAGGACTCACGAGGTACTATTGAGATACAGTAAGGAGAATAAAGGTCTAATGTAGAAATTAAATTTCGACTCGGGTATTAAGATTTTGAAAAATTGATGAAAATTTGGCAAGGGATAACTATTAATAGGACATAGAATACATCGTACTCTACTACTGCATAAGTATGCGACGACATAGCAAATATATATCTACAATATCAAACTTCATAATCAAAACCACAAGTTGATAATAAATGTAAACCCATAACCTACAAAATTTGAATATTCATATAAAATACCCCACAGACGGTTCATGCAATCCACGTTATAAATATATATATATATATATATATATATATATATATATATATCTGTGCAGATGATTGTTTGTTCGTTTGTTCCATACACATATACAAATCACACACGCACTCCTACTGCCATTTTAATCTAGACTGGTCGTACCACAGCGTCACCCATCCGTGACGAGTTCTTTCATTCAGTTTGGCTTGAATATGCATAGCTATCTGTCGACAAAACGATGTGGCGTACTGGAGAAAGTGCCATGAAATAACGTGACGGATTGCGAAAGGGTGAACGTATACATATAGAGGTTATGTTATAAAAGAGAATGAGACATTGAGTTGAGAGAAGGGTGCAAAAGTAGATAAAGGGGTGTTGTAGGTGGATGAACGTGCGGTGTATTGAGGACACGAGACGGTCCGTTATTGGCAACTGGGGGTACAGTAAAAGAGGATTCAAGCTTGTGAAAGATTGAAATGCACGAATCCATTAAACGGACGGAAGAATATATATCCTCGAGTAACTCTGCGAAAAGTCATTTCCCTTCTCTCTATATTATATGCATACAGATATATAAAATACACTGTGACAATTATACACATATATACTCATTATATTGCCATATGAATTTTATAACGACATTTAAAAAAGAAAAAAAACTAACTCTCAATGTATCTTTCATTGTTTTCATATTTCATTATATCTTTTTTTTTTCATATATTTTCTGCTAAAATTTATTCATCTGCTTTATGATGATGAAATTTAATGTTTACATAGTGTAGTTTACTTTCTGAATGGGTTGAACGAAGAGAAATACGGAATCCGTAAAAGAAAAAACAGAGAAAAAAAAAATTGAAAATGATGATGCCATCATGGCCGACAGGTCGCGCGCAGTGGCATTCTCACTCGAATTTCCGTTGCAAGCGGGGAAGTGCATTTTTTTTTCATTTGTCTATTTATGCCTTCGAGCGAATGACACACGGAGATGGCTATTGCATATAGAGTACGATATATGTAACGAGAGACATTTTCTACCGTGTTATATATAAACATACACACATACAACATAGTATTAACATATTATATAAAACACAATATGTTTTGATAGATAGGTTAAATGTCAAGTACACATATACATGATGATATCATTGAAGCCAAGTGCCTACCACTCACCAAATTATATATATATACATATATATATACATATACAGATTAGAATGTATATACATGAATGGTGCATTTATATGTATACAGAAACATGCAAATGAAATATACGTTATGTATTTTTATCATAGGGATGTATTATATAAACAATAATCTAAACATAAAGTGCTTTACATATATATGTTTAAGTATATGTATTCACAGCGCATATTTTGAGGCCGACCGTTTTTCAAGTGTTTATATTTTATTTTTTTTCGGAAAAACAAATAGGCATATTGAACTACAAGATTTTTATAATTTTTATTCAAGTAATAACACATAAAAAACAATTTTTATATTTTCAAAAAAATCAAAATAGCGGCTGTCGCTGTTACTCAAAATTGGCTCTGCACACTTGAGGAAAAGTTCTGAAGCACCCACCCTGTTCGTTTGGAATCAAAATTTCATGAACTATCTTAATGAGGATCCTTGAACTTAGGGATTGACGTACGATTTTTTTTATATCTGTAAAATTATGAAAGTGGCGAAAAATTAAAAAAAAATGGAGTTTTTTTGCTTTTTTTCGTGTAAAAACGTGGATTAAAAATTAAAATTTTGGAACATCGAAAAAATCGTACGCCATTCTCTGTAAAAATGTATTTTGAATGTCTCGTCCAATTTTTGAGTCGATCGACCAAATACAGCAGGCAGGAGAGTGGCAGCAGTTTTTGAAAGCACAGTTCCGAAAAAATGCGTTTAAAGTCTTGCAACTTTGACACTTGGAATTGTTCATAATTACCATCAATTTGCTATGTAAGTACCGAAAATAATTGAATTTAAAAATAGTTATTTGTGTGCCAATGCCGTGAAGTTGATCTTTTTTGACGAATCAGGGACTTTTGGTTCCTAAAACATCATATTTTGAGAAACTCTTTTTAGCCTTCTCCGACATTTGCTTGGCCTGCTCGGCTGCACCTTGGTGGCCAATTTCTGATTCGGCAAAAAAGATCAACTTCACGACCTTAGCAAACAAATAACTATTGTAGCATAAATAATACTTGAATATAGATTAAAAATCCGCAAAATAAAAAACTATTTTTTGAAAATATCCAGGAGTCACCCTTAGCGCACAAATTTGGGGGCATTTATTCAACGAATATAACTATAGATATATTCATGTATTTACAATATTTACAACTCATATATTTCGAAGCCGTCATTTGATTCTAATGCATACTTTCGAGACATTTTGATATTTCGAGAACTGTCCCCAAAATTTTCATGGATTTAATGCAAAATTTTGGAGGGATTTATTTGTTCATTAAACGGATATTATGGCCCATTCAAAATTGCGTCCCGAAAAGGGTATTTTTACCTGTACTGGAAAAGGTCACAATCGAATTGCGTCCAAATCGACAAAGGTCGGCTTGTGGTCAGATGGACAAGTACAGGTATAAAATAAGGAGCAACGTTGTCACTGCAGACAGTAATAATAATAAAGCTTTTTGGATAAATATATCATTAATGTAATCAACACTTGCAAAACCAATGTTACATATTCATTAAAATTGCAACAAACCCGAAAATGACTGTATGAACAGTATGTACAGTGCAATTATAAAATTATAACTTAATATTTACAGAATTTCTCTGTTATTATCACTGCAAGTTTGGCAACAATTTCTAATCTTATTTTTGAAATGGATTTCTGGAGATTTAGATTATTTGTTTTTGTAAGATACTATTTCTTCACATTTATTCAAAACCACCCCCTCCCCCCTCCCGGGGCTCCGCCCCTGGACCCCACTCTATATCTACATACATTCTAAACAAATAATTATTTGTTATCCTTCGAGTTGAAAGATTCACAATAAAATATAATCATTTTGAGTGTGATGAGTTACACTTGGAAGTTTGGCAACAATGTCGAAATAATTTCAGTTTTGGCCAAGAGGACGAACCGAACCTCGCGATAGCACTGGTCGGAAAATAATCGCGGGTTCCTGTTATATTTGCTCAAAAGCAACTATCAGAAGACGCAGGAAAACGCGGAAATGCTGCGCGATTTGCAATAAACCAGTGTGTGATGAGCACTCTGTAGCAATAACAAATTGTAATGATTGTGTCCAATGATTAAAATTTTACTGCAAATAACCTTGAAACTTTGTGTAACTGTTTATTTATTTGTCCCTGTTATCACAATAAATTATTTATTCATAATATTAATCAATTCCTTAGCAAAAATATCATTTTTCATCTAGTGGGTACCCGGGTACCTGGGTGTGACCGTTGGGCACATGCACTTTAACCTCATTTACTACGTATTGAAAATTTTCAAAAAAAAATTCACAAGTACATTTTTAGCTTCTAAAACAGTCAAATTATGGGGATCTGAAGGGTCAAATCGAAATACTAATTTTTACTCGAGTTATGGGGAAAAATATGACAAGATGGGTACCCGGGTACCCGGGTGTGCACATAAGGGTTAATAATGTTTGCATTGCGGACGCAACTTCGTTGTACCCCGGACGCAATTTCGTTGTACCCGGGACGCAACTTATGTGTCGAAAATTTTACCTACTCAAGATATATTTATGTATTCACAACGCATATATTCTGAAGGTGTCATTTGGTTCTAATACATACTTTCGAGACATTTTGATATATCGAGAACTGTCCCCAAAATTTTCATGGATTTAACGCACAATTTTGGGGGCATTTATTTATTTATTCAACATATATTATTATAGATGTATATAGTGGTAATCCTGAAAATATGCGCTGTGAATACATGTATGTATTTATTTATTTAGTTGTCAACGTATTTGTGTTCCTCTCCTCGTTTTCTCTCTCTCCATCGCCCCCTTCAACTGTATTGTTTATTCGTTGTTTATAATCTAGACAATGGATATACATAACCTAACTCTTTCCATTCATAAATCACTGTTGCACAAGTGCTCATTCAAGTGTAAGGACTAACCGTCCCACGGGTGTATCACTCGCTCTCATGCAAATTACTATTCTGTCGTCAATGTGTTATAGCGATGTATATTATATATGAAGCGTCATATACATATACCATTTATCGCCTGATATCTGGAATTCTCATCAATTTACTCATCGTTAGTTCAATCCTTTCATATAAATATCAATATATAAATCTACATACGCATACATGTAGATATGTATATATTTATGTATTTATATGTACATTTAGATATATATACTTATATTTACTTTGATGTATAATGAAATAGATTGGAACTGATGGCAACAACTCGAATCATATGAGCTTAATGTACGCTCTCAGTTTTCATCAGTGCAATGCTTGAGAGGCTTCGGAAAATTAGTTAATTCATCAAACGTATAATTTTTTTCTATGTAGGATGATTATTCAGGGTTTTGAATTCTGAATCAACCGAATATGTGATAATTGTCAATTTATTAATAATTAATATTTATGTTTTGAAGAGAGAAATCGATAGGACTAGTACTCAATCACAAGAAAAATTCTCGTGAATGAACGTTGAAGTCAAATTAAACGACAGAACGAGTTATTTGAAATATTTAATCTAATAATATTCATAATTTTTCATGAAATACACTAATCTAAAAACAATCAAGCCAGTCTCAACTCAGGAATACTTTTTTCATTCGTAGTAATTTTCATTACTAAAATTTTCCCGCATGAAAATTCTAAAAATGCATTCAATAACAGAACTAATCCAGCACTGGAGCTCTCACCTTATTGATTAATATATCAAATAAAAGAAAAAAAATTTTTCCATTGTGTCAACATATTATGTATGAAATATCGTTGATATTATATGTATATTCTCTCGTGGGTAAATAAGTTTTGGCATGGAATACATTCAGGCAACACGTGTCCTGCAAAAAGCTTCGCGAGGATTCTGCCAGGTGGCAATAAGTTTATGGAAATATAGCGCACTATGGGGAGTCAAGATGGTATTAAAACTTTCGTTCTCATTCTCTCACATTTTCTCCCTTTTGCTTTCTCCATGTTTTTTTTCATTTTTCTACTTTCTGTCGTCCATATTCCACCCCCCACCCTACATTTGCTTTCTTCGTCTCTTATTCTTTAACGTATGGACTATACAATTCAACTTCCTCTATTTTCTCTCCTGAATTCAGCTCGGCCACTGAACTCTCTCAACTGTAATAAACTTTTATCTATTAAGACACATATATAATACTATTTTATTTTATCCTTTTTTAACAACCGACGCATGTATGTATCTTCGTATATAAGTGAACGTATAATGTTACGCCACTTTTAATTACTGTCAGCCTTATTCTCAAAATTTAATGTAAAAATTTAATGATCGATTTCATATTCCATAAATTCAATATTAATATTTGTTTCTATAGTCGGAATTTTGTTCCTACTTTAGACCTGCATATAGCTCGTTTTGTATAAGAATTGAAGGTATTATTAAGGGCAAGCTCTTTAATTTTAATCCTTTTTAAGACCTTAGAAATGGCAGATATTTCCATTTCTTCTACTTTACGGTGTAAAAAAGAAACAAGTTAGGAAAACTAAGGAGTTATTAAGGTTCAAATGAATATAAAGCATATTAAAGGTAATGGGAAGTCACTGTTTAGGACTCACGAGGTACAATTGAGATACAGTGAGGAGAATAAAGGTCTAATGTAGAAACAAAATTTCGATTCGGGTATATATACTCGAAAATATATTGTAAGTATATTTTTATTTTAGTAATATGGATTTTTAACCTATTTTTGCTTTTTTTTTTTCTTCATTTTATAGCTCATTTATTCACATGGCAGTGTATGTACGTAAACTCACATGTATAATAATATTTCAATTTTATATGGAGGAAAAATACACTCCAAAAAATAATCTCGGCAATGGATGCAAATGCGGATAATTGAAAAAAAAATACTCAATTACTGCGTATATTGCAGAAAATAGAAGTAAAACATATGAAAGCCAAGCTCACGTTGTATATATATTCATATGTATGTATAAAGAAAATAGTGGAAAAGGTATACGAATTTTACATATATTTCCCTCTTGTTTTACGACTGCAATACATATTGTTTATACATGCACATAGCTGGATACATGCATGTATATCTCATCGTGTCGATGCACGCCTGGCGTTTATATACGCGACATGTGAATAATGCGACGCGTTAAATTAAACTGCTCCGTAACGTTATGCAATAATTCGTGTTACCCGATAAGACGAATGTGGTGGAAATTCATCGAGCGAACAGAGACTAATTTTGCTTGTGCCAAAGCACCGTTTATAATGTATACATAAACTTGATGCTTCAATGATTGAAGCCTCATCATAAAGTGCTTTCACCCTTCTGTATAACTGGTAGTCCCTCTAATTCTCTTTATATATTTATACATTTATGTGTGTATATGTACATATATGAGTTTATATAATGAGGGGATAGTAAAAAATTTTGTGTCGAATCGGTAAATGAGTAATTCAACATATTTCATCAAGTCTTTTTGAGTGTTTGACACACAGGAAAAAATTTTTTGCACAAGTTAGCTCAGAATTTGTGTTAGACTTGTTTTTTAACACACATTCAAACTAGCTATTTCAAATCATCGTGGATGAACGTTAAGGTGAATCATCACAGATTTTGATATCCACCAAAGTAAATGAAATTTGACAAAAGCTTTATTATGACGGCATTTTAAGGACGTTCGGTAGAGATAGAACCCTCCAATGAATTTTTTTGAAATTTCGACTGGACGCTCTTATTGTTGTTACAATAACCCTGTCGAAATTTCAAGAGGTTCATCTATTTCGTTTTCGAGATATTGAATTTCAAAGTTCAGTCATTTTAACACAGTCGCTTAAGGGGAAACTGATAAAAACTCAGTTTTAAGAAAATTGGCCTAATGAATTTCGCCAATTTTTTTATATGTCACAGATAATGCTATTAATTTCATGTATACCAATTTTCGTGATGATCATCTGATTCGTTTATTGATAAAAAAATAAATAAGAGTTCGACAGGAACGCAACGGCAACGTCGCTAGTGGCGGGAAATTCAAAATGCTCCGGGACGTCATACCGACGCAGCAGGCGAGCAGCAGTGCATACACTGATGCGTGTTCATGAACACTCACACATTGAAGACCCGATACGGCGTTGTCAAGTCGTCACTCATCGCTAGTTTCCCCTTGCCCCGTAAATGTTTTCCCCTGCTTACTCTACCGAACGTCCTTAACATTCACGATTTTTCCCAGAATTTTTACCAATTTAGATTTTTTGATATTGAAGATTAAAAATTGTTATTTCAACACATGCTCTCATGGGGCGAAAAAAGAATATGAAGAAAAAAGCACTTACAAAGCAGGAAAAATAATAAATATTCATTAAAGTTTCAATTCTATTATAAATTATCGAAAATTTTTAAAATCCAGCAGATTGGCCTTGTAAAACTTGAGAAAAACTCGATTGAAAAGTAAAAATTATGATGTCACTGATAACTTGACATGGAGCTGTTAAAAATGTGGCAACGTCGCTAAGCGCGTGATAATTTAAAATTGGGCCTATTTTCTGGAATGCTTACAGTGATGTAAAACATATATCAAACAGACGAATGATAAGATGATTTTTTCAGAAAAGCTAATAATAAGTAGAATTTCAATAAAAAAAAACATTTGAATAAATAACATTATAATAAACATTGAACACAATAAAGCTTATCTATATTTTTCATTTTTTTAAATATATATTAAGAATGCTGCAAACACAGGAGTTTTCAACTCTAAATCTAACGGCACAGCAAATATTTTGTTATAACTTAAATTAAAATTAAATTTTCGGTCGGTTATATTTTCAGGAGCTTTTTCATTATCTTCAGATTTTTCCATTGATACAATTCCATCTAGTATTAGATATATTTCACAATAAACGGCTGACTCAGCAACTTAGTCGTTTATTGTGGTTAGTAATTTAGGTTTTAGGTTATGTATTTTATGCAACGCTACACGATGGATATTTTGACATTAAAATGATACCAACTTCGAAACTGTTATCGATATGGTGGCTACGTTGCCAAATATATACGAATATATTTACATCTTTATTTTTTGATTATTATTGCTCAAACCAACGTTTTTAAATTTAACTGGCATAAAAAACAGTAAATTTGGAAAAATATGTAAAAAAATAAAAAGATGTTTATTGTTTTATATTATTTCGAAGTAATGATTTTTTGGATTTGTAAGTTGTCACCCTGAGCTATTTAGTACAGAAAGGATGGGAGTACGCCGTTTGTTCCCCACCACAGCAGTGATCTACCTTAACTGGAATTTTGTGTAACAAAAAATGTCGACGTTAGTGTGCAACATCTCAACTGATAAATATCATAAAATCGAATTTGGCAATATTCGATATGTGTATATTACTTTAATATAATGTAATGAAAAGTACTAGAGTAAGTTTACTTGATTAATTTGTTTATTTTCAATTAGAACGCCGTCAGAAACAAATTCATCACTCATTGTAGCTGATAAAGCGGCGTCATCTCATGCAATGTATCTCACTACTTCATTTTTACACCTCATCGCGTGATGATAAAGGTAGTATTAAAGTAGTCTAAAACTTTCGAAATTGAGTGTCATGATGACAAGTATATTCACGCATTTAGCAATTTTGCAAATCTGAAAAGATTGTTTTGTGCATTTTTACAATTTCCATGCGAAAAAATCTTAATAATAAAAATTATTTCAAATTTGAAAAAATACTATTTCCGGATTGAAACAAATTTAATTATTTTAAATAAGTGTATTTTATAAGGAATCATGAATATTATTAGATTGAATATTCTAAGCAGTCCGTTTTTTCGTTCATTTTGACCTAAACGCTCGTTCACTAGAATTTTTGTTATCTATTACTAGTGCTATCGATTTCTCTCCTCAAAACTTTTATATTGATTATTAATTAATTGACAATCGTCACGATTTTAGTTGATTCAGTGTACATAAAAAACTAGCCCACTCATAATTTATGTTAAAATTATTTTTAACGTGTTGATAATTGATACAAAATCTGTGTTAAGAACAGTTGTCGCAAAGTAGTTGAGTAGACTTTTACAAAAATTTTGTTACTATGCATACATATACCTTCATCTATTGCACTTATGTAATATACTATTACACATAATATCTCATGTATATCGTGCCAGTCACCGACAAATACTAAATTCTAAAATCGCCCGATTTTCGTTCGCATGCGAGTAATTGCATTTATCATCCCGTCACGCGACCCATCGCCTCCCTCTTCTTTATATGCATATACATAAAAACAAATGCATGTACACATACATATATACAAAATATGTATCTTTTAACGCATCCATATATGTTTTTATGCATACATATACCTTTTCTTCGCCATCTTTTGTCGTCTTTTAGTCAACATATACTTATTCCTTATCTTTCAAACCAGTGGCTATAATACAAAACAAGTGTGTGCTCAGACTTGTATTATTCTGAAGGAACAGGAATATTACCTACGGCTTGATGTTGGGGAACTGCGTTATGAAACACTCTATGTATTTATATAGTATATATGTATGTATTTATATGTATATGTAAGCGTTATATCCGAGAATAATCGAACATTGCTGCAGCGAATTGCTTTTTCGTTTTCTATTTACATGTGTACATGTATACATGGGAATATATTAGCTACATCGAATGCCGATCGCATAATCTATTTTTTAAATATATATTTTCATATTTACAGGGGGAAAATAAATTAATATGGAATATATTTATGCCACATAGCGGAAAATTCCAACTTTTTTGTATTTCAATCATGTTAGTGTTAAAGTCCACTCAGAATTACTTATGTTAGAATTTATTTTAACAAAAATTCAACCTGAAAATAATGTTGAAATAGTACAAAATTATTTTTCTGCTTCAACACAAATTTTGAGTGGACTTTTACAAAAAATTTGGCAGTACTACATGTATACTCTTCAGATCACTACTTTTCACGTGAATTACATGAAAAATCAGGAGTAAGAGTTTGAAGAGTATAGGTGGTAGAGCAGAGGTATTCGGGAGTATAGTGATGTCAAAAGGCTGGAATCGTGAAAAGTAGAGATCTGAAGAGTAGCATTGTTGTACTGTCCACGTGAATTACATGAAAAATCAAGAGTGGGAATTTGGGGAGTGGAGATTTACCGGAGTAGAGGTGTTCGTGAGTATTCTGATGTCGAAGTAGTAATATGAGTTTGGACTTTGGCTGAAATCATGAAAAGTAGAAATCTGAAGAGTATAGTTGTTGAACTGCCAAAAATTTTTCACTGCATCCCAAAAATGAATTCATAACATACATTATTTAATACATATATAACTTATTAAATATTGAAAGCACCTAAACGCTAAACGAATTCACAAATGAAATCATATACAAGTCACTTAATTTACTGTTGCAGCAATGGCCCCATGCGAATTATAAGCCCCAGGTGTTACACCAAGCGAATCTTCGAGCCTCGTAAACAGACGCTAAATGCGTAACAGAGGTAACGCCAATGTATATACACATATATAAACATTTATTTATGTATAGGTGACCAGCTGTACATGTATATATATATATATACAAGTACATACACAAGAAGGACCGCGGTAGAATGAAATCGTGAGCAGAGCAAGTAAAACAGAGACGACAAAGGGATTGTTGTGGATAGTAAAGTTGGTGGTGTTGGTTTGAGCCTCGGCCTTGTTGCGTTACAATATCAGCAAAACAGAAGACCACCGCATATATACATATATATATATATAAAGGACTATTATATGGATATATACCTATAGAGTTTCATTATCCAATCCCCCCACTACACTACTTCATCTCCCTAATTCCCAAGACTAGTTTCCATCCGAGTCTGACGCTACAGTTCGCCAGTAATTTGTACCTGACCAACAGCGCCCCCTATTTACTTTACTTTTATTCTATTTTCTTCTCTATTTTCTCTTATCATTTTTCACAATGTAGTTGCACACGTATGTAGGTATACACAGATATGTAACTGTATATAAATATATATTTTTGTCTGTTGGTGGATGTGTAAAAAATAATCGCTTTCAAATATTGTATGCATGGAAAAAAAAGAAAATGATAAAAAAAAAAGAGGTAAACGAGCTCCAGGCAATTTCCACTTCGTTAAAGAAATAACGAGTCGGGACTCGTTTGAATAGCGCACAGGAGAATAATGCGTATTGGAATGATTCTCTCGGTGATTCATCTGGTCTGGTAAAATATCAGAATATCGATAGAGAATTATACAAAAATAAAGTAGGAAAAAGATATGTGATGACAGATGAAATATCTGAAGAGATGATTGACGTGAGAATAGATCGATGTAGGGAATTGTTTCTGGCTACAATAAAAAAATATTATTTACAGATATTATGTTTCATTACATTGGTGAATAATGACTGTACAATAACTATTCTCTTCAGATCTCTACTTTTCACGATTTCAGCCAAAGCCTAAACACATATTACTACGTCGACATTACTAAATAGTATGTATACTTCCGAATACCTCTACTTCAATAAATCTCTACTTTCCATATCTCCACTCCCCAAATACTTTCTCCTGATTATTCATGTAATTCACGTGAGAAACAGTGATCTGGAGAGTATATATGTTGTACTGTCGATGTCAATTAACCATTGTTAACAAATAATCCGATAAAGTCATCGGATTTGCAGTTTACATTTTTATAATTTATGTATTAAAGCTATCTTAAATATTTTTGATTTATACATATATTAGTACTATCAAAAAACTTACGTTACACAACTTTTCTAACATATATTTCGATGGGTATGTATCATTATTTTGGAGGTTAAATGAACAAATATACTATACAAAATGGCTCATTAAAAGGAAATAATTGTGAAAAATTGATAGTACTTACATTATCCAAAGCTTAAAATGGGAATTTAAAAATTTTTTATACATAAGAGAAACACAGCTGATAAACGGTTTAACATACTTTTTCTTATTATATAATATAATGTAATTAAAAATGATGAAGCGAGTTTTATACTATGAAGAGCAAACTATTCAAGACTGTCGATCGACTTCATTAATTTTATCACTGCAGCCCTTAATTCTTTCAATCTGCGTTAAAGAATCCCAAGAATAAATTTCCCTTACGATTTTGCAGCTAATTTCTCAACACGGAAATATATTCACAATCAACTGTCGATTTGAAACCAAAATGTAGCAAAAGCATAGTAATATTGATAAATATACCCATAGATATTTGTGATACATAATTAAAATTGTATTTGTTATTTCTTGCAATTTTTAATTTATGAAATTGATCTATATATTAGCATCAATACATAACTTCATTATAAAGTTATAATTCAAAATGTATCTCACTATTTTTCTCACTTTTTTTTCTTGTCCGTTTCCTTTTATCATTTTTTATTTATTTCTTTTCATCTCTACACTCTGCCATTGCATTTTCTATCTTTTTTCCCTCGTTTCCCGTCCATTGTAAATTACATTTGAGACATTTTCATACACATATATACTATGCCGTTCCGATGTAGTAATTGGATCTTTTTTTCTCGTTTTCGTTTTGTACCTCTTTCATTGCTTTTATTCTCACCATTTTCTCCTCGAACTGTATGGAATCATTATACACCGAATATAGTGCACAAATATAAGCAAAATATTGCATTCAATATAAAAATTGTGTATAATTACATCAAAAAAAAAAGTCACACTTTTTCAAATGAAATAAAGTTAAATATTGTGTAGAACATATATTGAATAAAATCATTTTTACCTTATATTTGAATAGAAATTTATCCATATGTGATCAAAGTATCACAAATTATATTAACTGTTTTACTGCAAATCAAATATGTACAATTTTATATAACACCAATTAGACATTGTAGTTAAACTCACTATCAAACGCTAGATGAAATAATATTTCAATAAAAATAAAGTAAGTTATATATGTATATTGTGTAAATGAGAAAGTGTTGAGGTGAAAAACGAGGCAAATTATAGAAAAAAGTGACTTTAATATAAGACAAAGGAGTTATGAGCGTGAAATAAAAGACAGCCAATAAGTCAGTGACACTCATTTACTCATTGTGGTGGGTTGGTGCGCGCATGAATTGACATCGAAAGAGAACTTGATGATTATAAAACTTTATCGAGACTATGATAAATTTGATTAAAAAGCCGTCGTCGGTATGACGAGAAATTTCACCCTTAGCTATTAGATATAAGTCCGTGCTTGGCGTATCAAGAATCCAAGTTTCGTTTGATGGAAAATTACAAAACATTCGTGCGCGCGCACGAACCCAAGTCATTCAATTTTTATTATTACTTGTCTCATACCGACAACGCCCAACCGTCGCATCTGATATTAGTCTCACTATATAATTTCTCATTCCGAACTATTCAAAAAATTATATCCTATATAAGATAAGAGTACTAGTACTTGATCAGTTTTGTTTTTGAATGAAATTCTACAATTTTCATGCGGGAAACTCTTGGTAAAAAGAATTACTACAAATAAAAAAATTATTTCTTTGTTGAAACAGAACTCGAGTCAAAATTTTGTTCCTACATTAGACCTTTATTCTCTTTACTGTATCTCAATTGTACCTCATGAGTTCTAAATTGTGACTTCCCAATACCTTTCATTCCTTTATATTCATTTGAACCTTGATAACTCCTTAGTTTTCCTAACTTGTTCCTTTTTTATACTTCTATTTCATCCATGTAAATACAGGAAGGTACAAGTTAAAATTCGTTATACCTTTTTGTACCTTAAAGTATAAGAAATGGAAATATCTGCTATTTCTAATGTTTCAAAAAGGACTAAAATCAAAGAGCTCGTCCTTAATAATACCTTCAATTCCTACAAAACAAGCCATATGCAGGTCCAAAGTAGGAACGAAATTTCGACTCAGGAATTGATCACATTAAATTAATGTATTTTATAAAAATTCATGAATTTTATATTAGATTGAATATTCTAAACATTCTATTTTGGAGTCCATTTTTACTTCAAAACATCAATATCAATCATGAAATAATTGAAAATTATCACAATTTTCATTAATTCAGTATAAAAACCCAGAAATAATAATTGTAAAGAAAAAAATTCTACATTTAATGATTCAACTAACTTTTAGAAACCTCTCAAGTTCTGCCGTGATGAAAAGTATCTGAGTACCGGAGCTTCTACTTACCTTACCTTATACAAATATAGAAAATATATTTATATCTATTGTACAAAAAAAAAATAAATTTTAATCATAAAACAAAAAAATATCTTGTTACTTCCTACCCATATACATCTAGCACATAAATATATATATAAACATACAAAACACCCTAGAGAGTATCGTGAACTTACGACCAAACGACTTTTGTGAGTATCTCACGTTCAACAGAATGGTGGAAAAAAAAAACCAACAGAAGAGAAGCATGCCTGGTTGAAGCTTTTTCCAAGCATCCACACTATACTATATCTAAATACATATATATATATATATATACATGTATGTATATTCCCATTGGAAAAAGGTGACATATACGTTGGCTTTTGCCCGACAATTATTCTCCGGAACGTCGGTCCTTCGTCAGTGAGATGAGACATATATGTATAGTTGTCTTTTCGCCGTCGGGTTTCTATACCGCGACGTCTTCTCTGTGACTTTTTATACATCCTTTACTATTTCTCCGATCCTCTTCTCTTCTCTTCTCTTCGTTCCCTTGTACACGTGCCCCTTTTGCAAGTCTTCGTCTCTTATTTTATACTCGCCACCGCACCTGCGTCTCATTCGTTTTTTTCTTCGCTTCTTCTGTTCAGCTCTCGCTGACATCACCCTCTTGCTGTCATGCATTTTATTTCTTGTTCTTTTTCTCGTCCTTTCCGCGTGTCGACCCACGACTTCCATATAAAGGTCGGAATACTCATGGCCTTACCCCGGCCCGTTGCGACCTATCCCGAATCCCCCTTTGCCTCTCAACGAACAACCACCCTGTGCGCGCGCACTTGTTCTCCATCTCTGTTCACTCGCACCCGGTAAAAATACCCCGACGTGCTGAGACTTACGAGAATGCTGACACGTTAAATAAATTTTGTGGACATGATCCTTTTTACAAATTTTCTTTTATTTACATAATTGATATAATAATTCGATACTGCATGCGATGAAAAAAATTCACTATAAACCCTGATTAAATTGTCATTCACATCACTTTTAAAAAGCAATCTTGTTTCTTTCTTTTATTATATTTTTCGATATGTATAGTATGTTTACCCAATTAGTTTAATGAAGTAATAAATGCATTTAGAAATATTGGCAAGTAATTATGCTGCACTTTTCATCGTTTCGGATAATCAAGTTTAGGAAAATTTCATCTTGTTAATTTAAATTGTATTAAATTCTTTCAGTAATTCCCGTGAAAACTTATCAATTATATTGAATTGTTCTCAATATTATTCAACAAACAATCTCATGTATAATATAACAGGATCAATAAATTATTACATATTCTAATGAAGTCATTTGTTGGAAAACTAATTTGCAAATAGACAGTTTATAAATATTCCATTCTTTAAATCGCTTTTAAAATAATCTCAATTTGTTCTTTCAAAGCATCTTTAATATTAACTACCAATCAAATGAACCATCAATGAATTTATAATAATTTTCCTGCATTTCCATGCAGACATTTTCATATTAATAATATTTATAACTTATTGATTTAACAAAATGTATAATATTTTTTTTACCACCGTAATAAATTGGAAATAAATTTGCTGATACTTATGATCTGAAATATTATCAATTTCGAGCAGAATTATTTTTCTACTTCAACTTGAACTCTGCTGTTAAAAACAGTTGATAACAATGTTGTGTAAAAGTTCCGAGGTCAAATTTTTCCCAAGTCGAAATTTTGTTCCTACTTCAGACATGAATATAGCTCGTTTTGTAGGAATTGAAGGTATTATTAAGGACGAACTATTCAATTTTAGTCGTTTTCAAGACCGTAGAAATGGCAGATATTTCCATTTCTTCCACTTTAAGGTAAAAAAAGGCATAACGAAATTTAACTTGTACCTTCTTGTATCTACATGGATGATGATAGAGGTATAAAAAAAGAACAAATTAGGAAAACTAAGGAGTTAATAAGAATCAAATGAATATGAAGGATGTGAAAGGTATTGAAAAGTCACTATTTAGGACTCACGAGGTACAATTAAGATACAGTAAGGAGAATAATGGTTTAATGTAGAAACAAAATTTCGACATTGAGTCTCTTCAGACACTCTCAATAAGAGACTATATATGTAATATGGTCGCAGTCTCTCTCAGAAAGACTGATCAGAGATTGTATTCAATATTCTCATTGAGAAATTCTACTTGAAGACTTGCATAATCAATTAATGAACGGAAATGTTATTGATTCGCTTACATTTATTATTAACTATATACTTAAACAAATCAATTTTCGTAGATGAATCATTTCATCGTGCAGTATGAAGTCTAAAAATGCAATAAATGAATATTCATACAGTTAAAATACACAACGATGCATATTTTTAGGGTTATTTAAAAAAAACATCAATCTATTATGATCTGATACAATTGTTTTTGAGCAAAAGTCCTATGGATATAATTCCAGTTTTTTCTAAATGGAAAATTTTGAAAAAATTCATTTGATTTTCAGAATGAATTTGGCTGTTAGAGACTTCAATCTCTCGTTGCGAGACTGCAGTCTTTTTCAAATTTTAAAAAACGCTCAACTCTGGTAAAATTGAAAGACTCATTAGGATATTAGAGACTGGCAAAGACTGTATATAGAGACTTTTACAGAGACTTCTAGTCCTTCTGGGAACGCCAAAGGCTATGTAAAGAATTCATAAAGACTCTGTTTTTCATTTTCAGTCCACTCAAAATTTGTGTTAAAACATTTTTTCACACAAGTTTTAACACACTCAGTTTTTACACAAAAGTCAAGTTGAATCAACACAATATTTAGGTGATTTTATTTAACATAAATAACAAATGAAACACGCGAAAAAAATTGGAAAAGTGTGATAAATTACTCATTTATATATCCACTACAAGAATTGTGTTAAAAACAGTTAATATAAATTTTCAGTGAACTTTCACATAAAATTTTTATCGTCGCATGATAAATAATAATATTCGTATTTTATATTTTTCACACTTAATAATTATAAATATCTAGTAATCAAATATACCTACTAATTCTATTAGGAGCTTCAAATAAATTAAGTTAAACAAATATATACCCACTCTCAATGTATAGGAATGCGCAATGTCTGAAATTTCCGAAGCTTATATATATGTACATATAAATAGTCAAGTACATATGGGACGTCCATAAGTACATAAATGAGACTACTTTTACTCTGCATCAATATCAACTTGTCGACAAACGTGCCCACTATCACAAAATAATCCTACATTATTTTCTATTTAATCTTCAGTCTTATAAACTAGCTAATTCATTATATATATATAATATAAACAAATAATATATTTATATTATTGAGCATTTGAGCAAAAATTGTGAGCACAAAATTTTATCACAAAATTCCCGTGAACTTTCACGCAAAGTTTTCCACTATATATATAAAAATTTGGCAAATTATCTTCAACCCTCATGTGTTTCAACTAATTTTTTAATTTCATTTACTGAAAATATTAGTAATAATATTGTTTTTAGGCGAGTGCCTCAAAAAACGACGTTTTAGGGACTGAATAGAGTCCCTAAAATGATACTTTTCTGTACACTTTTTTACTTCACGGACGCATGTCAATTATTTCAATTGATCATGATATTTATTATAAATTTATTCCTTAAAAATAACGAAACTAAAGCAGGAGTTTAAAATATTATTTCATAACATTATAATATTATTAAATATAATAACTAAAACATAAGTATCTATTTAACAGTGAACATGATGAAACATACTATTATTTTACCTTTAATCCAAACGCTACGATACTGACAGATACAACGTTTGTGATTGAACTGTGTAGCAACGCAATCTGTTATTTTATATTTACCCATAAAACAAAAGTCGTGTGATCCCAGCGCATGCTGTATACCTATATTATACTATAATATATATAGGTATACAGCGCCGTACATTTTCATTAATTTTGTCATTTTAGTGACTATTTAATCCCTTAAACATCATTTTTTGAGGAACTCGCCTAAAAAATATTGTGTGTATCAAGGCCGGATGATCATTTTTAGCCTTATCCGAAATATAGTGGACCTCGGCTACGCCTCGGTCACATATTTCGGATTTGGCCAAAAATGATCAACTTTCCGGCCTAGATACACAAATAACTATTTCATATGCTTACTTACTCCATAACAGAATAAAAAATAGAAAGTCATTTATTGAAATTATTTCAACGACAAAAATCCATACTAAGCAAATAATGAATAATAAATTGTTTATATATGTATATATTATTTTCGTTTTTTAATACATGTATAGTTGCCAGAGGGATATACAGAAAGTCGTGATAAAATTACAAATTCGGTATGCACGAGATAGCTGAGCATCAAAGGGCGTTGAAAAGTTCGGGATATGGCACAAACCCTGGAGCATTTTCGCGCTGAGCACGTGCTACATTATACACGTCCACATACGGGCTCAGAGGTTTTTTTCCAATTCTACAACCCTACGATTTGTATGAATAGCCCCGGGACGCGTGTGAATATCATGAATGATGACCGTGACTCTTCATACCGGAAGCGTCCAGCATTGAGAATAAATTTATTCATTCAAAGTAACCCTGCCGCGGGCAGATTATGTTAAATTTATTTTTTACATTTTTATGTTTACGAATTATAATATCATAAGACATACAGAGTGACAAATGGGAAGTTGTCTGAACTAATCATTTATAATTTTTAAGTGAGGGCAAAGGGGAAAGAAAATAAAAATAAATAGGAATTTGTAGAAATATGTCATTTTTATTTTTTTTCTCTCCACCTTTATCCAAAGATTATAAATGATTGGTTTAAACAACTTCCATTTCGTCACCCTGTGTAATAATAATTCATAATAATTGACCTTTTCCATGGAAGAAATGAAGATTGTTGCCGGAAAAAAAATGAAATTTTACTAAAAAATTGATAAAAATTGAAAAATTGTCATTATGGTGATTTTTGGCGATTTTGACAAAAACAATTAATCGGAAGCTTCGGGGCACTAAGGAACAAAATTCTCAGGGTTTGTTTGAGACACTCTAAAATTGAAAAATCAACTAAAATATCCTGCTTTCATCATTTATATCCAAAGTAATATGAAGTTATCCAAATATCCTTAAATATGCGATTTTTCATCTCGTTTTCAATCGAAATTATTGCTTCGAAAATTTTGTTTTTATAATGAACCACTTATGGTGTCTCATAGAATATGTTTTGCAGTTCACAGAACCCTCTCTCGATTTCTTGTACGATCTTTATTGACTGAGTTATTGATTACCAAAATCAAAAAGGACTTTTTTGCTTTGATTGAGGATAATTTCACAGCAAATCATCGTACCGGGCGCTTTATATAGTCGAATTAAAGAGCATTAGATTTTCTAAAACAGCTTTATAGTGGAATTTGGAAAAAAAATTTTTTTGAGTCCGTGGATCTTTTGTAAGACACGCAAAAATTTGGAAATTTTTTTTCTGCTCTTACTTTCTAAAATTATTCCGGAACTGTGCAAGGTAAAAATTTTTCAAAAACTAGACACTTGAAGCTACAGTTTGCTTCCCTTCAATTTCGATGTGCAATCATTCCCTCCCGAGTTACAGTCTGTTGAAAATGACTCAAAAATTTTGCATGTTGATCAATACCCTTGAGTTCTTCTTACAAGTGTATATATATCAGAAGAATCTGTCGCAGGTAAACACAATAATTCGCAATATTTTTTTTCCTCTCCCAATTATAATTTTCATCCCTATTTGAAGGAAGTAGCCAAAGTGAGAACGACATCAACAAGAGAATAAAGAAAAAAAAAAAAGATAATAAAAACGGCATGGGTTTCAGCATTAACGGGAAACGAGCAATTTCCTCTTTGCCAATTTTCCCCACTAACCTCTTCATATATACTCTTTATACATACTCTCGCACACGCGCACAATTGCTAAATAGTTTTCATATTCATATTCTTTCTCACTAATATTTCAAATACACTTTAATTCTTTTAAGTTTACACATTACCTAATTATTTTATTACTTCAATATTTAAATATAATTGTTTATATTCAGAATTTAATTTATGACTAAACTGGAATTCATTTGTTTTTATATTTCATTTTATAATCTTACTGTATAATTGATGACTTTTTTATAGTTCAGTAAGTTTCAAATCTGATTCTTCTTTCACTCAGTTCTTGCTCTTATGCCCTTTTTTTTTATTATAATTACTCAGCGCGCACATTTATCTTTTATTATAAACTTATTATGATACATAAAGGCAAAATAGCTTCGAAAAATCATATGAATTCAAAAGAATTTCTTCCCCATGCAAATTTGCTATACTTTGTATTATATGAAAATTAATTTGATAACTTGGCATTAATTTTTAATGACAATATTAATGTATGGGATAAGGATAATAAACTATGGAATGGATAATAACAAATAATTCACAGTTTTTTCATTACTTTTTCCGTCAAATATTATAAAAAATTTGATATATTATTGATTTGATATTTGAATGTGTTCAAATTCGTGAATATAAAATTGTTCAACAGTTCGAAGTGAAAAATATATCGCAAAAAATTTTCTGAAAAAGTCCACCAAAAATTTGCGTCACATGATAATAAAACTTAATTTCATGTATGAGACAAAGCGAGGAAAAAAGTATTAAAATCGTCCAAGTTTTTTATATTTGCAGCAGGCGTATTATAATTACACTATAATTATAATTTCAAATTTACTAAACATAACCGAATATCACCTTTCCCTGCATCAACAATATCACCGTAACGCGACATACGATGGAAAAAAAAAATACTAAAATCCCTAAAAAATGTGTGCGTTTATATAAGGCCAAGAAAAAATATTATTAGAATAAGAAATTACGTGCTTAATTGAAATGATTAAATACTTCACTAAAATATAACTATTCCAATCAACTATCTAATTATTTATGAGAAAAATAAAATAAAGCCTCCGGTACTCGTTCACTATTTTCATCAATGCAAGGCTTGAGAGAATTTCAAAAATCAGTTAATATTCATCAAACATATTTTTAAATCGTTTAAACTCATATTTATACGACCAAAATATTTATTCCAATTTGTTGGAGAAAATCTAAAAACTATTTTCACAAAACAAAACAATGCTAAAGACCTCAATGATCGTATTCGATCTATAATTATACAACTTTATAAATAAAAAAATATAAATCATTTTGAAAATTTCACGATAATGACCTAGAATAAATCTGTATAACATTCACTTTGTACATTCATGTTACCATCTAATTAAGTTTTAAAGGAGAAGATACATATAGACCCGTGAATTTTAACTGATTTTGATTATTTTTTTTTCTACGATGAATAACTTGTTAAATGTTTTTAAAGTTTGACATATCGTTTTGTAACATCTTAAGCTATCATTAACAATTTTTATTTTTTCTTTAATTTCAAAATGGCCGATACACCTACAGTCCAGTCTTTCGAAAAAGTCGCAACAAGAGTTGTTAATTGGCGCGACTTGTAGCTCCTGTTGTATTTGTTTGAAATGAAAAAATCAAAACTCTTTCAAATATTTTATAAGAAAAATTTGAATTTTCAACCAAATTTCGCAACTGTTTTTATCTCTAGAAAATTATTTTTTCAATAAATTTTCCAAAACAAATCGGTTCATCTTGAAAGTGATATCATCAAAAAGATGTATTTAAAATTCCAGCGCAATTTAAAAACAACTTTTTGAGTTATCAATCACGCTAATTGGAAAAATATAGTGTCGAGAAAAATGCGTTTCAAGATATATTGGACAAGCACTGGAGCACTAAGTATAAGCGAGATACGTTTACAAGTTTTAACATGAGAAATACTTTGAATTCAATTTTAGTAAAATTGGTGACATATTTTTAAGGTGTTATACTAACATTTAAAAAAAAAATTACTTTTTTGAAAATTTTTTATGTATCCCTCCCTTTAAATATATGAAACAAAAATATATCTTATCTGATATTGTTAGAAACTCTACATGGGCGTGGTTGGCTGTAGCGTACGGATATGTACAGTGTACACACACACACGCGCGCGCGTATAAAGGCATGCATAAATGCATACATACAATTGTGTTATAAGATGTCGCGTAGAAAATGTGGTTAGTTGAAATATACTTAAACAGAATACGGATTAACTCAGTTCCTATTCGACTAATTCTTGCACTGCATTTTCAAATGTTAGCTACGCTATATATTCCACTCTTTAATCTTTATAACTATTCAAAATCGATTATCTCCTAATATAATTTAATGTAAGTGTAGTTCAGAAACCCTTTGAAATATTTATCCAAATTTGCAGTCATTAACAAATATTTGTTTACTATTCATCATTCTGTGGATATTTATCATGTTATATTGATAGTTTTTATCGACATTAATGTTTGTTGTAATTATACAGCCAAAAAAACATTATTAAAATTGAGAATATATAGAATTTGCATGAAATTAAGAGTATATATAACTTGAGAGCGATAATTCTGCCATTAAATTCATTTCTACAATATTCATGCGAACAAATTCTAGTAATAAAAATTACTACAAGTAAAAATAACATTTCTGAGTTGAAATCTGTCAACGTTAATCCTTTTATATTTCTTTTCATTATCTGCTTTTAATTCAACAGCATTGTCTAACAAAAACTGATTGCACTCATCTTTTTTCAATAGCTTATCAGCTGTTGAAAAAAGATGAGTGCATAAACAAAATGCTATCTATCCTTCTCCTGAAAAACTTGATATTAATTATTAATTGATTGACAATTATTGCGAATTTAGTTGATTCAGTATTAAAAATTACGAATAATAATTATAAATGAAAAAAATTCTGCTTTTGATGAGTTAACTAATTTTTAGAAATCTTTTGCACTGATGAGAAGTGAACAAGTCACGGGTCTTTTATCTTCGTTGCACATTTAATTGTTTAGGAAAATCATGTTGAAAATAAAAAAACTAAAAATAAAAATATTTACTATTACGAAATGAACGACCATAATATTCATAAAAATATATTATATAATTCACACATTATCTCATTATTTTGTACGAGTAATTATGATGTATATTAAATCATACATCCTTTGATACCCATCAGAAAATTCGCTTATAATATCTCACTAATTCATTTTCGTATTATAACTAATTACATTTAATTTCATTGCACATTCTACTCTCGTTTGTTACTTCATATTTTATCATGTCTTTGTGTCAATGGACATTAAATTTTCCACATTAATTTGCATTCAAACGTGTAAGTAATTGTAATTTCTCTTCTTATTCCATTTTTCCATTTACTGGTGCATCAACACAATTACTGTTTAGGCCGGAGTTAATATTTCACGACCTCATTATATAAACTTCTTGCAGGCTCTTTAAAAATTCCGAAAAAAAAAAGGGTAAGAGAAAAAAAAACAAGATTCAGTGAGTAAAAGCAAACGATAAAAAATATAGTCTACGTAGAAAGGGGCTGAGTTGTGGTACCACACCAGCATTAATTAAAATATGGAGTAGTAGCAAGTAGGAAAAAAAAAACAAATGCAAAAGATGCCGTACACGGAACATATAAAAGAGTCTCATTTAAGCGGCGCAAGTGGTGCTAGGTTGGGCGATGGTTTTCAACAATGAACGGTCGAGCGCCACGGTACCTTTTACTATATGAATGGGATTGCTAGCAGCACGGGGTTGCTCGTGCACCGCATTTTTACTCACAAGTGGGCATTCATAATTCTTATGTAAGCACACGAGCCAAGATATTTGTAGATAGCAACATGAGACGAGCCATGAAAACTCATGCATTATAGTTATTCGAATTGAAATAATTATGTCTCTGAATATTAAATATCAAGTGAAAGCTCTGGTACTTGTTCACTTTTCATCAGGACTATTATAGGTGAACATATTAAACAAATTTACGTTGACTTTCGTTCGTTTATTTATATTAAACTCAATATTTTATCTGCCTGTTTTGCTTATTGATTACTTTGATTTGTTAATTGTTGAACATTTAATAATTTGGATATCAAAAAATGGACATTCATACTAAAAAAATTGGACAATTAACTGAATCAAATTTGAATCTGTGATGATTCGATAATTAATATTGTTTTATGTAATTTAAACTAATCATTTATTTGAGATGATCAAATCTATATCAACTCAAAAATAATTCTTTTTTATTAGTAGGGGAAGAGTGGCATGAAAGAGCCAGTTTTGAAAAAGAGATAAATAATATAAAAGGAAATCGATAATTGGAAAATTTGTATAAGTGATTGTTAATTCATTTATGTACGTGATGTCATAAAACATTTTACAAAATTATCGGTATTTTTGGACTTCTATTCATAAAAATAATGAAATTCGGCTCTTTCATAACACATGAGCGTTGAGAAAGCCGCCCCATGTTTTGAATGAGCCAAGTTCTTATTACAGGACTGAAATTTTAGATCAACAAAGATGTTATTCACTAATAATCTTAAGATATAATTTTATATCTTATATAATTATAAAACGTTTTATACAACGCAAACTCTGGATAAAATATTCACTTAAATCTAAAAAATTCTCATGAAATTAGCCGTTTGAAATCAATCATTGCAATCTGATTAGGTACGATCTTTTTAAGAACTCATATAATCTTATTTCATGTATCTGAGTCTGTATCATTATTTATTTTAGATTTTTTAGGAAAAGCTTTTTTGAGGGGGCATATAAAGCTATAGCTATTGGCCCTACATCGACATGCCCATCATATATATGGGCCCGAGACCCTTAAAGTAATATATATATACAATAAAAAAAATTTCGAATAATAAATAATATATTAATAACCTGAAAACAATTAAACATCCAATATTAAACTTAAACATGTATACATATATTATATTTTGAAAAATACGTTTTCTGAGGTGGGATTTGAACTCGTATCCTTCGGACTGCCAATATCGAGATTTAGCACTACACAGGCCCCCTCGTCTATTTTATATAGGCACAGCATAGGGTACGTTGTCACGCCGGTATAAAACTATAGATGGCCACACCATTGGCCAATCATTGGGCTAATATTGGCGACACACATAGGGCCGATCATAGCCGATACCATTGGGTTTATATTGGCCCCGCTCACTTCATACATATCGGGCCTATGTAGTGCCTATGGTCATGAATATATATGGGCTTTTTCGATGGGACCTATATAAGCCCAATGGTATCATTGGCAGACGCTGGGCAATTTCTACATGGGTAGCTTTTTCATCACACTGCAGCCTGGCTCTTTCAAAACATATTCTCCTAAGAAACATAATCCCCAAATTAGTATGAAATTAAAGAGTTGCCTACAAAATATATATGGTATTAGAAGGCCTAATACATCTATAAAATTATTGTATAATCATATTAGAATATTCAATCAAATAATACTCATAATTTTCCATAAAACTAACTAATTAACAATAAAAAAAACCTATTCCAACTCAAAACCAATTTTTCAACTTGCATTAATTTTCATTACCAAAACAATTCCAAATGAAAGCTTTGAAAATGCATTTATAACAAAACAGATCAAGCACCAAGACAAATGTACCGAACCTCTAACTTCAAATAAAAAAATAAAAAAAAAAAAAAGAATACACATCATCGACAATCCAATCCAATACTCCAAATGTTTGCCCATAATCATTTTGATGATATTATATGACTTGGATTACTCATCAATATATCATTCTGAATATTACAGACACCCAAATCACCATCTTAAACCCTTCCTATATCGGATATCCACTATGAATAGGATATATGTAATATTCCTCATGTTTATATACACATACATATACATATATATATACATGACATAAGCATATCCATTAAGCTGTAGAGAAATCTCTTCAATATATATTATTCGTCCAAAGATACTCTCCCTCTTCCTTCTCCACTGTCTATAGACACTTGATCCTTGCTACAGGCTGTATATTCACATATCCCAAACTCCATAACACAAAATACATACATATATATACGTATATCTATACATAATAGAAGACATTATGATTTTAATGGCGTATACTGACATATCCTTGTGAATGATTATTGATCGAAATAGTAAATGCTACTATGTATAACAAAGGTGATACCTCTGTGGGTTCCTACAATCAAATAGGTTTACAATAGTATCAGTATATACATATGTACACTAATACTATTGGTAACGAATACATATACAATGTATATACATACATAATTTTCTCCAATACCAAACTATTTAAGCACATGCAACATAGATGGTTTAAACCTAGCTATTGGTAAAGACATGGTAGCTCACATGCACGGCCTGTTAACAACTGCATTGAATCTAAATACATTTGCATAATTAGCAAATGTGCCCGATGGCACCAACTAACCCGTAACCGTCCGGTCAGTTCTCTTTGAGCACTGTAGGTGGCCGAAAACCTAAAGACAAAATATATTTATATAGATATGCACTGTAATTGCAGAATTTGTATGGATGTCGTATAAAATTTCACAGCATTGTTTGCAGTTTACTGTACGAATGGCTATATCTGTATGTAGACGATTCCAAGATGTCTACCGTTGCATAAGTAATTTCACGCAACAAATTTTTTTTTTGTTTCCTCATTGGGTTACTAGGTCATTTTTAGACCTCGCACCAGTGCCCCATCTTTTTTATCGTTTGTACTATTTATATATATGTATATTATGTATTGTTAACCTCAATCTTTTTTTTGTTTGTTTACAAATGAATCTGCAAGAAAAATGAAAAAAGAATAATTGTTTTTTGTAATAATGAAAACATATTGTAGAAATGATTAATTCACAAATTGTTACGTATTTTGGAAAACTACGTAAAAATTTTTAAATTCAAATGATAAATTTAAATTTGAATTTTAAATGATAAAAACCGTTGAAAAATAGGAAAAAGTTATTATTATTATTACATTATATAGGAGTAATAAAAATTTATGTTGATTCTTCTTGAAATCTTGAAATATTACATCAAATTGTCCTATTTCATGTATAATCAACAATGTATGTACTCATATCCATATTTATATATTTAATAGGTATACATATAGTGTGTGTGTGTGTGTGTGTGTGTGGCCTAGAATTTTTTTATCTTTACTGATATCGCATTTAAAGTGGTCTGCGATAAGCGATTGCCGCGTTACACAATAAATGTAATGTTCTGGTATAATTTCATTTTATCGCATATAGTACATACTACTATAATCATGATACAAATATGTATACAATACACGTGTATATGGCTAGGTTTATATATGCATATGCATGAAAGGTTGCCTCGTAACAATTATAAAATGATTGTCGAAGTACACGAGATACATTTACTGAAAGTGTATATTTATATATAAGGAAAAATTCATAATTTTGTTTCCATTAAAATTCAAACTTGAAATTTGATATAATTTTATATGAAATACTTTAACAGTGTCCTATACAAGTGAATCTGCGGCGGAAACTTTTTTTTAATTGTTCTCTGTCAACATAAATTTGTATTATTTGAATTTTGAGGTTATGTTCGTCTGCTCTGTTTCCTTTGTTTTTCATATTTGAATAATTATAACAATGAAAGAGCAATGAATGAATATGAAATATTTTTTAGAATTCATCTGAAATACTTCTATATACAAACAAGATTGGGTGTGGGAGATTTGTTTTAATTATAAACAAATTTCGCGAAGATTTATATATATTTATATGGAGATTGTTGATGAGAAAATATATTCATATAATAAAATAATATTTGGAATATATTCTTGTGTCTTTCCTCTAAAATCGATATTTAAATGGAAAATGTATGCAAAAATGGAGTTCAACACTGATAAAAATATAAAATACATAATTATTCATATAATTTTGAATTATTTAGTTATTTTTATCGAATTCGTCTCCTGCAAATATGAAAAAATATCAAGTAATTGGCATGACAGTTATTAATTTTTATGATGATTTTTCATTTGAATCTATCATAAGCTGTAAACTATAATAAAACACTCCTCTATTTTTGTATTCAAATATATTGAATAATTGGAGCAATGAAATATTAATAAATTTTGTAGCAAAATGTGACAGAAAAGCAATGAAAAATATATTAGGCTATTAATTCATTAAGATCTAAAAATTACTGGCTCATCGAATTGCATACAGAAAATATTCTTTTATTATAATTAAGATTTTATTGAACGAAAATATAAAATATAAAAAAGTAGGGTTATGGCGCAAAACCACTTAAAAATATTATACGAAACTAACCTCAATTTTTATAATTAACCATATATGAATATAATTAGTAATCATCTTTCTATTTTATAATTTTTGTTGTCTGTACATGAAATAAAAAATGCACTGAACGTTTTTACTGGATAAAACTAACCAAAAAACCGTTTAATATATTAATAATTCTGAATTACTGAAAACGAAACTAAAAAAAAACCTGATAAAATCAAATGAACTCATTCAATTGAATGTCCAACGAATCAATCTAAATATAACAACTCATATTTACTCATTTAATTCATCATCCAAAATAAAATAAATATTCTACATATTAATTAAAATTTAATTACAACTATTAAACTTATGAAACATTTTTTTCAATGTATGTATAAAAAAAAGGAGAATCGCATAACAAAATAAATTTTTTGATGATGACACCAAACAGGAAAATATCCGGAGATGAATTAATATATGAATATACCTGAATTTCAACAAGATATGCCAGAAACAAGTACAAGAAGAAAAAATGGATACCTGCAAAATCCAAACTTTTAGTCCCAACAACCTGAAATAGCGAGATTACAGACACCATAAGACCAGCTCAGGAAAAACCCATCTCTACTCAAGAAAACCCCATGATGAGATCAAGAGAATAGGGTTGGATTACTCTCAACACCGTCAACCATGCAAAGCCAAGTGGAATGAAACCCTATATGTGATCGCATTACTGCCCACTCCAAATCTAAGGTGAGTAACTAAACCTCGATACAATATTATAAGACATATAAAAATAAGAAAAGCATAAATAAATCCTGCTGACTTTATTGTCCATGTGAGTATAACAATAACCGAATTATGAAAAATGAAATATGTACTAACACATAAAACTTGATTCAAGTATTAATATTCTGAATTTATTCTTATTAAAGCTTCGCTGGAATAACAGTTTGTAATCACCAATGGAATGCTATTCTTATGCAAGAATTTGTATAAGATAATCCGGATCAAAATAAATATAATCAAATTAATTACGATTGGGACTTTAAGAATGTGGCAACTCACAAAGGTATTCACATACATGTTCTTAATTTACTTTAATGACAACACTGATGATATTGCAAATTGTTTCATAACAGCACTCTTACCAAATGCTTTGACTTTGGAGTACAAAATGATTATTGAATACAGACATTTTGGCAGTAGTAATTGTCGGATCAATACAATGGAAAAAAAAACATCTGGGCCAATTAGTTATTTTTAGACAAGTGCCTCAAAAAACGACGTTTTAGGAACTAAATAGAGTTCTTAAAATGATACTTTTTTACTTTTATACTTCACGGCTGCATTCTTTACTTCACGATACTGGCAAAAACAACATTTGTAATTCAACTGTATAACAACGCAACCTTTTATTTTATTTATCCATAGAACAAAAGACAAAATTGCGTAATCCCAGCGCATGCTGCATACCCATATATTATACTATAATATATATTTAGGTATATAGTGCCATAATATATTTATAAATATTAATTTTGTCATTTTAGAGACTATTTAATCACTGAAACATCATTTTTTGAGGCACTCGCCTAAAAAATATTGTCTATATCAAGGCCGAGTGATCATTTTTAGCCTCATCCGACATATTCTGGGCCTCGGCCACATATTTCGGATTTGGCCAAAAATGATCAACTTCTCGGCCTAGGTACACAATAGTAATTTGTGTATTTATAAGGCCGAGAAATTGACCATTTTCGACCAAATCCGAATTATGCCGGGTCTCATATTTCGAATGAGGCTAAAAGTGATCGCTCGGCCTTGATACACACAATATTTTTCAAGCGAGTGCCTCAACGAAAATGATGTTTGAGGGATTAAATAGTCCCTAAAATGACAAAATTAATGAAAATGTACGGCGCTGTGTACGTATATACATCATAGTATGGTGTACAGCATGCGCTGGGAATAAAAGCGGCCGTGAAATAAAGAATGCAGCCGTGAAGTAACAAATGCGGCCGTGAAGTAAAAAAACATAGAAGAAAGTATTATTTTAGAGACTCTATTTAGTCCCTAAAACGTCGTTTTTTTGAGGCACTCGCCTAAAAAGATAATTATTTACATATCATTCTTTACGAGAGTTGCTTGTAATCCCATGGATTCCACTGACATCACATCTTCTAACACCTGCATATTTACACATAGATATGCATCATATATTTGTTTGTTGTAATCGCCCAGTATGAAGTTATATTCAATCAAATTACAAATTTGTTCTTGTACAGTTATTGGATGTCCATAACAGCGCCACAATTTTACTAACATCCAATTAAAGTTCAATCTTATTTTTAAAATATTTCGTTGATTTATATTTTTTTATTTCTACATGAAGTAATTAATCAATGCAAATTTATTTAAGTACAGTGTTCGTCAAAGGCAAATACCGTTTATTTTACTCATATCTAATTTGTAATCTTTATTGCTTTAAGACTTTTATCTTTTTTTACTCATTCATAAGTATTCGTATTTACCTCACCAAACATTTATCTACATCAGCACATAAGTACACAAAAATAAAGAGAGAGAGAGAGGGCAAAATGAAACAACAGCTGTAAAATCACGTTGTGGAGCCTCGTCTTTTATTGATTTACTGCAAGTTTAATAGTGAGCATTAAAATTTTATGATATTTATTTAGCGAAATTGGAGGGGATTGCAATGAGTTTAGATGTAAGCTCGAGAGAAAGCTTAAAGGTAGAACAAATTTTACTTTCTTCGCTTCTGGACTTGAGAATTAAGAGCTGTCATCGTCCACTGTAGTCGTTAGTCACGGATTTCATAGTTGGAGAGTCAAACCAAACAGGAATGAGAAAAAGAGTTGGATATAGAAAGAATTAAGAGTGAAACAATAATCTCACTTTGCTTTACAGTAACGACAATGGCCTTACCAATTTTTTTTTTATATATTTTTTATTTTACTTCTCTTTATTTTTATTGTTATACATGTTCCAGTTTCTTTTAATTTGTTATTTATTTTATATCATTTTCTTTTCGTTAGTTTTATTGTTGATTGTTGAAGAAAAAGTTTCACATCTGGACGCAATTCTCATGGGAATTGACTCATTGATTTGCTCTGGCACAGAATTTTCACTCAGTGAAACAAGAAACGTCGGCAATTATATCTAGACACAAAAGCAATAGGTCAAGCATTAAATTTATAAAATGATTGTGCACGCAATGCACTTCTATTTAAAAATATTTATTCTATAGGAAAAAAATATAAGAAACCAACCCTAGAAAAATGATTAATATCATTTTTACCAACGAAAATATTATTTCAGCTAAAATTACACATCTACATATGAGGAAAATACAAAAATTATGATTTCAATCTCACGAATTATTTTATACATAAGATAAAAATTTTGAAATGAGAATGTTTTATTACATTATAAAAATAATACTATTAAAAGTATTAATTATCCAATTTGATGATAAATAATATCTGTGAGAGAATAATTTTTACATACAAAAATATTTAATTAGGATTAAATTAATTAAATTATTTAAAATTCAAGATGTCGCATGAAATGTATAAACAAATAAAATAATTGACCCGGTTGTAACAGAATCTTCGTCTTTTTTATTCAATTAATTCTCAAAATAATCAAAAATTTATGTTATTTATTTATCACTTATGTCACCGTCACTATATTATTATTATAATTAACATTAAATATGTATAATTCCAACATAAAGTTTTTGTCAAAGCAAAATAATATAAAACAAAACGTAACCTTAAATTTCCGCAAAGCTCGCATACATCAAGTATTAAATTCGTGTCAAATATTTTATGTATTGTGTTAAAAATTTAACATAAATCCTGTGTAAATCATCAAGAGCCAACCATTATGTTGAATCAACACAAAAATTCAAGTAGACCATTTGAAACATGCGAAATATTTTATATTCAACACACATTTTCCAACTTTGCCTGTTAAAATGAAAATATAAAATGATATTAATGAAATGGCACATTGAGGACAAATTCATATTTTTTTTATTCATTTTTTTCCTGACGTCTGAATAAACATCAACATAAACAACAACATATCCAACACACTATTTCAATGCATCCAGTCATGTACAGTGTGTTATATATGATTTCATTTAATTATAGTCACGAAAAAGGTTTGCAGTATAAGACAATTGAGGTTAGGGTTCAAAGAGAAAATGATGAGAGAAATAGCCAATGTCCATGTAGACATATTATAAATATATGTACATGCATGTGTGCTGAATTTATTCACACAAAGCATCTTTGTTGAATAATACTTTGAATACTGGAAATAATTACCGCTGGAGTTTGCCTCTCAACTCATTCTGTGATGTAGGTCCGTCGCCATTTCAATCTCATCAGCAATAGGCAAAAGCTCAATTTCTACTCGACTAATTGTGAAAATAGCGATACTGGCATTTCTGATTGGTACTCAACTGGAAATTCGAATCGCCTTTAACTCCACAGCATATATAATTTATATATAAGATGAATGAATATATTAAATTATACCCATCATATGTGGTACATAAATCTCTATGTACCATAATAATATTCATAAATGAATAATCCTCAAGGGTATTTCGAATATATTTTATTCATTATTATTCTAAAAATATCCGTTTATATAATTCTGTTACTATTTAATAACAACTAATGCATAAATATTAATTTAAACATAGATATATTCTTTTTCCTCTTTTTATATTCTCAAAATTATTGCTAAATGTGTGACCCGATGATTTGTTTGTCAATGGAGGCTTTGTCGCATATTGTTGAAAAATAATGACACACATACACCAGCTACTTCGTTAGGTGGCAAACTAATTGCACCCCCGTGACTGTAATAAATCGTTGAAAATGAGTTTTGTGCCTTTGTGGCCGCGAGGGTCGAAGACTAAAACAAAAGAGAAAACCAGAAAATAACTCCACGAATTCTCACGTCATATCATTTTAAAGTCGCGATTAATTGCAGCGACATCCAATTATCATTCTCTTTCTCTGATTTTCTTTAATTAACGCAAAACCGCTACTTTTGGTATATATTTCAACGGACCAGGAAGAAACGAGTTTAGTAAGTACCAATACTCTTAATATTACCAAATAACGATGATAAAACTGGGGTCGATAATGAATCATAATTGATTACTAATGAACAAAATATCTAAAAAAATAATTAAAGTTGATTGCAGCATTTGTTCAGAGTTATCGTTGATTATTCAGATTGTTAATTCTTATTCAATTCTTAAACAATTTGATGTTGATGTTTCAAAACGAATTATTTAAAATTATTATCGAGTTAAAGCAAATCAGTTTTGTTCATTGTTTACAATATTATTAAATTTAAATATGGGTTATTTTAAATCTTATCTAATGATATATTTTCATTTGTTAATGAATAAGTAGATATTGCCTATTTTATAATAGTTAAAAGTGTTTATATGTATACAAGAATTACAGAAATTTATAAAAAACCATGAAATACAGCCAAGTTTCGCATTTATATATAATTCATATTATGAAAGAATTTTTTCCGAAGTTTTTTTTTTTTCATTCACTTCTATCCGGTATGTTCAAGTTGCATAAATTGTTTCACTACGGAATTACTTTTAACCTCAAAATCTTTAAAATTATGCACATTTGACCATCTTTATTTATAAAATTCTTTAATAAAAACCCAAGTGCATATTTTAATTTGTTTCTTTTTCCTATTTGATTAGTGAATTTTATGATCATTATAAATTATCTTTTCTCTTCACTCATTTGATCAATATCCTTTATTGGACTCTTGACTATCACTTCTAAATTCCAGTCTCTCAATTTTATCAATTAAATTTTGTTTGCTATCTCCTCTGGGATCTTCACCACTTTTTCCTCTTCAAAAATTTAACTAGTTGGTCTATAACCAAATAACAAGACACTTAAAACTAATATAAGTTGGAAATTATTCCAACAATTTAAAGAGTTATTACATTTACATTGAATAATTCAGTATTTTTCTTTCGTAAATTTTGAATTAGATAAAAAAAAATGAATTTAACAAAATATTTCTTGATGTAAATCAAACAAAGTTTAGCAAATCACCATATTTTTTTTACTCCACGTGGACAGACAGTAATTGTAGCAGAGCCAATAGAGGAAATAGCGAAAACCATCGCCAATTTCTCTTCTTATATCATTTTTTTTTCTTTCTTCCTTTATTCGAAATCCACTTTAACCTCTTATTTCTTCCTCACGATTGAGGTTTTTTCGACGGGCCCCATTCGTCCGTCGCACTAAATAAACTCCAGTCTCTCTGCGAACAAAAATAAACTTATTGACATTGACATTTCTTTTATCCTCAGATACAACGAAAACAAAGGTTTTCATTTATGATCGGCAAGCTTTATTCGTTTCCTTCACGACCTAAAGCACCAACATAGATCATCGGATGGGCTGTAGTGACGGTAGCGTTATCACAAGCAGCAGGTGATTGTTCAAAAAAATGAGGGATAAAAAAAAAAAGTGAGAACGAATGTGTATACCAAGGGAGCCATCCAATCTCGCTACCGTCGCCACCTTGAGACCCACCTTCATCTATCGAACACTCACCGGTCCCTTCCAAAGGCAGTAAAAGAAGTAAAGTGGTAAAGGTGCTAGTGTAGTCAGTCCGATCAAAATGCCAATCGCGTTTGCCCATGGTGGAAAAACGTAACTGCCATAAGAAGCCAATTCGTACGTAATCATTTGATAAATGAAAACAGCCTAAAACATAAATTCAATGAAATTAAATTAACTATTAATTATTAATAAGGTTACTAATAATTACAGGATAATTCATATGTGACGATGCAATAATATTTCATTTATTAATTATTAATAAATCAAAAATTTGTTTCTTAATGTTGAAAAAGTTTCATATTAACAATGTCCATAACCTCACATTTGACCAAAGAATAATTCACAGCAGCAAATGAATAAATTATCAATTAATAAATTTATAATTTACTAAAATAATACATGCGTTTCTTTTTAATTGCATTAAAATGCAAACGCTATTTGAATATAATTTTGTGAGATTATGTAAGTTATGTTGAATGAGGCCTAATTGGAAATGTTACATCAAGATTTATCAACTATTAATAAATTTTGGATAATACATAATAAATAATTATGAATGATCGTTAATAGATATCATTATTAACAATTAATAAATATTTCTCTCGATATATATATAAATTAATTGGGTGTAAATACAATAGCGTGAATTGTGTGTATTGAACTTCATATTAAAAGAGTTCGTTCATTTCAATGTAATACAATAAGGTTAAATTTGTATAAACCAACTTTGACAAGTTGTAAACATTATATATGATGTCAGAAACAGTACATTATACTGCTAGTGTACATGCACATAATGTTATATGTCTATTCCTGCATACGTGCATAAATATATTCCATGTACAAACAATGAAATCTTGTTCATAATATATATTCTCATTAGATGGCAATTTTATCATGCAGAATATATCGCGAGATGGCTTCCATATAACAGGCAGTCTTATTGGTCGTTTTTGTGATAAAAAAAGATAATAATAAAAGCTACAGACATAATAAAAAAAAATAAAAAAAAATGAACTAAAAAGAAATAACAAGAAATTATACTTTGAGGCGCTTGCAAAGAAATATAAACAAATAAAAAAATTTGTTTCTTTTTTTCTCTTTGTCAGAAATATATTTTCTCCATGGAAAATTATGCCTCTGCATTTATATTAACAACAGCTAAAGCTACTGCCCTCTTTTTTAAATAGCTTCATTTTTCATTCTTTCTTTTTTTCCTCAACTTTATTTTCGTTTATACTGAAAGATCAATAGCAATGATAAAACTTTACGTCGCCACTTGGTCTATCAGTTTCCATCAATTGATAGGTTTTTGATCAAAGTAAATTCAGACTTTGTCATTGTCATGAAAATGTGCAGATGGTGACGGACATAAAAATCGAAGAGTATTAAAATATACACATTGAGCTTCAATAGATATTTATGTTTAGCTATTAAATACATGTTGAATTGTTGATTGAAAATGGATGACCAAGTACTTACCAATGCTGTAATAGGTGCGAGTATCATCCAGCTAAACCACCAATAGTAACGTACTACACAACTCAAGGACATTTTCATTTCCTCAATGTTATCAAGGAATTTGTTACATCCATAACACCATGCCGGTATACCAACTTCAGCAATGCCAATCAATAATATTGCCCATGAGGCAGTGTTCCAGTCCATCAAAGTATAAAGGTAAACTCCACCATCGTAGATCATTGGTATTGCCGCCAGCCATCCGCAAGCACATATTCCCAGGATTACAAAGCTCTCATGCTTTCGTAGACTTGGTCGCACGTCAAGAATGGCTGAATTTATCGCTTGAATTCCTGCAAACTGTAATGTGTATGTGAATGACTGAATAATGCATACATGCGTAAGTAAATATAGAGATAATTGATGTGGATTAAATAGTCTATTATATAATTAATAAATGTAGATTGAAAGGTAATTACTATATTGTATGCATTATCTAGATTCATCACTATCGACTTTCATGGTAATCAAAATTTCTATATCATGATTTCTCTCGTCAATAAATCATCCATTTAAAATAGAGTTAATTAACAAATAAATATTCATTTATTGAGGTTATGGTGACATTAATTCTTGTTTATTTTATACTTTCAATTATTTTTTTTTAATAAATTCGATTGGCAGAAATAATTTAAATACTGATTTATATTTTTTAATCAAGAATAAAATTAAATCATGTGAAATAAAACAACAATAGTGTATTGTTGCATAATTTTATTGATAAAAAAAAATGTATTGTATTCATTATTATATTGATATTAATGTATTATAGAAAAATATTGACAGATTAATTATCTGTTTATGTATGTCTGATACCAGCCGCGTTATCTTGTAGGTTATTGGATCAAGAAATTTGAAAATTTATACATAATAGGTTTACAACAATCTCCTGTTTTATCAGGAATAATATTGACACATGTTTGGAATAATTTCTACAATTTACTAATGTGATAAAAAGTAAAAAACAAAGTCTGCAATGAGTTTTACTTTCTATCACGAAGTGAGAAATAAAATATTGTTTTGAGGTTATAGTTTTGTTTTAAATTGGACAAGCGCTCCAGTACTGCTGGTTTTTAGATTGTTTGGACACGTTCGAGCTTTCTAAAGCACATAAGCGGTCAAACGGTTGAAACATGTACAGATAAATATATACATCAAACAAAAGTATATACATATACGGGAAAAAACATGCATGTAGATATTTATATGAAAATACAAGGACGTGAGAGAAATAGAAGTTTGATAAAAAAGAAAATACGTAATGAGATTGTGTGAAGATTGACATTTTATAAATATCTAAGTAAATATGAATGTTTTAGTTGACATGGTTTCATGAAAAGAAACCAAAAAGAAAAACTTGAATATGAAGAGAAAAAAATGAGAAATAAAATATCAACTACTACTGAAAACTGAAAACTGAAAACATTCGATATTATTGTCATAGGGAAAGTAATTACTAATATTATTGCAACGTTGAATAAAATATTGTATCATATTTACCTGACTTCCAAGACCAAGAATAAATAGCATGAGGAAGAATAGCACTGCCCACATATTTGGAAGTGGCATACGAACAACTGCTTCGGGATAAGCAACAAAAGCAAGTCCAGGTCCACTCCTTACTGTTTCTTCAATTGGCAAATTGGTCTGATGTGCTAAATAGCCGATGATTGAAAATATAACAAAACCAGCAAAGATTGATGTAAAGAGATTCGTGAGTGTCACAAATATCGCGTCTCTAAAGTAAAAAAAAAAATTATTCTCAATTAAATGTGTAAATTAAAATTACAAATGTATGTTCATATTTATAGGACAAAAAAAGCTGAAAATAATTTGTAATTGACTGAAATAATATATTAAATTTCAACTGAAATGTAAACAAATGCAAAAATTTCGCGTGTGCAAAACCTAACGAGAATAATTTTCAAATCTTTTGTTTGCAACATTTCAAATGACTCCACGTTTGAACAACAGCAATGAATGAGAGAATTCACTAGCTGATCTCAATATTTTGTTTTACAAATGAAAAAGTGCATTGCATGAAAAGCCAATAATAATTAAAAATAAAAAAAACCCCTGATTATTGTTGTAAATAGAACAAGCATTTAATTCGAAGCTATTCGAAAGTTGTCAATACGATGAAACCACATTATGTACAGAAAATATATACAATATATCCAATGTACACTTCAAATCGCTTCAAAATAGGGGAAGAGTGGCATGAAAGAGCCGGTTTTGAAAAAAGGGATCAATAATATAAATGAAAGTAAATAATAAAAAAAATTTGTAAAATAAATAATTGTTCATTATTTTATGTATGTGATGTCATAAAACATTTTTCAAAATTGTCGGTATTTTTGAACTTCTAACCATTTCTAAAAATAATGAAAATTGGATATTTCATAACACATAGGCATTGAAAATGCCATCCAAAGTTTTGAAAGAACCAATTTCTTATTACAGGACTGAAATTTTAGGCTGACAAAGATCTTACATACTAATAATGTTAAGATATAATTTTATATCTTATATAATTATAAAACGTTTTATATAACGCAAACTTTGGATAAAATATTCACTTAAATCTAAGAAATTCTCATGAAATTAGCCGTTTGAGATCAATTATTACAATCTGACTAGGTACGATCTTTTTAAGAACTCATATAATTTTATTTGATGTATCTGAGTCTGTATCATTATTTATTTTAGATTTCTTAGTAAGAGCTTTTTTGAGAGTCCATATAAAGCTAGCTTTTTCATCACACTGCAGCCCCGCTCTTTTTGAAAACATATTCTCCCAAGAAACATAATTCCGAAAATTAGTATGAAATTTAAGATTTGCCTGCAAAATATATATTGTATTAGAAGACCTAATATATCTATAAAATTATTGTATAATCATGTTACTATTAGTTTTGTATAGACGTCAAAAAACAAATAAAATGAACTCAAAAACTTACTTTTTTACGACGAAATCTTCAATGTCATATCGACGCCGTTTATTTTTGATAAACTGTCAAATATTTGTGGGCGACATTTGTTTAGTGTTACTATCTTGAACTAATAATACATACATGATTCGTTCGAAAACTACCGCGTAAATGATAATAGCTCTTTCAAAACTTGGCTCTTTCATGCCACTCTTCCCCTACATAAATTAATATCCTATAAAAAATAAAATCAATAATCTCAAAACTCTTTATCCAAATAAAACAGTCTAGTGTATATGATTGGAGTGAAATTGATCATGTTTATCAAAGATAATAATATCTCACCTTCACGAAAACAGTTTTGCAATAATAAATTTTTCAAAATACATATCAAGATATTTGAATACATTGGACCAAAATGATATTATACACATAGATTTACTATCTATTTATCACCTGACTTCCTATACTAACCACAAATAATATGATACATTTATATTTACAACGGTTGTGACAATGTAAATAAGAGAACCAAGAGGTGATTTCACATTAATGAATGAACCAAAGCCTGTCAAACCCACTACAGGACGACAACGATGACAATGACGCCATATCTTGTGCATTATGTCATCTAAAATTCAACGCTAACGATAGATATTTCACAAGCTCAGAAGCTTTCAAACGATCAAAGTTGGTCTTCATACATGTACCTTCATGTATATACATCGACTTGTCATTTGTGACGGATACAGCCATGTCAGTATTTACCAAGTGAACTTTGGTTGGCCCCCAACCACTTAAATATATTTCGTATATTCCAATTTATAAATGATTAATTATAAGCTTTAGATATACGAATAAATTTATCGTGAATTTTATCTGAGTAAATGAATGATTTGTTGAAACATCTGTTTAAATGACACAAGCACTGATATCAACAAAAATTATCTGATAAAATATCTACCTAACGGATATTCAATAGTTTACATTTGCACGTATACTCAAATGTATTTCTGTTTACTTGTAAATAAATCTTGATTGACTGGCGATTGGAGAGTAAAAGTGAAACGAGCTTTGGGAATGTCCGATTGATAGCGTCACCGACCGCTGAACTTTGCAATGTATACGAACCTATGGCAATTATTCGTGAATTTACTGTAGCTGGATAACGTGATCAGAGATCCACAGCCAATACCCAGGGAATAGTAAACTTGTGAGGCCGCATCACCCCAAACACTTGCGTTCAACAGTTTATCCCATTGTGGAGTGATAAACCATATTATTCCTGCACTTGCACCGTCAAGTGTTACACCTGAAAAAAAAATTCATCATCATTAAGAAAATTAAATGAAATTGTGAGAAATTAATAGTTGAAAATAGTAAAGAAAAAGGAAATAAAACTTTGTCAATTAATAAATAAATTTTATTGTTAATTTCAAATGGAAAAAAGTAGGTGAAATTAATTTTAAACGAGTTGTACCTCGAACAAGAAGTGCGATCAATACAAAGTACGGAAACAGAGCGGTGAAGTAGACGATCTTGCCAACGGATTGGAGGCCTTTTATCAAACAGAGGTAGCAAATAATCCAAGAAAGGGTGAGACATCCAAGAAGCTCCCATCTTATGCCGCCCCAATTATCCCAAGTTGCGCCGCGTATTCCAAGAACGTAGTCGCTGAAAATGATGGATTTTGCGATTAGATACATTTTAAATCAAGTTGATAACTGGCGTTAAATAATTTTTTTTTCTGTTAAATAAATTTTAATCCGTAATATACACAAAACAAAAATTATATTTCAACATCAGAGTCTTTTATTATTATATTGATGTCTATAATAAAAAAATAAAAAAATAAATTCTGTAAATCTTTATATTTTATCATTTAATCTCAAAAAAATTATTATATAAATTGTTAATACTTGAAATACTCCTCTGATGATAAAATTGGTTTATACAATTTACGTAGCTCAATTGAATTTGTTTGATTGAAACAATGCGTAACATTTCCACCATTGTCATAACCTAAATTGGCGCATATATCACTAATGGCCATACAAGTTTTATTGAAAAATATTGTTGATGAATTTGTCGTTTGACACAATTTGTCCTCTAGTCCACTATAACAACCTGCAATAAATAATTAATCATGAACATATAATTATCTGCAAATCATAATCATATTCATACTACAAATACATAAAATCAATAATGCAAACTCTGCAAAAACAATTTGTACATCCAAAAAATTGTATTCAATATTAGCATTGAATCATTAGGAATAAATATAAAAAAAAAATGCATAATCATGAGGGTGCTTCGTTTGAGGGGACTATTTTTTTTTTCTTTGCTCAACTGAGTGGAATATTACTCTAAACATTCAAAAAAAAATTCTCACCAAATATGAGCTATTAGTTTTAAAATCAAGTAAACACATGAAAATTCGAACTATTTATATCTTGAATTGGTCCTCTATGAATTGCATGATATTATTTTATTCGGATTTTTCTCAAAAACTAATAGCTTTACGGTTTTTAGTTAAGATAACTACTTTCTAGGAAATTGAATTTCCTACAGAAAAAGTCCCATATACTTTTGCTGTAAAATTGGTAGTATTCAAGAAAAATCGAAAAAACCATGAAATACGACCCAAAATTAGCTTTAACATTTTTTACCGATGGAGCAGTTCACAGAACATAATTTAGTGATAGGCATTTTTAAAGATTATATATTTCTGTACAATTTCTGCTGAAAACCAATTGAATAGCATAAAATGCCTCGAAGCTATGCTTAAATTAAAAAAAAATTGTGATTTACGTGTTAATCAAATAGGAAATTTTCAAATTACTCGTAAGAGTCCTTAATATTAAAACTAAAAGCTCATCTTTGGTGGGAATTTTTTTTTTGAATATTTAGAGTAATATTCCGTCAGTTGAACATAGAAAAAAATATATTCGCCTCATACGAAGCACCCTAATAAACATGTTTATATAATTCTGAAGAGTTTACACTGGCAATTAAAGTTTCATCATCCCATAGAAAATAAATGTTTTATACATCGATTGAAATCGTTTAATGATCATGGCTATGTAGCTTTCAAAGTAACTGCATTTACACTCGTCGGTATCCCTTCAGGGGTGTACATTTAACCCAACCAACGTTTATGGAATGATTATACATGCACAGTTATATAGAGGGTAGAGATATTAGGTTTATGTAAACGTAGAAAATAGGACCGGGTGTGCAAGCTCGTGCGTAGACGTAGTATACAGAGGTCAGTTGAGCTTTTCGAGCGGTCCTTCAACAACGATAAGTAGGTTTGCCGCCCTCACCATACCCCATTCAATGTATGCATGTTGTTATGCATGCATTCATACATACATGCATGTAGATATATTATATGGTCGACCAACAACGCGGATAAATTACGCTATTCAACCATAGCCGTTTGACGTAACACCGAAACAGGTTAGCTTTATACCTGTCGGAGTAGATCACATAATAAAACCGCTTTGTGGCTGCTATATTTGAGGATGAAATGCCATTTTAATGAGCCCTTTCATCAACTCTAATAACTATTTATATATTTAGTTAATATTTCATTCATAAATTCAATATCATTGAAATATTTTTGAATATAATTCAGGTATTAATATTTCTCTTATTATCTTCACCCTCTGCTGGTGGCTCCGTATATCACTGAAATTAATTTAATAATACGCGGTTTGAATTAATATAAATTCATGATGAGAAATAAACTATGAATTTCCTTGATAGTAAGATGAAACCTATGAGTTTAATAACCGACGATAAGGTACAGACGGCGAAGGCTTCTCGCATTTTCTCACCACCAATATCATCATCATGTACACCAATGTACGCAACATATCGCAGGGCATATATACAGGAAGCTGCACACAATCATGCAAGAGTAGTTGGATAAATATTGCTCTATAGTTTAATCTTATGGCACAGGTAGGATGTAACGATGCGAGGGCATAGCTAACCCTCCGGCAATTTTCCCGTTTGCTTGACAACGTTTGAACGGTTGAGTCGTTGATAGCTGTTGGCACCACTCTCATTGTACCATCCTTTCATTCTCCCATCATCTCATCCCGCTCCTTAACAATTCTCAAGCATTACTAACACGTGTCACTACTTCAGGCAAATGACACAGTCCGTAGACTTTGTAAAAGTCTTTATCTTATCTCTCATCACAACGTGGAAATATCAAGTGAATTGAAGAGGTTGTACACCAAGTACTATACAACACTTTGTCAA
>OW445490.1:3866579-3911850 GCA_918226075.1 Microctonus brassicae
AGGAAGGTATGGATGTAAACAAATGATCTATATGTACGCCTCAAAACAAATTTTACTGTCACAATCGCACTAGGAAATGAAAATCAAACTATAAATGTAAGAAGACACAAGATTCCTGGAATTAAAAATTTTGTGTTTACATACTATTTGTTTACATTTAGGAATCTTATACCCCAAGTGGGGGAAATCTTATACCCCACTTGAATACAGGAAGAATATGAACAGAAAATGCACTACGTACACGATTTGTTTACATATAAATTCATATTTGATATTTTCGATCATTGTAGTGTTGTCTTCAATAACAATTGGTCTATCTATATTTCGTTTGGAGTTAAACTTTTTGCAAGGCACAAAATGTCAGGTAAACATCCACCATTACATAAAGATTTGGATAATTTTAATGTCTATGTATCTTTTAACAAGTAAATTGGTAGTGAAGATCAAACTATTCCTTATTTGGAAGAAATAGGCTTGATACCTTCACGCAATTGATGATACCTCCTCGTGGTGCGATCTGGGCAGTCATAAATTTTTTCATAAAATGTTTTATCATTTCATAAATTAATTTATCATTGGCGAAATCATCAAAATTAATTTTAATTTGTTTCTGAAAAATACTATCTCTTCAAATTTATTCAAGCCCCCCCCCCCCCCCCCCCCCCCCCCCCCCCCCCCACCGCCCCCCCCCCCCCCCCCGGGGCTTTGCCCCTGGACCCCACCGGGGCTCTGCCCCGGACCCCATCGCCGGGGCTTTGCCCCGGACCCCACCGGGGCTCCGCCCCTGGACCCCACTCTATATTTACACACATACACATACACACTCACACACATGCGTACATACATACATACGTACAGATTGTTTGTTTACATCGAAATAAGACTTTACAAAGTGTTATTTCGTCGAAAAATATCAAACATAACGTAGAAATAAAAGTGAAAAAAAACAATTTTGAAGCTTCGATATCTCGAAAACTAAGCGAGATATCGAAATTTTTTATTCTTAAAAAACGTCTTATCTCGTCGAGTTCTACAAGAATCAATTGTCATTTGGCGGCGCCACGGAAACCGTATAATCCCCAACAATTGAATAATAAATCAGTGATAATTGTTGCAGTGTTATTAATAATTAATTTGTAACGATAAATATTTTTATTTAATAAATTAATTAATTATTTTAAAGTGAATAATTTTAATATTAAAATTTTTATACTTAAAAACTATAAAAATAAATTCATAAAATAATTTATAATATTGAATTTTTTTTTGGATTTTCAAATAAATTTTGTAGAATATTGTTTACGAAAATATAAAATTGTTTTGTTGTAGTAGAAATTTTTAAATTAATTCAAAATATTAATTAAAAATAATTTTTATTTATATTTTAATTTAAAAAAATTTTATATACAAAGAATTATGGGTAATTGATCATATTCAATTGATAGTTTAGATGAATTATTGATTGTTTGTTAATATTTATAGTGAGCATGAATGTGAGAAATTTTTAAATAACAATTTATGATATTTAATTTGATTTAAAATATCAGAAAATGAAATAATAAAAAATTATTTTATTATTAATTTCTTGGACAAATATTTTTTGTTTTATTCAAAGAAAATAATTATTATTTAACTGTTGAAGATTGTTACAATTTTTATTAGATAGTGAGTAAGATGACACACTGTGTGAAACTTCCTTATTGAATGATAATAAATAATTTATTAAATATATCACAGATTAAATTCCATCAGAATAAATTTCACTACTTTGTGTTAAATAATATTTAATAACTAACAATTAACGTCTTTTTTTAATCCAACTCCTCATAGTTTGAATCATTAAACAAATTAACACTCAATAAAAAATTTCGCTCAATACAACAAAATTATTTATTTAAAAAAAAAATAAAAAAATAAATAAATAAAGAAAATTTAATTTTGAATTTCATTCTAAAATATCAATCCAAAAATTTTGTCCAATAAAAATCTCAAAATTTTCTACATGACATTCTCAAATTCATCTACAAACAAAATTATTTATCTATAAAAAAATGAAACAAATTAATTTCAATTTTGATATTTTTATCATCGAATTTTGCTCGACAAAATGAAATAATTTGCAAATTTCTACACAAAAGAAATAAAAATTTGTAATAAATACCTCCATGCAGTGCCCATGCAAATAAATATAAAAACAAAAATTAATTAAATAAAAAAAACCTGTTGCTATTTCTAATTTCCATCGCAAATAAATATAAAAATAAATAAATATTGAAGTAAAATATACAACAATGTTTTAATTCGACGAATAAAAAATACAAAAAGAATATTAAATGTAAATCTACATATATTTATGTAGTATGCAGAAATTATGAGAAGGTTCCAGAAGAAACCAATAAAATTTAAAAAGTAAACAAAAGAATTATATAAAAAAAAATTAGCAACGAAATAAATAAATAAATAAATTAATAAAAGGGAGATGAAGCTGTCAGAATAGAAAATGAATTCATAGAGATAACATAAAATAAAAATAATAACATTCAAAGAGTGAGAATTTAAATAATAATAATACATGTTGTAATCATTACTAATTTATTTATTATTTCAAATAAATAAATTTTCTATTACATTTAAATAATCAATGAATTTAAATTATGAAATTATCCACCCTATATTTATTACTACCTAAGTTGTAAACAAATAAAAAATTATCAACGGATGTGGGTGGAAAACAAAATAATCTCAAGTAATTGAAGAAAGTTGATAACCCGCGAAGAAAAATTCATCGGCCATATTGTCTACTCAAAAATATGAATATATATATATATATATATATATATATATATATATATATATATATATATTCCAATGATGTATGCTGATATGCATCATCCTATAAATACCTAACATGAAAAAAAACAGCTCGATACATTCATAAACACAGCTTATATATATATACAAATGATATTGATCATATTATATATTGAACCAAAAAAAATTATTTCCCATTATGAATCATGGAGTGGAAATTATAAATAATTTAAAAATTCTATTAATTATTATAATTCACGCAAACAGTTAAACAAATAAATAATGAAGAACAATCACTTTTCATAAATAAAATGATAAATATTCATTTATATATCCTATATGATATTTATCACTCTATAAAATAATCTGTTTGAAATAAAAAATAAAACTATATTTTTGTATAAGCTCATATGTGTATACGAATGAACTTAACGATATATATATATTATAGATATAAAAAAAATATTATTTGCCATTATCATTCATTGAGTGAACGATTATGAATGTGAAGAACTGTCTATTATTAATAATCATAATTTATGCGTGTAAAAATAAAATAAAACCATATAATCAAAAACAATTATTTTTCGTGAATAAAATTAAAAATATTCATATGTATATGTCATATATACATGATATTAATATCATTCTATACAAACCTATCTTTGGATAAAATAACACGATACATTATTGTAAATGTTTATATATTGTAATGAGGTGGCTTGCCACTCATCACTTTTATTTGCGCCCAAGTAAATGTGTGCGAAGCGAGTGCGGAAAAGCGGTGGCCAACGTCGCCAATCAACAGCAGTGGTCATCACCGTCAAAATACCATCCGGAATACTGCCGAAATAATATTCCTAGTTACCGTAAAGTGGGGCAAAGGAATTTATTGACAATGGAAAGGGCAATCGAGGCTGAGGACGACGCTGCCGTAATTTCGTAATACACTTCCGACCGAAACGTGATAATGTAAGGATTGTCAACTTCCGACTTCACCGTTGAATCAGTACGTGTGTCAGGTGTGCGTTCCTGTGTGCCACGGCGAAGCCGCAACCGAAGGATGGAGTCGAGAGAAAAAGGGGAGGTCACCCGGATAAGGAGTGATTGTCACATTTGCGAATGTTATAATCGGGCTGATTTGGCGAAGTAATGACCAAATAGCTAGTGGTAAATCGGCAGGGTGAATACCCTAACAGACTACTTCGGAGGTTCCAGCCAGCAGCAGAGCATACAACCATGTGCAGAGTCGGCGAGTCTAGTGTGTGTAGTGTGTGAGTATGGAAAGTATGGGTTATGTGAATGTGAAACATGTTGAGATTTAATTGTAAAGAGTGAGTGAAACGAATGTAATTGTATGAAGTCAAAATCGGGTCTTGTAGACCCATCCGGTGAACGCCACGCGTAGAAAATAGAGTCAAAGAGACAAAAGTAGAGTCAAATATTGATTAAAGAGAATTAAATAAAATAAAGTAGAAGCAAGTAAATTGTATAGAGAATTTAGAGTCATTGAAGAAAGAAATAATATTGTATTCAAAATATATTGGTTTGGCCCTTAGAAAAGGTCAAACCAATATCAACTTATTATTATCATTTTTCATTTATATTATATTTAACATTTAAAATCATTCCGGACAATTAATAAATATCAAGGTCATTTTTATATCAATTAAATTATACTGAGTCAGAATTATTCATATTAATATTATTTAAACGCATGCAATATTATTTTCAGAGCCTTGAGAATTTCCCCAGGATTCTTTTAGGTTAATGTAACTGGGGTGGCATCCCTTGTAAAAGAGTAAGTTGACGGTAACTCCGGAGAAAAAAGGGAAAATATCCGGACTTTAGCCTTTTCAAGGAAAGGCGGCCGTCACAATATATATATATACAAATGAATTTAATCACGCTACTGATGGAAAAAATATTATTTTCCATAATGATAATCGAGTGAAAATTGCAAATGATTTAAAAAATCTATTAATTATAATAATTCACGCGAATAGTTTGAAAAAATAATATTGAAGAATATAATTAGTAATTATCATAAATAAAATAGTAAATATAGCCATATAAATATTTTCTATAGGACATTTCTCATCCTATGAACAAATATCATGAAATATTAAATATCACGATACGTTCGTTAATGCTTTTATATAGATAGATATATACATATATGTATACAAATGAAATTATTCATATGGTTGATGCAGAAAAAAATGTTATTTCCCATTATAATCGATTGAGTGAAAATTATAAATAATTTGAAGAATCCATTAACTGCTACAATTTACTCGTATATATGTTAAAGAAAAACAATTATAAAAAGCAACGATTTTTAATTAATAAAATATAGTAAATGTATGACATTTGTCATTCTAAAAATACAAAATGAAATGAAATATATAACAATATTTCAATATATATATACTGAATGCATATATATATGCTTATAAATACATATATATACCAATGAAATTGATCATATATCTCATTGATCGAACAAAATTATTAAAAATTATCAAGTTACACTTAAAAATTATGAATTAAATTACAGTCCATTGTTATAATTTACGCGTATATATATATATGGTTAAAGAAAACAATTATATATATAGGACTATCATTTTTCATGAAAATTGTTTAAAAATTTCAACTTATAATTTCAATAATCTCAAAAACATTAATTTATATTTATTCAGTGCAATAATATTAATAATCTATTCAACGAAATATAACGGAAAAAAAATCATTCGTTTATTTATTCATTCAATAACCCATCAAACACCATAAACAAATAAAAAAAAATAAATAAGTAAATAAATAAATAAACAAATAAATAAAATAATCCATCAATGATCAGTAACAAAAAATTAAAATTAATCCAAACTTATCAACGATTTTCTGTATATAAAAACAATACACGATTAAGATAAAAAAAATATGCACATAATTTAAAACAGTTATGAAAAAAATAGAATTAATGTAAGAGCGTGTATTATCATTATTATTATTATTATTATTATTTTTGACAATACAGTGATATATTTTATTTATATTATTGAAAATGAAAAACAGTGTATATGTAGCTCACCTTAAATGACTTTTTCTACCCTTTTTGCTGTATCTTCGAGCAGCTAAACAAACTTTTTTCGTATTTCCATTATTGCAATCGCTATGAGGTAGACGAGTCATGACCCTTCTAACAATGTTTTTCCACAATAGATAACTAAAATAATCTTGAATATATATATTTTAATTCTACGACGTAAAGACAAAATGAAACTCTTCACTGATGCTCATACAATGCACTATATATATATGAACTTTTTCAAGATAATAATAATTTGTAAAAAAAAAAAATTGTTATACATCTATTTATCACAAAAACTTTACAGCAGTTAACCTATATTTTATAATTTTTTATTTCACATATAATTTTCATTATACATCAACTTTCGAAATGATAGTACGCACAATCACAATTATCTGTAACTTATTTACAATACTAAAAATGTAATTGATCATATGAACAAATAATTTTAAAATAGTAAAAGAACTACTTATGCGTAATATGTATCTCGTCGTATACTACTATCACGTTTGAAACACAATAAGAAAGTGACACATAGTATATAATTTCTGTTACTCGTCGGACAAAGCCGTTCACTCTGCTATACCAAAACATTAGAAATATACAGAAAAAAAAAACAAAGGACGGAAATACTTGGAGCTTTGTGTAGTTGTAAATAATAGAACACATCGATAAATGCCGCAATATATAAGGACAAATGGAATTGCTCTGAGATGAAGATGAATAATAATTAATAGAATTACTATAAATGTAAAATTAATTTTTTTTTATCCATACAAATTTATTACATACAAAAATGCTTGTGATTATACAAAATTGTTCGTTTTCATTGAGGAGATTCTACATAACTATATAGACAGATCATTCGTTCATATATTGTAGATGCAGACATTGATTATATATATATGTATGTATGGAAGTCGAAGGGCGGGGGGAGGGCGGAGCTCTTGGTTCACACAGAATTGAGGAATAAAATACTGCAGTTACGTCTGTATTTTATTCAAATAATAATAATATATAAACAAATGAATATATAATTACGTGTAAGAAAGATGATCATATATGAATATTCTGTATTAAATTGGGAATAATTATAATTATTTCACTGTTTTTTATTGTTCAATCAATTCTGTGTGAATCGAGAGCTCCGCCCTCTCCCCTTCCTGCCGCCTTCCTCTTTTTATATGTATATATATATATATATATATATCAAGAGACACGGTAGTGTCTCGCGCCAAGGTCACTGCGGAGCGAGAACACGTACCGTGTATCTTTACGCGAAAATCCGAGTTTCAAGAGACCACTATGATGAGATCTCATGTATGCACTAAATTTAGCGGAAAAATAATGGGCGCAATCGAGAGCTCGTGTCCAAATTATATAATGAAACTGATTATTTGTTTATATATATATACATGTATGAGACTAATCAATTATGAGAAAATTTATGTACCAATATTTAGTACCAAATAATGTGAACACCAATTATTATTTTTCTTCATTTCCATCCTCAATTATTTCTCTATCAACTGAAAGCTCTAGTTCCTCTTTGACTTTTATATACTAATCCCAGCTGTTGTATTTACTTCTGTGAATACTCATTCTAATAATTAATTTTTTTTTTGATACTCGATATTGCATATATGTATTACAATATATGTACAAATAACAGTTACTATGAATACGTAGTGCACATTATGGTACAAGTACACATAACAATTACTCAAAATATATGGTACATATAGTACCCATACATTTTTTCATATTTAAACAAATACAAATTTGAATATTGCTTTGAGCTTGAGTGGATACTGTCTAAATGTAGCTCACAGCTGAAAAAATAAGTATTTCAATACTTGGCATACAATCACTGGTATATATAAGCTGTAAAAAAAAAAATGATACCGACGGGTTTCGAACGTGTGACTCGTTCTGTTCATCGCAAGTGGGCACACCACTAGGCTATGAGACTTGTTAGAAATAAACTCAAATATTTTATATAAGGATCTTGTACATGCGAGTATATGTATGAAATCATTTGTCGAATATTGTTTGGATATTATTCAAATACTGTCAAGAGGTAATTTGATTATGAGATACGTTAGAAAAAAATTTTCATTCATTTTATCCACTTCATATTGAAACCTGCAATTTATTTAACGTTCAGAGACAACTACAAGTATCATTATACACATTGAAAAAGGAGGAAAAAAAGTACTTCGTCGCTCTGTCATCGCCGATTATTCCAGTTCACATATACGTCGCGCACGCTTGTGTGCTTTGCGGCTCGAATTTGGCATAGCTGAGAGCCTTCATACATCCATAATGCACATGCGATATCCGGGGTTCCATGGGACGTTGTTGGTTACTGGGCCGAGCTCTAGGCATAATGCTAGTGACATCTATCGGGGGAAAAAAAACTACAAATCATGACAAAATGACACAAATTCGCCGGCACAAATAACGGCTTATTTACAAAGAATTGTGTAATAATTTTATGATTTTCAGATTCAGCATCGAAAATACTAAGGCGATTGTTTTTCAGAATTTGCAAAAAACCCCTGTAATCGCTATAATTTGCGATTTTTCATAGGAATACGACCCGCGAGATTCAAACGATGAAGCCTCCTAATTTCTTACAATAATAACATGCTTATTATTCAATTAATCAAAAATCGGAAAAACAAGCGCCTTGTAGAACATTTTTATCTTTAATTTCAATAGAAAAATTATGAAATTAATACTCTGGTGTAGCCGTTATTTGTGCCGTACGTTTCAATGTAAAAACGTCGAAAAAGCGCCCCCTACAATTCAGTTCAGCCGGCCCTTAATAAGGAATATGCATGTGTCAAATATCTCCAGTCGCGCCCGAGTCGAAAATTTCAACCTCATTTCGGCCTTAAAGTCCTATAATTATTAGGATTTATAGGTTGAAAAGAGGTTATAATTAACATATAAAAATATGGAAAATAAGACCTAATCAAAACCTAAAAATGGCAGTTAGTCCATTGGAATGTTACATTTTTTCGGGTTCGTGGTGCATATCGGTGAGCAGTCAATTTTTTTTTTTTTTGATGTCAAGGGGGAGTTAATGCAAAGTTAAATCCAAGTTTGGGGGATCGCCACCCTCATATTTCGGCCGCCATTTTCAAAAAGGGGGTGCAAATGATTTTACGTAATATCGGCCAAACTACTGGTCGCACAGAAAATTTGTAGGAACATTTTTTGTAGCAAATTAAATTCTCTACAACTTTAGTCATGTAACTTTTGGTCATAAAATTGAAAATGAAGGAGTTATTAACGAAAATAGATGAAAATTTGAGGACATTTTGTTTTTTTTTCGTTATAACTTTTTTACTGGTCGTTTTACGGAAAAATGACATCAGATCACTTTTAAAGAGGAGATTTCAAGGAATAATTATCACCTATTACTTTTGCAAATTTGTCAATTTATAAAGGTTTTACAGCGCTGCGAAACTAACACTATTCTTCAGTACTCGTCAGTATACATGCATATCAATATAAATGATTAGGTATAATTTTCTTTCATTTTATTGATTTTTTTTTATAATAAACTATTTCATCATCGAAATCACAGTGTTGTAAATAATAAGTGATGAACTTTATTCTCCATTGAAAAAATTTAAAATAATTTGTTTAGAACATTTGTAAAAAAATATAATATTTGTATGTAAAGTATATTTTCATTTGTGAATATGCAATGACATTTAATATTTCACAACATAGCATTCAAAAGATCGAAAATAACATTTGTTTATAATGTATAATTTGTCCATATTATCGATTATTGGCTTTCATATGATACATGTTATGCAACTATTTGTTTTGCAATGTAATTATTTTAGAGGATTTTAATAGATGTAAATCAACAAATAATCTACGGAAATTTTTTAGTCTGCAAAATAATCTGTAGACAAATAAATTCAATGTGTCCTCAATTTTTTCGAAGGGCCTGGCTGCGGCTAAGTAACTACTTGAGTTACTGGTATTTCAGCATTATTCTCCAATCAAAGAGTTGATCGTAGTTTGCTTAGTACAATTGGCGAACGTTTTTTCATCGCTGTATATGATGGCAATAAAGATGATTCTCTTGATAGCCTTCGATACAAACGATTCACCAAGTTAGTGGCAAAAAATTCATTTAGTTTGTCTTCGCTTTCTCCAACACAAGACACAGCTCGCTTGCACAGCTTCCGAGTATATCATCAGGTCCAGTCATGGCTCGGCAATTACAATGATCCTGAAGTTTGGGGCTGGAAAAAGTATGGACAAATATTGATGCCCGTCCAAAGTTCAAAACCTCCAGCACCCCCTGAGCATCTGAAATTAATATTTTGCCGATGCAAAGGTAACTGTGGGGATATTTGTGGATGTCGAAAGACAGGTCTCAAATGTTCGGGAGCGTGCTTGAATTGTTCTGGTGAGACGTGTAGCAACACCATGAATGTCATCCAATTAATCAACGAGAATGATTTTGAGGATGAACTACCAACAATGGCACCAGTTCCATTTCCAACCTTCCTCGATGATGAAGTATCGGAAGCTGAAGTACCAGTAACTCAAGTAGTTACTGAGCCGCAGCCTGGCCCTTCGTAAAAATTGAGGACACATTGAATTTATTTGTCTACAGATTATTTTGCAGACTAAAAAATTTCCGTAGATTATTTGTTGATTTACATCTATTAAAATCGTCTAAAATAATTCCATTGCAAAACAAATAGTTGCATAACATGTATCATATGAAAGCCAATAATCAATAATATGAACAAATTATACATTATAAACAAATGTTATTTTCGATCTTTTGAATGCTATGTTGTGAAATATTAAATGTCATTGCATATTCACAAATGAAAATATACTTTACATACAAATATTATATTTTTTTACAAATGTTCTAAACAAATTATTTTAAATTTTTTCAATGGAGAATAAAGTTCATCACTTATTATTTACAACACTGTGATTTCGATGATGAAATAGTTTATTATAAAAAAAAATCGATAAAATGAAAGAAAATTATACCTAATCATTTATATTGATATGCATGTATACTGACGAGTACTGAAGAATAGTGTTAGTTTCGCAGCGCTGTAAAACCTTTATTAATTGACAAATTTGCAAAAGTAATAGGTGATAATTATTCCTTGAAATCTCCTCTTTAAAAGTGATCTGAAGTCATTTTTCCGTAAAACGACCAGTAAAAAAGTTATAACGAAAAAAAAAACAAAATGTCTTCAAATTTTCATCTATTTTCGTTAATAACTCCTTCATTTTCAATTTTACGACCAAAAGTTACATAACTATAGTTGTAGAGAATTTAATTTGCTACAAAAAATGTTCCCACAAATTTTCTGTGCGACCAGTAGTTTGGCCGATATTACGTAAAATCATTTGCACCCCCTTTTTGAAAATGACGGCCGAAATATAAGGGTGGCGATCCCCCAAACTTGGATTTAACTTTGCATTAACTCCCCCTTGACATCAAAAAAAAAAAAATTGACTGCTCACCGATATGCAAGGTCAAATGTAACATTTCAATGGACTAAGTTAATTCCAGTTATGCCATTTGTAGGCTTTGATGAGGTCGCAAAGAACCTCAGTAAGACCTATAAGATCTAAACCGCAATGAATATCCCAGGCCCTAATCTTAACCTATTGAAGCCTAATTCTTCAGAATAGCTCTGATGACGTCATAATATGGATGTCTGCATGATTTGTAGAATGAAATACAATATAATATAAGTAAGAAAATACTTAATTATTATTAAAAATTGTTTTATTCATCTAATATATTGCATCTGACATATATGTATACTTTTTGATAGAACACGATATTATACGAAGTAATGCATGGATATATCGCTTTGGATCGACGTCGGAAATGCCACTTATATTCAATCTCTTCCCTCATGAGTCTTCTGACGTTTGCTTTGTTGTATTAATTTCTGATGGCCTGCTTCACACTTAATATGAGAGCAGCTTTATTTATGTGTGCAATATAACTTTTTTTGTCAACGTTTGGATAAACTCGCTTGGCCCATTCTGTATTCAAATTTTAGTTCTTTAGATGAACACATTCATTTTTTTACATGTTTTGACTAAAAAACTTTATATGAAGTATTACCATATAATCCTTTGAATAGTCGATAATCGATCGGAGGGCGACCCCCACGTAAACCTTTCGCCGAATAATTTTTCAGAGAAGTCCCATAGACTTCAGTCAGAACTTCGCGTACTAGAGCCTTCCATCGCTCATCAACAGCTTCAATCTGAGCAACTTGTAGGTTCAATATTGCTATTTTTGCCTTTGAAAGATAGAATTGACAATTGAGCGATATTTCTTCCTGCAATAATATTCATGTTGTATATATGTATAGTCAATACAACTGGCTGAATTTTTATGATGATTAACGAATATTTAAAGTCATCGAAATTCAAAACTTGGAAAATATTTACCACGTATTCAGACGGCTTGAAATGAACTGGATCTATCTGAAAACAATTGGAACAATAATAAGGAATAACGATCCGTTTAGCATGTTGTTTTTGTGACAAAAAAAAAACGATTTTTTACCTCGATTATTTCCTTTAAATCCATTTTATGCTTTTGATTTGATTGCAAGCTATATTTCATGGCTTTAAGTAAGAGCTCTTGGTGAGCGACATCTCTCTCGGTAACTTGAGTAAAAAATTATTCCAAAACATGATATAATTTATGAGTTGTAATCCTTGTGTTGGTGTCAATCATTATATGTTATGTTTATTTTTTTTCTTCATTGAATACACTGTCTGAAAAAACATACCTTCCCAATGAATCATTCCAGCCATAGCTCGTACAGGTGCATCCTCAATATCGCTACTGCTTTCTTTATCATCTGAGTCACCACTGTCATCAGCAATACCTGCTTCATAATTATTATCTGTAGTATTACGTTGATTTTCCCAATTCTTTTTCACCTTGTAATGAACAGATTTTTCCAGACGTCGATTTGATGAATTACTGTCACCGTTAATACCGCTACGATCATTCAAGGGTAAATAGGTAGTGTCCTCTTCATTACGCAAAATATTATTTGCAGTGTTCGGTGTTGCTGTTTGGCTTTTAACAATTTCTGGTGAAGGAAAATTATCCAGGATCGAAGGTAAATTTTCTGCAACGGAATTCGTGTTCAGCGATTCCAGCGATGGTACAAAATTTTTGTTTGTTGATGTAGAACGTTGTGTAGTAAAAATAGATCCACTGACAGCTTGCGCGAAGTTAGTTAAATGAATCATTTCGTCGAATGAATTATAATCTACTTCATCATCATGTCTATGAGTGTTCTGATGCGATACAACCGGCTTCATATTAATTGCACTGGGTGGTGCACTTCGAGAATATTCGCCACTGGTCACTGTGGCACTTGGTAATACTGAATTTGAATTCATGTCGTAAATAGGTTTGTCTTGTAGTATGCGCTTTGATAAGTTATTTTTATGCAATTTCTTGATATTTTTTAATACTTTTGTTTCTTGCGCGTTTTCTTTTTTTTTCTTGAAGAACAGAGGCCGTGAATATTTTCTCCATTGGGTTATGTAATTCACCAGATGATGTTACTATCATTTTTCTCAGCTTTTCTTTGTTAGCTATAAAACACACATGCAATCAGTAAATATCAGCTCTACCCAATGCAACGAAAAAAAATAAATCAGATAAATAAAAAATTTGTGTTGACCACAATTACTGATAATGAATATTTGCTATTTTATAACATATTTAGTTTACTTTAAATAGCGTTTGAAATTAAATGCAATACATGAAGAAATTATTTCTATAGGATATTTCATTAATGATTGCAGCTATATATTCATTACCGTGAATATTAAATAGGTTATAAACGTACATATAAGAGTAAATGTAATACTTACTATCAATCGCTAGTATTTTAGCAGGCAATCGCATTGTTTTCCCGTCGGCGGGTTTCCACAAGAGATTAACCATACTATCAATTTCACGTTTACCTGGGATAGATGACCAATCCTCAATACTCGTTAATCCATCATTGGCCCACCAAACCAATGCAAATTTCTTTTTGCGCCCTTTTGCCATAATTTTTATTATATTTGTATTGTTTTCTATGAACGATTACGTTCCGATCTGCAGACATTGCAGCGACTCGCCGAGCACAAGCACATTGCCATGCAATATGGCTGACAGCGTCGTATATTTGTGTACAAGCATACAACTAGCGCCACCAGTTTAGATGGTATGACAAGAACCGAGGTATTACTCATATATACGTATACTTCAGCTCACTCAGATAACCTATAACGGTCAAAGTATACGAGAGCAACATAATAGTACTGATTTTAAAAAGTTCATCAAATGTGTAACAGATCATAAAGTTTATGTTGGAAAAACGATAAGAAATTGCATAATTTATCATGTCGAGAAAATCATTTGAAGAATTGGGACATAAACAGCGAAAAATTCGTTTGAATAAATTTCGAAAATCGGAGACGAAATTTAAACTTCCTAAATGTACGGTAAGTCACGTAGTATTGCAACGTTCTTTATGTTGATTCTATATTCAAGTGATTATCTAAAATCAAATTTTATGGTTCTAATTTATAATTGTCACAGAGCGCACGCAGAAATTGATGAACATCGTGATGACGTCGGAACACCATTAGGAAATGAGGATATACTGGCGAATAATGTTGCACTTATCGGCGAACATATCCAACTGTAAACCATAATATTGATAATATTCCATTTTTCTATTATACTATTTATTTTAAAAATATACTTTATTTAAACCTATAGAAACATCGAAAATATGGAAGAAATAATAAATCGAAATGAAGAGTTGAATGGGAGTTCTAGTGATAGTAACTACAACGTCGATGAAGACGATTATGAGGTTAGAATTTGTGAAGAAATAAATATTGAACCTGAGGTCGAACCTGATGAGCATAGGAGAAATTACAATGATGGTGATAGGAACAATGATAATATTGACCATGTTAATGACCACAATGATGACGAACTACTGTATAATGGAGCTGAAATAACTGTACAGCAAAGTATGTTATTAATTTTAGCGGTTCAATTAAACCATAATGTTACCCAGTCGTGTATCGCAGATATTATTGAACTGATAAACTTACATTGCCCCCGCAACGATATTCAAAGGAACAGTCTTTATAAATTCAACAAATTTTTCAATGCAGGTGAGACTGGTATAACAAAGTATTTCTACTGTACAATATGTACTAGAGCTCTGGAAACAAGTTTAGATATTTGCCCAACTTGTACACGAAAGAAACCTTCATATTTCGTTCGGTTACCACTTCAATCTCAACTATATGAAATGTATCAACGAAATAATTTCTATGAGAAACTACGATGGCGTAATCGTCGACCAAGAAACCCTGCATATGTAATGACCGATATTTACGATGGCGCGCTCTATGAAGAATGGATATGTAACGGCTTTCTATCCAATCCTTTAAATATATCTTTTAGTTGGTATACTGATGGCATACCTGTCTTCAAATCGAGTCACATAAGGGTTTGGCCTCTTTACTTTACTATAAACGAACTACCCTTCGAAGACAGAAAAGAAAGAGAAAATACTATACTGGTGGGCATTTGGTTTGGGGACAAGAAACCTGATATCAACAGGTTTTTTTACAGCGTCAGAGAAGACTTGGAAACTCTCAGAGACGGCGTAAATATGCCTATTGCGGGAGGTGATAACATTACAGTTCGAGCCATTTTGTTGATGGGAACTTGTGACCTGCCCGCGAAAAGTGAATGTTTACAGTTCACACAATTTAACGGAGACTATGGATGCTCTCGGTGTTTAATTCGTGGCAATCGAGTGCCAATAAATCCCGAAGACGCAACTGCAGGAGTAGTGCATGCCTATCCTTATATGCAGAATTTACAATTGAGAACAAGAGAAAATTGTATTAAATATGCGAATAGAGCCAGAATAGACATGCCATATATGGGTGTTAAAGGTGGTAGTGCATTGATCAATCTTATGCCAGACTATATGCGAGGTATGGCCATCGATCGGATGCACGGTGTTGATGCTGGTGTTACCAAAAAAATTTTAACTCTTTTGTTCGATGTTAAATATCAACGATTCCCTTTCTCATTATATGCAGTCATTGATGTTGTTGACCATCGACTTAGACAAATTAAGCCCCCAAAATCTGTACATCGCGTGCCAAGATCTATCACTGAGCTAGTGCATTGGAAAGCCTCAGAAATGAAATTGTGGCTGTTTTGTTATTCGCTTCCACTCCTGGAAAATGTATTGCGACCAGATTATTATCAACATTATTTATTATACGTGATCGGTGTTGCTATATTGAGCGCTGATCGAATCACAGATGCAATGATTAATGTAGCTCGTGATTTTTTAGATCGATTTGTTCGCGAGTTCGAAATTCTGTATGGGGTCCAGTTCTGTTCCATAAATATTCATCAACTTTTACACCTATCAGACGTAGTAAAAACATTGGGTCCCTTATATGCACACACGTGTTATGAATACGAAAACATAAATGGAAAAATACTGCAGTTAATTCATGGCACCACTCATATCGACACACAAATCATTAAATCACAGCAACAATTTTTGTCAATGGTAAAATTAGCAGAACGTTTAGAGGAAGGAGAGATACGCGATTTCTGTTTACAAAAAAAAACAGGTCAAAATTTTGGAACGCATATACCCAAATACTTTTAGTGTGGGAGTTTATAAAAAATTTATTGAATTACCAGATATTGTTACTGAGATGGTGAATTATTGGAAATGGAACATTATTCCGTTTGTCAATACCTGCGACTTTTGAAAAACGGCAAATTGTATGTGTCTGAAATGTTTCCCCGAGCGACACAAACGAAATCTTCTATAATTAAATACTTTGAGAATAATTGTTCAAAATTCGGTAAAGTTGACTATTTTATAAAGATATCGGAATGCGATTGTCAGTATGTGATATGTAATTGCAATAATAATATTAGGCATTACGCAGTTGTCCAAGAAATTATTACTGTTCATGTTCTTGAAACCCATGGAGATCAATTTATATATAACACTGATGCGTTTTTACATGTAGTCAACACAACAAATGTAATGAAAATGATTTTAATTAATGATATTGTTACTACGTGTGTTTATATATATTTTGATGATGAGGAATACATCGCTATCCCCATTAATGAAGTTCAGCTCGAATAAAATTATCTATTGCATTACTAATTATGATGTCTTTTAATTAAATTCCTACACATTTATTGTAATATCAATTAAATGGATCATTTATTTGTGAAAAATGATTATGTATTGTAATTTTTGTATAAGGTTCAAATTAAATCACTTACACAAACTTCAGAATTGTTAATTAAAATAACTCTGATATTTTATTAATTATTATATATAAGGTAAAGTTGTGACAAGATTAATGATGAGATGTGTTGGTAAAAGTATACTATTCTTTTTACAAGTTGGTTTAGGTTGATGGTCAAAGGTGAACTAACTGCGCAAAAAAATTTATATTGTCTATAGGAAAAATATTAAATACAAAATGTTGGTGATGGTAAGGGAAAGGTGGGCAGGGACAATTTTACTATTGGTTGAAAAATATGTGGCGTGATGTACGATCGTCTAAATCCTAAAATGAAAGATTTATAACACAATATTACATAACTTTATCACCATCAGGGAAAAACCCATCATATTCATCAAAATTTCACAAATATTGAGAATACATTTTCTTTTACAAATAAACAAAATAAATTCCCTTTGAAAGTGAAAAGATTTACTTAGTCATAAACGAATGAATTTAAGTACTCATATAGAAACTGTAATGACTGAATGTATACCCCTAATTAGCCAGGTAGTTTACTTAAATTATGTCAAACTATTCCAACAACATGTAATTTATTGACACGATTGAACATGTATCGAGCATAATTCTGCGCCTATATGTATACGACTTGCAGCATTCATGTAGCAAAAAGCATTAGCTATATTAATTTATCCAAGACAATTGTATTAAAGCCTTATATAAACCTGACAATCCTAAAAGTCATTTGTTTAGGAGTTGGAGGTCTTAAACTGTTCGTGTTTAGGCTTTTCGGATTTCGAATAGGCTATAAAATATTATTTAGGCTCTTGAGACTTTAATTGGGCTCCTTATAGGCTATCATAGGCTTTTTGCGGCTTGAAATTTTCGACTCGGGTGTACATGGTGTATTACATGAGTTAAAACACCAGAAAAATGCTCTCTCTACAGCATTGAGAAAAAAATTAGTAACAGCTTTGATTATTCCAATTCTGGATTATTGCTGTGTGGTTTACAACGACATTACTGCTGAACGGCATTACTGCTGAACTAAATCTCAAATTGCAAAGACTAGTTAATTGTACCATCAGGTTCATTTATGACTTAAAACGAGATGTATACATTACTCCATATCGACAATACTTCAAATGGCTATTAGTAGCGAATCGTCGAGCATACTTCATGGCTATTATGATATACAAGATCCTGCATGGAGCAGTTCCGCAATATCTTCTTGATATTTTTAAGATGAAAAATGAAAACATAAGGTCTTCGTCTCGTATATCTAACTACAATGTTTTTCATATACCTTTGCATCGCACGTCTTTATATGCAAATTCTTTCCATTTGGCTAGTATTTACTTATGGCATTCATTACCAAACGAGATTACATCGTTAACATCACTCCCAATTTTCAAAATAAAGTTGTTTCAACACTTATTTGAAAATGAACTTGCTTTGACACGTTAATGCTTAATGCGTCTACATGGCTAAAACTTCATACTGATGCTATGCGTCATACACATTACTGAAAATTTTTTTGAAGTGAAAACTTCTTTAGCGGCGTTGTGCACTTTTTTTTAGATGGGTAGAAAATGTTGAACTCGCGTCAGGGTCACGTGATGCTGATCGAAAATTCGTAAGATGTAGGGAGGGTAGACTGCCGGCGTAGGAGAGGAACCCCCTCTCTTTCTGCAGCGCGCCGAAAATGTATGCCTGCTGGCTGTTTCGTTTAAGCGGCACGGGGCGCTTGTGTGAGTGTGCGTGTGTGTTTGTACTACAGGCTGCTACGTGCATGCACGGCAGTGATGTGGTGGGAGCATCTAGTGCGTGGCGCCTGCGCACTAGAAATTTATCGCTCACCATGCTGAATGTGATGGTTACTGTTGAATGCTGATCAGCTGATGGCTCGACCGTCTGTATAGTTGTAAGATTCTCATATATAAAGTGTTTAAAATATGGAACACATAAATGATAGTACTTCTATACTGATAAATAAAGCAATTCGTCCGAAATTATTCCCTAACCATTCCAAAATATTAAAAAATGTACAACGTTAATGTTCAAGTTTTCACTTCTGCCGGCACTCCCGGAGTGCCACAGATCATTTTTTTTTTTGTTTTTTTTTGTTTCTTACTATTATTTTCATAAAAGATTATGCAGCTATACTTATTATTAACTGCTTATCACATTTTTAGAGCACAATGTTACTCACGTCATTTGCTCACTATTAAATATCATGAACTAATTTTGCGTGATGTTTCAAAATTTGTATGTTTTTGTATCTATTATTATGTATTACTTTGCCCCATAGTTGATACTAGGGCATAATAAATTATTTCAATCAATCAATCGATTCGTAGCGTTTTTTTCTCATTTCGTATCTCTACATATATACAGACCATTTGTTCAAACAAATGCTGAGTTCAAATTGACAAGGTGACAAGCCATTCAACGCTTGCCACATAACAGGTCGTCTTCGACCGGTGACACCCCTGTTTACACTAAAACAGCTCCTTTAGTGTTAAAAAAATCCTGAGAGTGAGTGGAGATGTATAAAAGATTTCCAATGATCGATGCTACGTCTTATAAATTTCCATATTCTTCGTTTAGTTTATTGGATTATCAAAAAAAAGCAGCATTTCAAAGTTGATTCGCGCTCAAATAAAAGTTGTGGCTATAGGGTATAGTTTTCGACTGTTACCAACCCTTGCGACACGTTTAAAAATGTTTCTTGTAGTTTGTTGCTGCCAAACACTTCACGGGGAATCCTTGAAACATAAATATTCATTCAAATGCAGATAATATTTTTGGTTTGAAATAGATTGTAAATTATGTTGTCGATTTCATGATTAATAAATTAATTTTCACGCACTTTTTTAATTAGGTTAGCCGGTGATAACAATGAATCCGTATACTGTTTTGTAACTCCTAATAAGACAGAATGCATGTAATCAGGAACAACTCCATGAACTAAATCAAAACCCTGCAAATTCATCAATACTGAAGGACCTTTGATACCCTTATTAAGAGTTGGGTTGATATCGTCAATCATCGCGCGTTCCATACTTTCTCTTATTGAGAAATCTGTTCGGCTGGGAGGAACATTAATAGAGACAGGGTATTTTCTGTAACCATCCACTGGTTCTGTGGGATGTTCACAAAAGTTGCACCCAGAGTGACCATTGAATTGATTTATATTTAATAGACATGGTCGTGTCACTGAATCAACGCAACAGCATACGGGATAGATCTTACTCAATATATTTTCTCCGTTCATTTGCCATTCGATTCCGATGTTGGATAAATCATTTGCTTCGTCGACAAATGGTTGGAGAAAAGTATTCATATTCGGTCCCGTTTTATGTACCCACATACCAACTGAGATCATGTGCTTCTATCGCAGTTTAGGAGGCAGTTCGTGCAGCATCGCATATAACGGTCAAATTGATGTTGAACTTGAATTTGCAGTTTGGCATCCATCAGTGTTGAACGTATATGAGAAATCGAATTCTCCGTAAGATGTTGAGTTTTTTACATACATATATCCATTATAAATATCCTCAAGGGCATCGTGTTTTGATTTCTGTCGCGTTAATCGGTATGAAAGATACATGTTCACATCCGGATTATTTAATAATTTTTTAAGCTGAGATGTGAAGTTCACAGTCACAAAGAAGGGACTTTTTGTTTCGTCACACGTTACCATTGAATTTAATTTCAATGATTCACGTGCGCCAAGATATTTCTCACACGTGGAGCAAAATAAATGAAATGTGTAAGCTTCTGCTTCAAGCCGGAAGTGTTTAAATAATTTATATTTAGTCGTCGGCAGGATATCATCAGCGTATAACTTGTTTATCATATTAATGATATCGAGTATCTGAATCCAAGTCATTGAGTGTTTCATACCCAACAATATGGCCATCATGAGTGCTTCGTTGTAGTTGTACATCTACACATTGGCTCACTGAGGTATGGATCATATTCTTCATTGAATATCTGCAATGAAAAATAATGGTGAAAAACTGATGACATAAAAAATGTAAGATAATGTTAATACAAAATGATTATCACTGATATCATCATTTTCTTCATTGATTCCTGAATGTATTGATCCCTCACTCAATATATCACTGGAGTCACTTTCATTAAAATAATCACGGTTATAATCGTCTGGTGGTATCTGTTACATTATCGAAATTATTACAATAACATTTCAAATTAAAAAATCGTAAAATATTTTTGAAATATAATTTACATTTATGAAAATACATTCCACCGCAAATGAAATCTATATATTCATAGGAAGTATGTAATATCATTGCAATAAGTACTTGCCTCATTCAATATTAGTTCATTAATACTTTCCGCATCACTGTTGTTATATATTTGACTCAAAGACATTCAACTCCCCATATCACTTCCTTCTTCGCTCATATGAACTGAATCAGTTTCTCCCTATGATCGAAAAATTTATTCATATTAAAACCACCGAATCTCGTTTCTGAATATTTTTACCCCTAATCAATGACACACAGATCATTCGTGGTATGCCAATTGTGGCGATAATCTCATTGCAGAAACATCATTATCCGAATGTAGTACGTCACTTTCTTGGTCAGTCGAGGTATTATCTGCCTCACAACTTAAATTGATTTGCAGATCATGAGGTTGTACATTATCAACGGGATGCATAACCTAAATTTAAATTATTATATGCTGTTATTCTCGATAATATCATGTATTACAAAATTAAAGGATATTGAATAATAATCATTACAAATATGACTAACAATGTTCTTAACCCTTCGTTGGTCGCGCTATTCCCCGCAAATCCCCGCCTTGTTCACTTATTAGCTAATATAAAATACAATAATTTTTCACCCTTTTGCCAATTCAGGAAATTCTTCATTGAACTGTTTAGCATCTAATAAAAATTTTTTTGCTCCTATAACTATTCTCAACCATTAGATAAATATGGAAAGATGATGAAGTAGCGGCGATTCCCCGGGACGCGACCAATGAAAGGTTAATAAATCGCAAGATATCCCAAGTCGAAATTTTACCGCTCTATAACATATCTAACCTGTATTTAACTATTCTTTTACTTGGTTAACTTCTCCTGATCGTGATTTTACCATTCTTTTGCACTTCCAACATATAAAGTAATGAATGTAGGTGGGATTCAGCATCTCCAGAGTATCTTACCGAAATTTTAACATTTATTTAGCGTCTCCAACTCATCTGTTGGCAGATGCAATACATATGACCTCTGAAGGATGGCATACATATCATATGTAAAAATTATACGTTATGATAAAGTATAATTCAATTATGAAACTTTCATACATTCACATTAAACAAAATATACATTAGGGTGGGCCAAAAATAACTTTTAATTTTTTTTTCTTTTGTTACCATGAAAATATTGTTTTAGGTAACAAAAAATAAGCCTGTGAAAAGGACAGCTCTCAATTTCAATGTTAAGAGGTGTCGCATCGTGATTTTTGATTCAAATGATCGATAAATAATTTTATAGGAAACTGAATGCTCTACAAAAAAGGTGTTCTACAATTTTTCTATAACTTTTACTATTTAGGAAATATTGGAGATTGAAGTTTGAAGAATTTAACAAATATTATTAGTTACTTTTAAATTTTATAATTCGTAGACAAATAAATATTATAAAGTACGCCACATATATTTTTGTAGGAGATTAAACGCTCTACAAAAAAGGTCTCTTGTGGTTAATCGATTACTCTAACCATTTAGAAGATATTCGCATTCATGACTTGAATGGATAAATTTAAAATATTTATTAAAAAATTATCAAAAACAGTACGCAGGAATTCGAATGCGAATATCTTCTAAATGGTTAGAGTAATTGAATAACCTTTTTTGTAGAGCGTTTAATTCCCTACAAAATATGTATGGCGCACTTTATAATATTCATTTGTTTACGAGTTATAAAATTTAAAAGTAATAAAGACTATTTGTTAAGCTCTTCAAACTTCAACCTCTGATATCTTCTAAACAGTAAAAGTTATGAAAAAATTGTAGGATACTTTTTTTATAGAGTGTTCAATTTCCTTTAAAAATATGTATTGATCATTCACAAATCGATTGATAAAATAAGTCTTGAATATATTCTGAACCTCCCCACCACGCTATTTTCATAGCTTACAATGTTCTGAATAAGTCCCGATAGTTCTGCAATCCCCACCACTAAACGTGGGACCTAGGAAATTTTCAGTGGAGGGAACTTAGAAAAATTTCTATCCTAATTCTATGGACTTGGAAAACATAAGACATGATCGATCGGTCGATTCCGTAAAATCATCGGCCACTTTCGTCCATTGCCTTACAATGACAATATGGCTGTTTCAAGCGTCGTTGTTATGCATGTTTTTTCATGCGCCGTCCGATAATGTCAGTATTATATTGTGTTTTTTTAAGTTTAACATCACATTCGCATGATTATATAATATTAACGAAGTCTGTGTAGTTATGAAATCGACTGAAGACGGTTCTAAGTTTTATTTAGTGCAAAATATCTTGTTTAAAGACTGTTATACATCTTTATAGTGAAAATGCGTCATGTTGTCTTTCTCGATGAACATGTGATAACAGTGAAAATATTGTGAAAAAATGATATTAATGTGAATAAAAAAAAATATATATATTACCCAACGGCCAACACTTCAATTTTCTCATTATCCTATCATCTTATTTTTATGTATATTGATGTATTTTTTGGCATGCACATTGTAAATTCATAATTTAAATTTAGTCGTTAGATATTATGAATTTCTTTTGTACTGGCAATTTTCAATGCAATCGAGTACATATGTACTAAAGCTGAATATGCTTCATTTGTAATTAAAAAACAAAATATCAATCATGAATTGTTATTTTATGAATATGCACACAAATAATCATCATCCATTATTATGATTATCATTGCATGAAATAGGGATAAGGCAGTCGAGGGGCAGGGAGGGATATAGCATTTCTTTTACGGATACAACGTATCACGCTTAGAGGCTCAACCTTTCCTCAACTGGTATAACCATTGAAAAATATATGGTGGGGAGGTTGTCTTTTGCTGATGTTACCCCTGAATCGGAGATTTGTGCATAGGTAACACGTTAATAACTGGTTAAAATATCATTGGAATAGAACATTCATTACTATTCCAACCTGTATACTAGCGATAAGTTGGATATGTTATAGAGCGGTAAAATTTCGACCCGGGCGGACAATTCAATATATCATTGCAAAATATGTAATAGAAACTTTTCTTGCATGTCGCGCCCTTCCAAGCATGCCATATGCGAATTCTGCATGTCATATGAAGAATACTGAAAATTTGCTATCGAATACGCAAAATAATACAGATCATTTGATTAAAAATAAATGTAAAGGTTTTCAGTCCCGATGGCTAGAACTAGATGAAAGGTTTCGTTCATGTTTATGCGAGCCACCAAACGATAATAAAAATTCAGCATTCTTCTGTAGGATTTGTTGTAAGTCAATGGCAGGTGGTTTAACACATATTCGTCGACATGCAGAATCACCCATGCATGTATCTAATTTGAATAAAATCGGCGAAGATGTGATCACGCAGGATATAGATGAGTCGAATTTGCCGTTTGATGTGAGAAAAAATATAGCAGAAATTCGTGTTTTTGCATTAATATTGGATAAAAACATCCCCCATCAAACGACAAAGGATATCTTTCAATTTTTTCAGAACGTCGAAAAAGACCCCAATGTTTTAGCGAGCATGAAAATGAGGCGGACAAAATGTTCCAATATAATTTCTAATGTTTTATGTCCAGTCGAGACAAAACGCGTCGCGGAAAAATTACAAAATACACGATTTTCTGTTTTTGTTGATGAAACATCGGATGTAACGAATGAGAAATGGATGACATTTCTTGTTCGATATATCGATAAATCAACATTAGATACTCGGACTCAATTAATTAAATTAATTAATCTTGACGCGAGAGATTGCGGCGCAGAGAAATTATATTCAGCGCGTTCGAAAAGGAAATGTATAAATTACGAACTTTATTTCAAAATATCATTGCTTTGTCTTGTGATAATGTTCCGTTTATAATAGGGAAAGTTCATCGTTTAAAACTAAGTTACAATCGAAATGTAAAAACTTATTGACATTTTCATATCCATGTCATTCTGCAGCTTTGGTCACGCGCGCTGCCTCCGCGGAGATACCCGAGTATTGTGAAAAATTTTTGGAACAAATCTCAAATTACATTAAGTACAGTCCGAAAAGATTAACGTTTTTCAGCGATTTTTCAGATTGTTTTGGTAATAAACATCGCAAAATTTTGAAGCTTTGCGAAACGCGATGGCTTTCACATCATTTATGTATTGAAAGAATTTTAGAATTATGGGAAGCCATCCATAATTCTTTAATTGATAGTACAGTGAATGGAAAATGTAAATCTGCTGCAAATTTATTAGATTTATTTGAAAATCCTTGTTTGCGAGCATTTTATTCATTTTTAAAGTATGTTTTGAATTTCTTCAATTCATTTAGTGCTTTCTTTCAAAGTTCCGCTACAAAAATTCATTTGCTTCATATAAAATCAGTAGAATTTTTTATTAATATCATTAAAATTTTTTTGAGTAGTCAGGCAATGAGCCAGACAATTGATAAAATAGATTTCCAAGATCATAATAATCATAGGGCAATCGATGATGTAATTTTAAGAGCAGAGTGTGAGGTTCATTTAAACAGCCTGGGAGAAATCGGGGATGAAAATGTTAAATTCGTCCGCGAGAAATGTTTAAAATTTTATATAACGGCGGCAGAAGAAATTAGAAAAAAGTTTCTTCTGCCGCCGTTCGTTCACATCTGATTTCTTAAAAAAATTGAACGTTTTTCCATCGTGGACCGCGTTATTCGATCCCAATAGAGAAACATCATTCGGTCATGTTTCTCATATCGCGAATTGTTTAAATGGATTCGATGAGGTACAATTGAAAATCGAGTGGCGTCGTTTATTCATTTATTTCAATAACGAGCAAAAAATCATATTTTCTAATTTAAATTTTGATGAAATGTGAAAACAAATTTTGAAATCTTCAAGTCCGCGAAATTTCCCGCAACTAAAATCTTTAACTAACGCCGTTAGATCACTTATACATTCAAACGCAGATCCGGAAAGAGCGTTTTCTGTTTTGACGGACTTGAAAACAAGAAAACGTAGTAATTTATGTGTTGAGTCCATAAATGCGTCTTGCATGGTTAAATCTGCGTTGAGAGCAAGAGGAGAAACCATTGAAAATATAAATATAGATGACGAATATGTGCAGCGTGCGAATTCCAACGTTTTATATGAACCGCCTGCCAAAACAATTAAGCAAAGTTTGCATTTGTACGCTGCAGATTGTATATAATTTTTTATGGATTCTTCTCATTGATGCCTAGTATTAAGATATAAAATATTATTGTATTATATTTTGTATTATATATTGCTATACATGTAACTTTGTTTCATTATTGTTATGTTGTATCATTGGAATGACTTTGTAATTTTTTTTATAGATTATTATTCATTAGGAAAATCTTTATAAGGATACTGATAAGGTTTTTTTGCAGTTTCCCTAATTTTTGCAACGAATGTTGGCATTTATTTATGTCGGCAATCATTTTCAATAAATATTAAGATTGAATCATCAAAGTTCATTTTCACTCCATCCCATTTCTTTACTATAGGTATATTTGTGCTCTAATATTTTGGAGATTAATATATTCACCATTTTCAACATATACTGTTAATAATAGACTTTTATCAGTATCTTATTTAACGTTGTATGCACCCACTCCATACACTACAATAGTTGTTGATGTTTTTTTACAATTCCAGATCAATTTTCAACATGATAATAGTCCGCTTGCTAATTTTGGATTAAATAAAAAATAATAATAAATAAATATGTAAAAAATTAATATTTACTAGTAAAGTCAAAGTTTCCAGCTGGAAAAGAAATTTATCAAACGAAAAATAATATGTAACAATTGTTTTTGTTTACTGGAAATGATAATTTACATTTCTCATTTCTGATTAGTAGGGGTGAATTAACATGATGCATGTAAACAAATTCAATCATTCATTTTGCATCATATATTATTAGGTTTTAATGATTTTAATTTAGTTCATTATATTGAGATCAAACATTGTTATGAATTTTTTATGATTTATTTAAAAAGATGGAATATAGAGAGCGCCGTAAGTTGATTGTTTAGATTGAGTGCGAGGTGTCTTCCGCCTAGGGAATACTAAAGTATTCAATTCGCGAGAAGCGCGAATTTATTTAAATTTAGTTAAAAATGTATATTTATTTTTATAGATGAAGGTAATTAATGTGTAGGTTTAAATGTGTGAAAAATCATTAGACGAGATGTATAGATATCAAGATACACTGTTGCGTATGTTTTATTTCACGAATATGCAAGATCTTATAAGTTTGTGTTTATTTTCTGTCTATCGATCGACGACTGACTCTGATACCAAATCTTAGGTGCTTTTCTGAAGTTTGTAGTTCATCTCAGGTGTTGAAGAGTGGGGATGGTCCATCCTGATGGAGAGAGGTATTGACGGACGTAGTCCATTCTACCTCCGAGTTCCCCCTCCAATGCTCTGTGCTGATGTCGGCTGGTTTTCCTCGATGATCCTCGGTGGTTGTCGATGAGAAGAGAGAGAGATAACGGTCGGAGGTGAGAGTGGGAGTACATCCAGATGCATCTCTCCCACATTCTACTTAAAACGTTTTCATCCCAGAGACAATGTACCGAAAGTGACTAATCTTTTTATTATAGGGACATAAAAGTCCACAGCAATATTTGAGTTTATTAGTTTATCATATATTTAATACCAAAAATACACATGGAAATTCGTTAGCAATTACAAATAAGTATGTTATTGTAAAAAGAATAAAATACGTGAATGAAATAATAGAGAAGTACTGCAATACATGATTATTGTCAATATACTGTAAATTGTCTCCGGGGAATTTTGATAGATTCCTATTTATTTCTCGAGTGACCATCAATAAATAATACTACTACTATCAAACTGTCGCGCTAAATAATTATTGGTAAAGATGTAAATCCGAATTGCAAATATAATAAAACAATATATAATCTAACTATAAATTATTCTTTATCTTTATATTAGTTATGCACATCTGCCTAGTAATAAAACATCTGCTGAGTACTAAGTTATATAAATCATTACTATTACTTTGTAGTTATGCGAAGACTATTTGATTTGAATTATATTTTTATATTATTTAATTCGCGCCACTACTATCATAAATTCCTTGCACCAGAGGCGCGCAGGAGTTCGCGGACATCGACATACATATACATATGTATATTGTGATGATGTGTCTAGACACATCATCCCTTGGCTCTTTGTATATAATAATATTGCTGCGCTGAAAATAAAATAAAGCAAAGTAAGTTGAATCGTCAATGTTTCAGTAAAAAATATCCGGATAAATTAAATAAAATTAAAAAGGAAGTTTACCTGGCGTATAAAGATATGAATGGTTGTGAGAATGTTGTGTAAATGCGTGAATGATGTGTCAATGCGAATAAAAACCGGACGTCAGCATCTAAGTCATTACGTGGCGAGCATCATCATTACAAATAAATTATCGAGCTGATTGTGTCCAATGGAATGAGCCAATAATACGTTTTCCGGAGAGTTGGGCAAAAAAGAGAAAACATATGATTCAATGAAGATCCATAGATCTGCACTAACCTAAAAGCGAGAGTGGTGAAACGAATGCCTAGTGAAATATTGAAGAGAAAATTATAGTGATTACAAAATAATACTCACGGGAGCAAAACATCCGGAGGAAATATTATTAATTAATAATCACGAATTAATCACCGTATAATAATTGGGATTAACAACACCAACACTACATTCAATCATGGCGTATAATAATAATACGGCATGTATGACACTTTTGAGGGTTAGTGATACCACCAGATCTATGAACATCGACTTGGCGCCACCGGACTACCGAATCCATCCGTATAATTATGATCCAACCTGCATAATTCAATACTACAGTCGATAAAAGATTATAGACCTTATAATTTTTATCCCGGTAGAGTCCGCGTCGGGTCAACGACCGGCCAATCAGAGATCCGGATGTTTGAACTTGAATTGTCGTAGCCAATCAACTCCGCATGGAGACACGAAGAAGACGACCGAAGGTTCGAGAAGAAGAAGACGCCACCAAGACTGACGCTCCGGCCATTTTGACTTCACTTAGCCCTGGGACAGCATAGAGTGTGGTTGCGTTGTATGTGAGTGACAGAATTGTATAAGAGCTAAAGTTAAATTGTTAAAAAGAAGTAAAGTACTAAAAAATATTGTGAAACGACGCCGTATAATTAAATACAGGACTGTATTAGAAGTCTAAGGAAATAATTGTAATACTTGAAGGCCATGGAAGTTAAATACGGCGTGAAGTAAGAAATTTTCTCAAATTGATAGTAAGTGGTGAGTGACGCCATTATTGGGCTGAATTTTCTTTTAATATTTTGTTCATTCTATTTCTTATTTTTCTTTGAAATAATTCTTAAGCGATTCGACAGCGCAGCAATATTATTACGGGCTAAGTCATTAGTTTGATATTGTTAATAAGTAAATCATATTTATAGTATAAAGTCAGTATTTGTAGACCCATCCCGGGCTCCACGCATAAAAGAAAGAGAGAAAAGCTCTCTGAAAGGGACTTTGTGTAATATTGTATAGAAAGTTCACATTATAATAAATAATATTGGTGGAACATCGATAATTAACGGTCCGTAGAAACGATCATTTTGTTGTTTCATCAATAATAATTTAAAAATAATTAATTGCCATAATTTTATTTTCTTTTATGATTCGCCAGAATTGTTATGTAATGACCAATAGTATATTGGGTATTAATTCATTTATTCATATATTTTATTAACATTAAACGAATAATATTAATTAATAATTAACAATAAGTAATTATCAAACGTTTTCAATTATTATCAAACATTTTCAGTAAATATCAAACGTTTTCAACTATTATCAAACGTTTTCAGTAATTATCAAACGTTTTCAATTATTATCAAACATTTTCAGTAATTATCAAACGTTTTCAATTATTATCAAGCATTTTCAAATATCAAACGTTTTCAATTATTATCAAACATTTTCAACAATTATCAAACGTTTATTTTATTTGTTAAAAAAGTCTTTATCTCTGGAATCTGTTTTTTGAATAAATTATTATTAATTTAACCGCAATTAACCGAAACATTTATTTTGGAGATATTTGAATCATCTTTTCAGGATTATTTCCACTTTTATTTCAATTTTAGCATTTCGGCGAGACAGCAAGTTACTGGAGAAATTCCCTAGTTATATCTAGTAACTTTTAATCCAAACTGATCAACTAGGGTGGCATCCCTTGAATGTTTTACCTTTATTTTGGGGACAGAATAAAGGTAATTAATAAATTTATAACGGTAAGTCCGTTTGAAGATAAATAATTCCGGATTTTAGCTTTTCTGCGGAAAGGTGACCGTTATAATATATATATATATATATATATATATATATAACAACATATATCTTTACATATTTGTACGTTATTTGTGCATTTCTGTAACGCGTGACTGTGTACATATGTATGGTGCATTTCTGTGATTATATATTGTGATGATGTACTTTGAACACATCTCTTGCCTCTTTTTATAGAAAAATATTGCTGCGCTTTAATAAAATAATATTGGCAATTAACATTTAAGTGAATGATATCCGGACAAATTAAATAAAATTATAATGAAAGTTCATCTGGTGTGTAAATGTATGAATGATTGTGAGTGTAATGTGTGAATGTTTATATAGAAGCCGGACGTCAGCATCAAATATCATTAAGGAGAAATCATCGAGTGGGCTTCGTTCAATCAAATGAATCAAATAAGACGTTTTCCAGAGTGTTGGGCGGAAAGAGACAGAACAAAAATTCAAAATAAACCATCCAATGATCTGCATAACCGTAAAAACGAAGTGGTGAGAGGAACATCAAGCCAAACGAGTGATAGGAAATTATAGTGATTACCATATCAAGAGACACGGTAGTGTCTCGCGCCAAGTTCACTGCGGAGCGAGATACACGTACCGTGTATCTTTACGCGAATATCCGAGTTTCAAGAGACCACTATGATGAGATCTCATATATGCACTAAATTTAGCGGAAAAATAATGGGCGCAATCGAGAGCTCGTGTCCAAATTATATAATAAAACTGATTTTATTTTTTTCCTACATGCCGTATAATGGAAGATATATTGAGTTAAAGTTGATTAAAGTTGAAAACAGTCGATTTTCACGATGAAAAAAATTCAGTCTTGGTCGTCGTCGTCTGTTCGTTGTCCTTATTCAATATGTTTATAGTTACATAAGCTTGTCTCTTTCTAGTTGAATCGAAGTGTCCCCTAGTGTCCTGTTTTTTCTCGCTTTATGGCCTATGTGTTTGTCTTTTTTTAGTTCCGTTTTGGAAAGTCTTTTTCTGATACACATTATCGCTATAAGTTCATCCTTTTCTGTTATGACGAAATAATTCTTTTTCTACTCTAGCGGACAACTCTAACACTAATCAAGATTATTATGAAAAATATAATAATTATTATTATTTCTCTACTATATAATTCTATTCTATTTATATACTCTAGCGGTCGATTTCGAAATTAATCTATGAATTTGAAGAAATAAGTTATTACCGACATACATACACATAACTATAACTATATATATTCCTATACTCTAACGGTCAATTTCGAAATTAATCTATGAATAAGCAAATAATAAATTATTATTATTGAGAATTAAGAATAATTACGAATAAATTATCGACCAAAAAAATGTTATGTATAGCATGGTGATTTGTTTGCCATTATGAAGTATTTACTTTTTGTGGCTCCACATTGGACCACTCAATGAAATTTCACATATATAGTGATGTCATCTTTTATAGATTTTTATATAGATGAATTATATTCATTTTCTATATGTTAATTAAGTATAAATCAGAAAATATCGATTATCTTCAAAAGTTTCAATTTTAATTATTGTACTTGTTGTAAAAAAAGAAGTGATATCAAAAAAGGACAAACTTTTTTTAAAAAAATAATACTCACGGTAGCCAAAAATCCGGAGGAAATAATATGAATGAATGATCACAATATAATAATTTCACCATATAATAATTTGGACTAAACAACATCAACATGACACTCAACTATAATGGACAATAACAATATGCCATGTATGACATTTTTATTGGTTAGTGATACTGTCTGACGTGAAAACATTGACTTGGCGCCACCGGACTACCGAATTCATCCGAAAAATTATGATCCAACCAGCATAATTCAATACTGCAGTCGATAAATATTTATGGGCCTTATAATTTTCATTCCAGTAGAGTCCGCGTCGGGTCAGCGACCGGCCAATCAGAGATCAGGATGTTTGAATTTGAATTGTCGCAGCCAATCAACGCCGTATAGAGACGTGAAGAAGACGACCGAAGGTTCTTGTGTTTTGAGAGCTGGAGCTTCGCTCCTTGACACCAGCTTGACACCTTGTTGACGACTTGCTGTCCTCTTGTCTCGAGCTCACGTCGAAAGTTTCCTGAGATGACTACGATTCGGTCATCCGCATACGCCACGAAGTTGTCCCCGATGTCTGACGTGAGCGTGCGGAGCAAGTCGTCAAAGACAATGTTCCAAAAAGTTGGCCCGATCACCGATCCTTGCGGGCATCCTCTCGTGGCTTCCTTGGTCACCTCTCCATATCCCCAGTTCAACTTTACGACTCTGTCGCTCAAATAGCTTTGAGCTACATCGAAAATGTTCCGTGGACAGTTTCGTTCTGCGAGAGCCTTCAGGATCATGGGCCACCAGACATTGTCGAAAGCCCCTGCTATGTCGAAAAGTATTCCTACGGCGTACTGTTTATCGCAGTTCGCCACAATTTTCCTCAACTCGACGATCGCATCCTCTGTCGACCTGCCCTGGCGGAACCCAAATTGTTTCTCTGACAGGCTGTTTTCTCGAGTAAATTTCGCGTTTATTCTTGCGTTTAGCAGCTTTTCAAATAATTTCCCAGTTACTAATAAAAGGCATATTGGGCGGTACGATTTCGGGTCTTCCACGTCTTTATCGTCGCCCTTGAGGGGGTAGTCTCATGTCCGATTTTCAAAAAATTGATTTTTTTTTTTGTGCATATTTTCAAAGTTTAATAAGTTGAGAATGTACTGTGAAAATTTTAGATTGATACGCTGAGTCATTTCGAAGTTGTAGCAAATAATAGGGGAGAGCGTACCCTGCCTATGCGGCGCTCCTACCTGCGCTATTGTTTGTGACCCTATACTCTTGAAAAATTTATACCTGAAGTGTACGATACGTAAAATATTGGCATTTTGAATGAAAGTGAAAATTAGTACATGCTTGTATTTCCAAGTGTTAACATCTAGCTCTTGAAATTTTTGTACGTTTCAAACAAGAAATAAGTATACGCTTGTATTTGAACGTGATAACGTGTAATTGAAATGGATAAGAAAGGTACAAAACGAGGTAGAAATCCAGGAGAAAAAGCGAAAAAAAGATCATTTAGAGGAAATCGACATACTACTGAGAATAATGACGATTTTGTAAGTACATCTGCTCAGAAATTGCAAGGTGACGACGATTGTGAAGTAAATTCTGATCCGATTCATAGTTACAGTATATTGAGTTTTTATTTGGTGTTCACAAGTTTGCAAGCAATGGTGAAATGTGTAACGGCGCTAAATTTGTCGTTCTGAAATTTAGCCACCGCTATCGTTGTCCTTGGTTAGAAGGGATGCCACCCCGATTGCCTGAAAATGACTCAAAGGTTATCGGGGAAACCTTTTTAAACAAAATGTAAAATAATAAGTTTTCACCATAAATAATTTTAAATGAAATAATAACGACATTTATTAGTTATAATAATAAAGAAACCGGATGAAAAATAATAATAATAAAAAATAATATAATGACTCGAGATATAATAATATCTTTCTTCTTCGACTTTTATCAAATAATCAAATAATCATATACTTTCTTGTAATTTAGGCCGTGACTATTGACGGGTCTACGGCAGTGCGACAATACATTCATATTCATAACAAATAACTTTCTCACTCATCCATTTCACACAATATATTTATCACGCAATTTATCACACTATTCATTACTTATTATTATCATTTTATTCATTCGAATATTCCAGTGTTAATTTGAGGGGACATTTTTTCCGGAGGGGTTTGTTTTCTTAACTAACACTTTCATACTTATCATATCGAATGAACAACTTTAATAATAATGAAACCGGACATTCACTCAATCCATACTGCATACTTTTTCATACAACATTTAATAATTCTTCACCCGACAATTATTTTTACGAACACTCTCTATCACACGTTATCTATTCACATGTTATCATTCTCCCGATAACTATTCTTCTGGACACTTATTTTACACCATCTCAATTCACACGTCTCACTGGATTCTCGTGCATAGCAACAGCATTTTTGTCTCCATTACTCGTTATTACGTCTCATGACCGCGACCAAGATTCACACACACTTTTCCTCGCTTAATTCTCTTCTTGGGGAACCGGATAATCTCTCTTTTTCTGGGCTACCATGACCTGATGCTGTTGGACCCTCGCATGGTTGAGTAGCAGCAAGGTGATCGATGATATGGAAGCATTCTTGCGAACGTCGTATTCGCCCATAAAGGCATTGGACGCCGCCCGAAGGCGTGCTCTACGCCCCATTCACCACCGTCACTCCACCATCCGCCAAGCCAACATTAGCCTGGAAAAACCCCCTCACACGCTTTCAACGGGCCGCATACTAGCCGGATGTCCACGCTTTGTTTGTGAGGGTAGAGACGCTCCCTCTTCACCGAAGGGAGCCAGCAACTTAGCCGTCAGTGGTTCGTTTAAAACAGTAGGAGTAGCCCTCCCACTGACGTTGCCCAACGGGGACCACGGGGAGGTGTGCTGTGACTAACGTCAATCTCATTTTTGTTTTGCTGAAATTCGGCCCACATGCATGTGTACAGTGCGCCATCATACACATGAGCCTTCTAAACAAGGTTAGTGACATAAAACATATACAATACAATATATTCTTAAGTCTAATTCTAGTTACTTTTATCTAATTCTAATTACAAGCGCGGCTCCCACTCCCTTCACTGCACCACACTCGCGCTTGCACCATACTGTCTTTCACCCCCTCTTGCGCCCGGCCCTCCGACATAACCGGTACGTGGTCAAAAAAGGGGGATTGCAGCACCAACCTATTCTATTCTTAATTTTACTTAATACTATCTACGGGTGGCGAACCTAGTCTCGGATTATTATCTTGTACCCATTCCCTCCCCCTTTTCCCTACCTACTTAATTGGGACTCTATACAAAGTTGTTTCTATCTTATATTTAATGCATTGATTCGCAATACCAGCCTTCCCAACCCACTCTCATGTGTTCTACTGCCACCACGAGCGTAGGCGTGGAAAACGGCTTGGTTCTCACTGCATTCACAGGTTTTCTTATTCTAGCTTATATTACGTCATCCATCCCTCATTGCGTATTGCGACCCACCTGTGCGTGTTCTCTTTGCCAGCGCACACGTGAAGCTGAGAGACAGATTAGTCTACTTAAATACTTCATATACTTCATTTTGTATATACTTATTTAAATCATTCATACAATATTACCTTATTACTAACAATTTAAATTATTTTATCTTATCTTATTTTATCTTATTTAATCTTCTTCCATTCAATCTCATACCTCTCTCATTCTCATTCTTTTCACTCCATACCATTCCATCACATTCTTTCCACTCTCATCCCACTCATCATTCAATCATCTGGGAGGGATGCTGCCTGCTTGATCATCATGACACAATGGCAGAATCCCTCGAAGACCTCATACACGCTCTTTGTGCCGACCAGTGTCTGAGCAACTGTCGGCCATTCCCCTATGTCCCCTACCACACTCCGGAGCACCTCCCTTTGAGGCTCGAACTCCTTGCATTCACACACAGCATGCCTCACACTATCTACTGCCCTATCTGCACACTGGCATTCCTCGCTTCTCCTCAGTGTGCGAGCTACCAAATACTCGTTGAAAGCTCCGTGCCCTGTCAACACCAGCGTGACCCAGTGGTCTGGCCTAACCCATTTCGAAGCTAACCTATCTTTGACATTCGGGAAGAATAATGCGGTTGTTCGGCCTCTCTCCGAGGACGACCACCGCTCCTGCCACAACTCTACCATCTCATTCGCTAGTTTCGATCTACTATCTTCATCTTCTGGCCTAACCGTGACTCGACCAAACACAACACTATTTCCTTTCCTAAGGCTGTACCTAGCCCTTCTTTCCTCTAGAACTAAGTCGATAGGAGCCGCTGCTCCCACTACCTGGAGTCCCTGTGTTGGCGCCGTTCTGTAGGCGCCCGTAACCGTCAACAAAGCTTCCCTCTGTGCAGAGTGAAGCGCAGTTATGTCTTTCTGCCGACATAAATCGCTCCACCCTGCTGCTGCATATGTGACCACTGGCAAGAATACACCTCTGTATATCGTTGCCAGTGCCCCATATCCTAATCCCCAAGTTGCCCTAGCGACTTTCTTCAACTTTGAAAAGAGAACATGCACCTTTTTCCTACGATCCTGGATGTGACTACTGACTCTGAGTTCTCTATCGATGTGGACACCTAAATATCTAACTGTCTCCTTGAATGCAATTGACTTGCCCCCTATTCTAATCATTGGAGGCCTATTCTTCAAATTGGACTTTTTGTCCTGTCTACGCTGTCTATCCGGGCGAGCGCCCCCTCTCCTGCCAATGGGTGCCTTCCTATCCCAGTCGCACTTCAGGAAGATCGCTTCCGTCTTGCGATCTGAGAGTCGGAGTTTGGCCCCACGACACCATTCCGTCACTAAATCTACGACCACTTGTCCCTTCATCTCGAGCGCTCGTCTTGAGTCACCCGAGATAACGACAATGAGGTCGTCCGCGTATGCGACTAACCTATCCCCGATCTCTGAGCTTAGTTTCCTAAGCAAACCATCGAATGCAAGATTCCAGAAGGTTGGCCCAAGGACAGACCCTTGTGGGCATCCCCTTGAGGCCTTCTTGGAAACCTTGCCCCACCCCCAACTCAATTCGACCAATCTATCCTTCAGGTAGCTCTTGGCTAACCTGAACAGGTTCCGCGGGCATGACCGCTCCGCAAGTTCCTGCAAAACCATAGGCCACCAGACATTGTCGAAGGCGCCAGCGATGTCGAAGAGGATTCCCACAGCGTACTTGTCGTCACAAGCAGCTACGATCCTCCTCATTTCGACGATCGCGTCCTCCGTCGACCTGCCTCTCCTGAAACCGAACTGACGATCCGAAAGACTGTCCTCCCCAACGAATTTTGCACTGAAGCGTGCGTTCATCAACTTTTCTAACAGTTTCCCTATTACCGACAAAAGACAAATAGGACGATATGACTTTGGATCCTCTACATCCTTGTCATCGCCCTTCAGGAGCATTCTTATGGATCCCTCCTTCCAGGCTTTTGGAAGGACCCCTAAGCGAAGACACTCGTTAAACAAATGGAGAATTTGTGCAGGAAGAAGTTTGCACACCCTTTTCAAAACTACTACTTCAACTAAATCTGACCCTGGCGCCTTATTATTTTTAAAAGAACTGACAGCTTTGAAAAGCTCTACCAAAGTGAACGATTCTGCATCTTCCGTATCCGGATCTATACGACAATTGACTCTAATTTCACGCTGCGCTGGAGTGTCGTCAGCGCAGTCGTCTATTACATGAGTGTCGAGCAGGCAGCTGGCGGTATCTCGCATATCGACCGTCGAAGATCCGTCGCGCCGGAGGGTGCTCAGCACCCTTTCAACTCGGACTTTCTGTGCCTGGAGTTTATATACGGCACCCCAGGGGTCCTTGTTGCCGACCGTCGAGACGAACTTCTTCCAGCTTTCCCACTTTGCACGTCTAATCATGCGGCTATATTCCCGCCTGGCTAATCTATAAGATTCCCTCTTTTCTTCCTTAACGACCAAATCTTTTTCCCTAAGGTAAACTCTTTTCGACTTGTAAACCCCCTTCTTTTTCTCTGTCAATTCGCGTGTCCACCATGGATTGGACTTTCTGAAACGTTTCTTGCGCCGCATCGATTTTTGACAAGCTTCTACAACTATCTCCGTGAATCTAACCGCCAGTGACTCGACATCCTCGACGGACCCATGCTGGGTGACCGTTGGTAGAGAGCTTGCTAGCTCCCGGACCGTATCGTCGAACTTTCCCCAATCGGCTCTCTTTACATCGAACCTCCCCGAGTAAAAATGTTCGACGTCCACACGCGTCCACACAAGGTATGCACACTGTGAAAACGTCCACAAGACGTCCACACAGGGGATGCACTCTCTTCAAACCAGTGAGTGAAACATAAGTGGCCTGAAGAAATTCGAGCGTCCGTCGTGTGGACGCGTGTGGACGTAATAAAATTGCAAGACCATAAAATGTTCCAAAAATTTTCAATATTCCTTCTAGCTTCTAGAAGCTGCTGCAACTTGAAAGTCATAAATTTAAGAACTAATATAATAATAAATATTCATTTCGTTGGGACTTAGAAAAATTTGGGATACATGCGATTCAGACAAAATTCTAAGTCCCAATAATTGGACTATTTTATTTTATAAAAAACAAAAAAAAATTTCACTTTAAAAAAAGAAGTCTATTTCTGTTTTTCACTGCAGTTGAATTTATTTCTATTGACATATGTTGATATGGAGTATAAATTCTATATTTCATAATTTAATTTTATTGCGAATTTTTAAATACACAATTATTAACCTTATTCGTTGTTCTTTTTTCGTTAATTCAATTGAAATTAACTATATAAATTTATGTACGATTAAAAATAATCATTGATCGTATTCATGAATATTAGCTGGACTCAATAAATATGTGGTCTTTTCAATAGTGACGGTATAACATAATGTCATTATATTTTCTAACTTAACAAGGCGTATATTTGTATTTTCCCTTGATATTTCATAAATATATGGAATAACAATGCGATTATTAACAATATCCGCCGCTGACTGTGCAACATCTATACTCGAAGATACAGAGAAAGGTAATAATACTTCTCGTCTTTTAAATATTGCATAAAATTTGGCATTGTTACAATTTTGTTTGCATCCACGATTGATACAAGTACATAACTTGATAAATCCTTCGACAAACCCGATTTCTCGCTGATTGCCGTCAGTGTTAATTATTACACAATTAGATTTTGTTTTAGTCTTGCGTTTGTAATTACGAGCATGAATAATCTGATTGAATCGCAATAGCTTCTGGAACAAACAAATGTTCAAATTATTCCAATCATTATAACCAATTCTTATTAGAGCCTGTTCTAAGCTTCGTGGAAAGCTTTGTAAACATTTCATTGTGTCCACGATGTATGTATTTTCCAATATGCGATTATTGCTCTTGGTTATTCTGTGACCCGTCATTAAAAGATTTTTACAAAACTTTCGAATGTCAGATGCATCATTTAGCATTGCCATTTTATTGGAAATAGATATATGATGTGTTATTTTCGAATAAATTTGTATACCTATATAACGAGTGCCATGAACATAATTAATCATTCTTCCTAATAAGTCTTCGTATATGAAACATGACGTAACCCACAGAGGACCTAAATCTTCTACAACATCTGGCAAGTGCAGCAGCGAATGAATATTAAATGACATATGTTGTGGACCATATAGACTTTCAAAATTTGATACAAACGATGTTAACAAATTTTTACTCAATCCTAGACAATCTGGAGTTATACTTGATTGATTAAGATAGAAAATTCCCAGAACCAATTGCAAATAATGTTGCCAATACTGGGGTTCCATTAAGTCATGTAAAATTGGTATTGAATAGTACAAAAATAATGTTTTGAATTCACTGGCTTTGAAATATTTAAAGTGGTTTGATAATGATCTTGGCATTCTTTTTACAAAACTTGGTGGTGCTATTTTCACTAGTCGATCATCAATTATATTTCTAAGTTGTCTCAATGAAAAAGGCATTCTACTAAATGAAGAATCAATCCATAAACTGAATATTTTTTTCACAACTCCCAAGTATACACAGTGCATTACATCAACAGAGACTCCACGAATCATATTCGGCATCAATTTATCTAAAATACTTGGGCCTTTAACACCAAAGTGTGGATTCCCTGATTCTAATGCTAGTTTTACATGTTCTTCGTGTGATTCCTTTGTTCTTAATATAATATTTTGTTCAAATGGATATACATGAGTATTCCCAAAATTATCTTCTTCGCTAATGTTGCAACCCTTAGACAAACATCTTGGACATCCATAAAATCCATTAAATCGCATGTGATTGAGGAAATCAGCACGAGCAAGAGCATCACAAGTTCCACATAAGAGTGTTGCTTTCACAAGTTTTATTATATTGCCGTTCATTTTTAAATTTACTCCTTGCCCAATTGTGAACATTTGATTGTATAGTGGCCCCAAATACATGTTAGCTACGGGATCTGTTGGCCCAAACCAAATTCCAGCTATTATCATATTATCTCTTTGAATTCTTTTTTTGTATGATAATTCATTTATTGTTAAATAAAGTGGCCATACGCTATATTTACGTGATTTGAACACGGGCGCACCATCGGTATACCACATGAATGATAAGTTGTACGGGTCTGAAAACGGGTTATTTAGACTAGCATGTTCTCGATATAGTTTTCCATCGTAAATATCCTCAATGTTGTTGGGGTGCAATTTCACACGTGAATATGGATAAGTCAGATCATCCGAAAATCCTGGTTTCAAGAAAAGTCTCTGTAATTGGTCAATTATTGACATCTCAATAAAATACCATCTTTCAGGATTACCATCGCATTGACACCTGGAATTTTCATTTTGACAATAGATCATACATTTAGAACAGTACCAATGTTTTATCATTGGTGTTTACCCATGAATAAAATATTTCATAAATAAATGACGAGTTTTTTTGAATATAGATGATGCAGGAAAATGAAGCGCCATTAAAGAAAGAAGTTTATCGAAATTTACTCCCGTCATATTACTTGTTATATAGAACGTGAAAATACTAAGTAAACTTTCTGCCAAAGATAACGGTGCTCCGTCATATAGAGGTTGATCATGTTCATCTTCATTTTTATCAGCGTCATCGTTCGAGTCGTCATCATCAGTAAAGGGTTCGTTATTGTGGATTTCTTCGTTTTCAGCTTCACGATCGTTGGAAAATTCAGATTCATTATCATCCACGAACTCTTCTTGATCATTAGAATCTTCTTCGAGATCGTTGGAAAATTCAGATACATTTTCATCCACGAACTCTTCTTGATCATTGGAATCTTCTTCAAGATCGTTGGAAAATTCAGATTCATTATCATCAGTGAACTCTTCTTGACCATTAGAATCTTCACTATCGTGGACATTGTGGTCATTTATATTTATGTTATTCATTAGTGTTTCATCCAAAACATTTTCGTTCATATGATCATCAAATACCTCGTCGCGATCTCCAGAATCTTCTCCTTCAATATGAAAATGAATTAATGATATTAATTTGAGTATGGAAATGAAAGGATTTCAATTGATTCGACTAATCAAGGTAAAAGCCCATGTACTCTTTCATTTTAAAAGACTGATAGAAATTAAAAAATCCATGAAATGTAAAAAAAAATTTTCTTTGCTCACAATTATTATTGATCATTTGTTTAAATTAATGAATCGACCGAAATCGTGGTAATTTGGAATTAATAAATATATTTAATAATTATAATTTCAATTATAATATAATTTAGTAGTTATAATTACAATTGCAATATAAATAAGTAATTATAATTACAATTAACAAACTTAATTCAAGAAACGAAATTTATAGTATTTGTATTTGAAGTTAGATCACTAGAAAATCTCTAGTGTATACACTAGATCTTATATGATCGTTAAAATAAATTATACCAAATTTCAATAATAACGAAATCAGCTATTATTCATCATGGGAATTATCATTTCAATTTGTAGTAATTTATCCTACAAGAAGTTTTTTGCATAAAATTTTATAAAAGCATTTAATAGCAGAACTGATCAAACATTAATTAGACATCATATAATTGAGTACATTGGGGCTCTTACTTTACACTGTATGATTCTTGTTCAATTATATTGATGTTTTTTTGATTTTATTGTCGGAAAATCTGATAATAGTTTGTAAGTTCATGCATATACCTGCGGCAGAATGGTTTATAACAATACTACTATGAGCATGTGCGCCTTCTGGTCCACGGGGCTGATGGTCTGCATCATTTCTAAAGTACATATATAATTGATATCATTTGTTTACCCGTGTGCTTTTTTTTAGGGGACTATTCTTTTTCTCGCGGCATCAGTGAAATATTATTCTAAATATTCGAAAAAAAATTCTTTCCAAAGATAAGCTCTTGATTTTAATATTGAGAACACCTGTCATCAATTTGGTATTTTCTCATTTTATTAACACGTACATCTCGATTTTTGTATTTTCATTAATCTACAGCTTCGCAGCATTTCATGTTATTTAATTGATTCTTAGCAGAAATTGTACAGGAATATATAATCTTTAAAAGTGCTGATCACTAGATTATTTTCTGTGAACTGCCCCAGCGGTAAAAAATGTTGAAGGCGAATTTTTAATGACACTACTACAGCTGAGAAAAAAATCAATTCAGTATATCATAAATGAAAAATCGATCGTATGCAATAAATCAATCAATTTATTTATCCCGAAATTCTTTTTATTTTTTATAATAACATTTACAAATAATCAACGTACAATTGACGCAATTGATAATTGGATTTAATTACGCACGACGAATAACTTTTGCGATGGTTCTATAAACAACTTGGAGCAAATATTGTTGTTAATCTTCGTCGTTTGTTAGGCAATTATTGAATTTTTCTATTAAGGGGCCTTCTGGTCTAGAATTTTCGGAAAATTTATTTTTTTCTTCTTCTATATTTCGAAAGTATAGTGTCTTAAGATTATACTGCGAAAAATTGGTTATGATTTTCACAGTATTTCAAGCATTATAGCTCATTAAAGGTCAGCGCCAAAGTAGGTAGAAGGGGCTATTATTAACTTCAAACGTGTTTATCTCGAAACGACTTTTTTTTGTCTCGCGGGAATGATTTGAAAAAAACTACTCGACCGATTTGTCTCACATTTGAACACGTTATTAAGTACAGTAGCAGCTATGGTCGGAACTAGAATAAAAATTTTCTGTCGAATATTTCTAATTTTTTTATAAACAAAACGTTGCAAAAATGAGGCTGTTTTCAGACTTTTCATTTCGACAACGTGTCATTTTGTCAATTTTTTTTTTCTTTGTTTCATTCTAGTTCCTGCCATAGATACATTCATAACAATTAAGGATCAATTTTTATTTTTGATTTTAGATGAGTAGAAAAGCCAAGACCATTCCCGTCAGCGAGGTCGGTTTTTTTTACAAGGACAACTTTGGGGCCATTTTTTTTATGATAATAATTTTGTTTTTTATGTTTTTTTTCATTTTTTGTGAAGATTATAATTGATAAAATATATTTAGAAAGTTTGAATAGCATTGTTGAGTTTTTTCATAACAAAAAAAAAGGTTGAAAATCTATCGTATTTTCGTCCGCTAGACTAGAAGGTCCCCCTTAAAGTAATTTGAGAATTGTTAACGATACTACCGAGAAAGGTGGAGCATTAGAAGAAAAAATAAAAAAATATTTGATATTACCTTATGTGAGTTGGAAGGAAATTATTAATTTTCATTCGTTTCATTAATTCAAATCTTCGTGTCTTCCCATAGTCGTTTAAATCGTTAGAGTTTTTTGTTTTCGGCATATTGTCAAAGATAATTTATGAACGTATATAATTTTATAAATCACTGAAAAACTTATTCACCATTGAATTAATGATTAAACACCAATTATTGCACGACGCGATTTATTGTGGTCGAAAACTATAATATAAATTTTTTATATTTGAAAGTTACTCAACCAAGTCCGAACGTATATAACTGAATAACTGAACTTATAACATATTTTTTCAATAGGCATCATTAGACAGAACCATTAGGAAAAACTCATATATATATATCATATATTCATCTAATTGCTGTAAAAGTGAAACGTAATGAGACAAGCTATATTCTGTACAAATATATATTATGTCATGTTGTAGTTGCCTTAGGAAATTACAGAAATATATAGAATTTCTATAATACTATATAATATATGCAAACACCGACTTTTTACAATTGTCGAACATTTCCGAAAATTTACGAACCCGCTTTAATACTTTGAATAATTTTTACTTACTCATCAAATGCATATTTAATTGTACACTGATAAGAATATATATAGCGCTGTATACATGCGCCTATACTTCATTATTGTCACTACAGTGGATTATTTTAAAAGTGAAATTCATGAAGATGGTTAAAAAAAAGTGGGTGCTAGTTTTTTGGCCGGAAACCAGTGAAATTTCAATTGTTACTTTTTCTGGTATTGCACAAGCAGTAAATATAAAATTCATAAAAGTTGGTTGGAATGGTGATTTACCATGGGTTGACGAAAATAATATAACAACTCTATATGAAGCTACGCTGTTAAAAATATCGAGTAAGTATATAATTAATTATTCATAAAAAATTATGTTTGTATATAAAAATCTAAATTAATATAAATACATTCTTCAAATTATTAACTGCAAAATTTATGGGAAAAAATTCATATATCGACATAATGATATTTT
>OW445490.1:3912350-3951641 GCA_918226075.1 Microctonus brassicae
ATCACGATGCACAGTATGCCGTAACTATGTATACACAACGACGTGTAATTTGTTGCTGTATTACCGGGTGATGTTTGTATTTGCTGACAAACTACGTGAATATAAACGATAATTTTTAGAAATTTATACATCTATTGAAGAAGTATATTTGCTCATAAAGTTTGTTACACATAGAATATTCAAAGCATGGATTATTCGATGGATAAATAATGATATTTCATATTGTAAATGGCACTGTTTTAATTAAATATCAATACGAAAAAAGTTTTATTGGACAAGTTGGAAATCGTATAGTCCATAAATTAATTATCATAAATACAAATTGTAATATGAATAATGAAGAAAAGTATCTTGAGGATTAAATTGGCGAATATGCTGAAGCGTGAACCACTCATCATTTTGTCAGATAGTTTGGATTCTCTCTCTATGTCTGTATATATTGCCCGAACAAGACGAATAGGCACTTGGCCACTGAGAGAATAAGAACCTCGCCCTCGACCCGAATTAAAGGAGATTAGGGCGGTCTATGCCTATGTTCAGCTGTCACGCGCGCTGGTAGAATATTCCTCATTCTTGCTCCACCCTGATATACATATATATTCCACCACGTCTATCTCCAATAAATCCCTTCACCTCCTATTCATTTGTTCCCCCTCTATGTGATCCCAAAGAATATTCTTCAACATGGTCTGGTAAATTTCTCTTGTCATCGGGCCAAGAACACCACTTAATTGTCTCGGATATAAAATGAATCATTGGCCCAGTAGATTATTATTTTTTTTTTTTTTTCAATAAAATAATAAAATAAGAAGACTGAGAGTGCAGTATAAAGCAGTTTAAGGAGGCTAGGCAATGGAATGATCCATTCTTTTCATTGCATTTTCTGAAGGCACTATCCTTCCTGAACAAATCCCCGTTTGGTTCATATCGAAATTCATAAAATTGATTTGACAAGCGAAAAGGCGAAACGGCGCATAATACTTTGATGAATAAGAAAAACTTTGAACGCGTTTTTTCCAAATAATTCATAAAAATTCGAGATTTAAAAAAAAAAAATTTTAAAGTCACGATTTTTTTGACTACGAGTTCAAAAACTCTGTTCCAATCATCCTGATTTTGAGTTCAGTCCTCAAATATGAATCTTACAAAGGGAAAAACGATTTGCATTGTCTTGTTCCCTTTAGAGGAGTTTTTCTTTCAGACTATTAAATAAAGCTATGATAACTATCAGTGCAGAAAAATATTGTCCTGAAAATATGTTGTTATAATATATAAACTCACCGTTTCTTTTTTCTCTCTGGCTGCTCGTAGAATCGATTCAAACCAACGCCATTGGTTGTGGGGATCGCTTGAGTTTTTCGTTAAAGTACTGTCCCCTGATGTTGTCCTGTGCTGCTGCTGGTATTGATGGTGATTCTGATGTTGTTGAACACGATTGTCAACATCTGTCTCTATGTCCAGCCACAAATTTGTGTTGAGAAAAATAATTCGATATCTCTTTGATTTTTGTTCAAAGGTATAATAACCCCCTGAAACAAAAGAATATTTATTATTTTTAATTATATGTTTTTGTTGGATAATAATGACAATTACGCAAATGGCAATTAAATTTTATTGGAAAGTTTTATTATGTTATTGTCTAGAAAATAAATCACCAATATCTGATTCTCGTAAATACAATCTACGCTGTAAATTTTTTTTCTCCATGAGAAAAAAAGTTTGTAAACATAAATGAACGAGCCCAACACGTTTTGCCGTACGTCCTCATTTTCGTTAGTTAAATTATGCCACGAAACGTATTTTTCTAACAGAAAGTTTACTCCTAACCGTTGAACGTTGTGGTGATAAAAATAAAATAAGAAAGAAAACAAAATACCTCGTAAATTTATGCGCCACAAATTAAGTCTTCAGCGTTACTTTTGTATATACAGAGATAGTTACTTTTGTTCGTGATTTTTCCATGGTGAAAATATACTAATGAAAATGAGTTTCATACTGTCGAATTAATACGAAAAAAAAAAGTTTAATAAGTATTAAAAATTACGAAATTGATACTGCAAATTAATAGAATAAATATTATAAACTCGACGTACATTTTTCAAATGTTTGAAGTGCTTCACTTGGCAACCAGTGTTTCCATAATACTGCTGTTTGATTAAAGTTCAAGCCAACGTCCTCGTGGCCTAATGCCGGGAATACAAATTGGCTGGTAAAAGTATGAGACAATAGATCCGTCAGATTTTTCAACGACTCCAAGCGTACCTCTTCGCTCATTTCACTTGCATGAGTTAACGCATCACTGTAATAAATAACAACGGTAATACCGATGTATAATGTGTTTATTATGATGAAAACAGTTCTACGATGAAAACCCTCTGGTACTTGATCATGTCTTAATACTCGATTAGTTCTGCTATTAAATGCATTTTCAGAATTTTCATGTGAAAAAATTCTAGTAATAAAAATGACTACACATTGAAAAATTATTTCTCAGTTGAAACAGACTTGATTAAATAAATCAAAGAAATAAAAAATTGAATTGAGAATTTTCTCAACATAGGTCAATTTATCTCACTAAACCTTATTTAATATACATCCACATAAATGTATAGATGTATTTTTTGATGCATTTGTAATAGCAACTATTACATTTTATATATCATTTGTTTATAGAATATGTGACATAGTTAAAAACATGGAAATTTTATTACATATCTGCCAAAATGAATTTTCCGTCTGGTTCTATTATTCACACATCACATTGTGAATTACTCATTACAATTACAACTCAATCCTACAAATTGCTGCAATTGTTATGAACTAGACAAGAAATAATTGAAATACAATAAAATAATTCTTACCCAGTCCATAAAACAAATTCAATTCCCTCGTCCTGTTTTGATTTCATTGCTTGAACTGCAGATTCAATCAACGCCCAAGGTGAATCGCAACTATAGTTACCAAAAATTCCAGCGACTTTTCTATCTGATCTCATATGTCCAACATCATTATTTATTCTCGTGTTCCAGCATACTATAACATTAAACATTTTTTATTTGATTCATTATCATAATTATTTCTCTATAACTATATGGAGAGAAAAATCTCCGAAATTTTATTATGATGTGCACTACAAAACAGTCATAAATAGCATTTTTTTAAATATTTATCTTTCAAACGAAGAAAATTCGACTGTGCTGTCTAGCAATCGGGGCTCGCTTCATTGGTACCAATGTTTTGATCTTTGTTGGCGCATAACACGCCTGTAATGCAACTCGTCGAGGGTTATCGGCATTTTTCGGGGCTTTGTGTGTCTATTGTTCTTTCAATGCATTCTGTTACGTCATAACGTATTGCAACTCACAACGGTCAACGTTGCCATTGAAAAGTGTTATTTGGAAACAAATTAATCGTATTAAATTTGTAAATTATATATTTTTTTGTTTATTTATTCATTTTATTTCCTCATTTATTCATTTGATTTTTTCGTTTATTCTTTTTATATAATTTATTTATATATTAAAATATTTAATAATATGTTTCATCCATAACAGAATTAGCAGTGGCGCTCAATAAGAAATACTTGGTTTAAAATAAAAATTCACAATTAGCCCCTTAAAATATCATATGACGTCTATATAATTCTATATAAAAACCATTTTATAAACAAATGAATACATTTATAAAAAGATTTTATAAAGAATTATATAGACGTCATATGATATTTTAAGGGTCTAATTGTGAATTTTCATTTTAAAGTAAAAATTTTTGATTGAGTGCTATTGCTAATTTTTAGAGGTCTGGCACAGTAAAATTTCTTGTGCCAGAGGATCACTTCATCTCAGGTGCCACCAACAGTTATGACAGTTACTCCTGTCAATATTCATATAGTTGGTAAATAATTTTTGTTTTCCTAATAGTTGTGACTCGATTACTAGACAGCATGGTAATTCTTGTTTGATTTTCTCTACAAAAATTCTATACGATTTTTCTCTCCGTGTAATGTCATTTCTGTGCATATTGCTATTCATTTTGGTCAAAAAACAATCATTTTCTTCGATCCTTCATTGAAAATTTATATACTAGATTGCAAAAGGTTGTAGATAACGAGGGTGATTACATCATTGATTAAATATGAAAACTATACAAATACATTATTTTCCCATTGACCTATAATATTATGAAATATTATAAAATATTATGAAACAAATATTATGGAATATAATTGCTTATATTAGCTATTGAAATTAATCAAGCTTGAAAGCTCCTTGCTATATACTCGGTCAATCTTTATCAAGATAAATTGAATTAATTTAAGCGGCAATCAACTAAGAAAAACGAGAAAAGAATGGCGGATTTGGCGTCGTTGAAGAGAACTTGACTTGGCCCCTCCAACATTTATATATACATATATATTAGAGTGGCCATATAACATGTACATATACATAATATAAAGACAAGTGGGTTGTGGTTTAAGCTTTAGTTATCTTTACCCCATTTCCAATCTCGGATTTTTTTTCACTTCTATCTTGTTCCTTGTGTATATAGACACTCAACAGTCTCACTTAAATAAACGGGGGGAACAAAAAAAACAAACTGGAAACAAAAAAAAAGCGTAAATAAAATAAGATTGAGAGGAAGTTGGTGTTGAAGTGGGTTTCATGCTGTGAAAAGAAATGAAATACCTCGAATGCGAAGGAATAGAGTAGGAAGGAGCACATATACCATTACTTACTTAACAAATAATAAAAAAAAACATATAAATGTGTATATGTTCGTTGAAGTTTGGATAAGTAACTGGAAGAAGCTTGGAATGATAGTTTCAGTGGGTCAGACAGAGTAAAAGAGAAGGATGAAACTGATGTATATAATATTTATAGGTAAGAAACTACACACGGAAAGCAGAAGAAAGTGAGAGCAAGATAAATGGACTTTATAAGCTTGTGTGTATATAAAATTATAACTTACTACTTGCTGCATTACCTTGCGATGAATATTTTGGATCATAATGAATATCGGTAATGTGCCAAAAGTATCCTGAAATAAATAAATCCAAATGAAATTAAAATATTATGAAAAGTAAATATATTTATAAAAAAAAAAAAAAACTTACCAATCTTTCCACGAACCAAACACGAACATAAAAGCACCAAGTAAATGTGTATCATCATCTCAAGCTGGTCCTGTAAACCGATTGCAACAGATGTTTGATCACGTTGTGAAAATACATATATACATGTATATACAGTATATAAGCAAGTCACAATAACACCATGAGACATCCGCACGTACATGAATACGCATATATACATACACAACATGCATTTTATATGTAATGCAACATTTCATTGATCGTTTTCCAATAATATGATGCGAATAAATATTGAAACTTAAAACCTTCCATTACAGCTATATTTCCGCCAACATTTATTGTATATATCTGTATATAAACAGGTATGTACAAAGACATTTATAGATAGGGGATATGTAATAGACTGGGTTTATTTACAGAAAAAGGAATGTATACGAGCGACGTCATAATCAATTCTATTTGTGATAGACATCCACATATGTCTGGTGAATAATTCAATGGAATATTTTCGAAATAAAGAGAAGCTTCGTTAATTCAATGTTATGCTGTCTTATATCAGATTCAATTGCTCTCATGGGGAATGTTATTTCACTTGTTTGACCAGTGTATCTATCAATAATAGATGGTTTGCTGGTATCAATACAGTGATACAATTGATATACTTTGAAAATCATATGAAGAGAATATTTGGTAAACTCTGCCTTTGCTTCGATCCTGTATTTTACATTAACGCATTTGGTATTTCCTAACTATTACAATTCAAGTTGTTTCGACAACTATCTGCTATCAAGAACCACAATTGATATTGGCTTATCCGGTGGTGAAAAGTCCACTGGTTGCAACTGTAGGATTACAATGTTGCTACAAACTACATAATATATTTATATAACTATATGTACAAATATATGTACATGTATATGGTGGTTTTGTTGTTACAAGTGTCACAGAGAAGAAGATACAATGCGCACAAAATACAGAATAGGATACCAAGGTACATTTTAGATTTGCTACACACACAATAGTAACTCAATTTAGTATAGCGACGATTTCTATTATTCACAAAGGATTTAATGTTATATGATATTTTTTAATTTTAATAGTGGTATAAATATTTTATGTACTCATGAAAAATCAAATCTCTTTGAATGTAGTTTCAATTATTCCCGAGGGATTATCTCGATAGAATATAATCGATAGATAGAATTATATTGATTAACTTCACGAGTAATAACGACAATAATTCAAAGCCATTTTTACTCATCGATAAATCATCCTGAATGGGGGAAAAAAATGTGCTCGAATGATGTAGTAAATAAAAAATAAAATTGGTTAATGCTTAAATATCTGTAAATATATAAAACAAAAATGTTCATTTTACTGTTAGTACATAATATATTTACTGTTTAGTCTTTTTGCTTTGTGCACATTGTGTCGAATGAAATGTCGTTATTTTTTCTCTGACGACTACATACCATTTCTGTCCAAAAAGTCGATGCACACAACTCACCATAAATTTTATCCACCCCACGCTCGTAATCGTAAAACGCGAGGCAAGAAAAAACGTAAACGAGCTTAAGAGAAATATGAAAAAGAATGTGAGGGGTAAAAAGAACGGGCGAGAAATGATGAGGGTAAAAATAAAAAAAATTGAGCATCATATAAACGAAAATTTTCGAGCAATTTTCGACATTTAATGATTAACTGCAAGCTCTTTTTCAATCAAGTTATATATTTTTCAGTATAAGTGTATAAATATGTCGGATAATTTTGTATAATTCTCTTAAACCGGCGCAGTTTTACACAAACTTTTGACATGATTAAATTGAAAAATTTTTATTATATATATTATCAATTCAGAATTTTATATAAATTATTGCATAAATTATTTTATGCACCATTAAATTTATTGGATCACTTTAAAAGCTTTGAAAGAATAATAAAACTAAATTATTTCCACACATTTTCGCAAAATAAAATAAATATAATCTTTACTCAGACATATGTGTATTGACTGAAAGTCTGATGTCCTCAGCTTTGAACCTCCCTTGAGATATTGTAGTTTTGCGCATCAGAAAATTTATCAAAACTCCATATATACTCTCTCGTAACTTGGTCTTGGGATTCAGCCGCTTGAGCTTTGTATGCATCTAGTGACGATGGACCGCCCATTGGCTGAACCATCCAACAGTTTCGCAGCAATCAAAGTTAACACACGAGGGTAGATGAGTTTGAGTGAGATAGAATGTGGGAGATGAAGGAGAATGAATATGTCGCGGTGTGAATTGTGCTATGTATCTAGGAATATGTTGAGGCCGGAAGTCATCAAAAACTTGCAAGTTTGATTCAGTCGAGTGGTGATGTTTCTCCTGGTTTCCCCCCCACGAGTTGACCTACCAGTAAATAAACTTTGAATAAAACTATTTTGAAATATTGACGTATTTATAACAGATATATTTTGATGAATTTCACGATTTTCTTTTTTAATAATTGGTTTCTTATTTGTCTGAGAAATTTCTTTAAGCGAACAAGTTGATTTTATGATTGTTGATCTATAACTTTAGGAGATACAATAATTCGATCAAACCTATAACATGATTCCAATCTTTTAAATAACAAAGACAACATCCAAACACAATTAAGTGGTTTAACAAGTTGTTTTGGGGTAAGTATACACCTAACTAGCAATAGGACAGGTCCATTAGTTCACCCGAGCTGAAGTTAGTTGTTTTAACGTCACACAATTTGATACGTTTGCACTTGGATCGAATTCCAATTGGACTTGCTTGATTGTTTCCTTCTTGTTACAGCTCTACCTTGACGTATTTGCATGGCAAACCCATTGAAGAGAAATCGCTCAATGGAGTTTAAACAAAGCGGTTGAATCAAATTGGCTGAATACATTAAAATCACTTTAGTACTAAATTTAATAATAATTTAGAATCTAACATTGATGCAACAGTAAAAATCTATTATAAAGTTGAATGAATTTAAATTAATGATGCAACAAGTAATAGGAAATTAATTAATGATTTTGTTGTTATAAAATATTTCTTTCGATTATGTAAAATAGACATTCAATTGTGATTGCTACAAGTATGTGGATATAATATGTCAATCAAGTTGAAATTGATTCATTAACTCTGTGCGCAATTTATCAAGACATGTATGTGTGAATGGTGATTATCAGAATGTCACAGCTGTGCCTGAACGCAGCTCGTTAAAGTCAAGTGAATAGAGAGGCTATAGGGTAAAATCAACTGTTTCGGTATAATGAACTGAATGAACATGGAGAATATGTTGGTGTGTAATTACGTTTCAAATACATGCATTATTTTTCATTTTCTTTTCCTTTTTATTCTACTTATCAACTGGAATTTATCATACAAACAAATGTGAATGTGCTATCGACAAGTGTGATCTTGCGCGCGCCAACATTGGGCATAATATCCGGTCAACGTCCACCCACGAGAGTTGGTGACGGGCAATGATTTTATGTTTATACTTGAAATTTGTACAGGGTGACAAATAGAAAGTTGCCGGAACTGATCATTTATAATTTTGAAATGAGGACAGGGAGGAAAAAATAAAAATACATATGGATTCGGTGAAGAATTCAATTCTTTTTGAAGCGGGTTTTTTTTTAATCGGACGTTTCTAGCAGATAATTATTTGACATTTTAGAGATTCAATCAAATTTGGACAGAGGATGATTATTAATGGTGAATATTTTCGAAGTAATCTCCAACAAAATTCACGGAATGATCAAACTGATTTTGAAAACTAAGGAAAACTTGTTTAATTTTAGAAGAAGAAATACTAGAAATTATTTTTCTAATAGATTTTCTCATATCATTTTAAAATTATAAATAATTAATTTATCCAACTTTTCATTTGTCACCCTGTACAATGATATGAATATTTCATATTTATATGTATTTATAAACAACCAAACAAACAAAGCAGATATACCCATTATTTTTCGTAAACCAAGAAAACTAATTATTCTTTCTTTCCTTTCAACTTTTTCAGTAAACAAATAAAGCACACAATAAATAATTTCACTGTTCATACCACTTTTTTCATCCTTAACTCTTCGAGACGAAAAATTTATATATCTCCAACTCGCTCACGCTTTTATATGCATTCTTCCGTTGTTTCCTCGTTTTTTATTTTTTATTTATTATTTATTTTTTAATTCTTCCTCTTTTCCACTCTGTTTAATTCGCATCGCCTGCAGGAAATTTCACTCGGTACGTACGTCAAAAAATTAATAATGATAATAATAATAAATAGAAGAGGTAAAATAATTTTATTTTCACACTAGGAATTGAATTTCAACTTGGAAAAATTCCAACCATCAATCTAATAATAATTTTATCACAATTATATATTTATCACAAAACAATTATACTAAAGCTTTTTAATATATCAACAGTGTTGAGGGTTGATAAAATACACTGCAGTGCCATAAATTTACTCCCCGATTCTCACACGTGATGTGTTGAACGTTAACGATGTTGCGTCTGTTCATACCAGTCGACTACTACTGAATCTCACGAATTTGCTGTTTCACTGGGATAAAAACGTTCGCCCAGAGGGTGGTTTCATGAACGGTTTGCGGCTGCGCCACTACCACATTCTTACTCATATACTATTGCATCTATGTATTCATATATATACTTAAACATAGTTATATACATAATATATATGATTTTACCCCTCTTGTATTTCTCGCCACTGCGTGTAATATATCATCGTATCACTTTATGTTACCCGTAACGTTTTATTAACCAGGAATCAAGTGCCCTTCCTTATACTTCAACCCCTTATATATGGATAATAATAGTGCTTTAACCCCCTCCCCCTCCTCCTGCCCTTTATTTTCATCGTTAAGTGATAATTTTGTGGGGATGTGGACAACATGATGATGTCATATAGGACAATATGAGACGGTAAAATCCAATTTTATTTTTACCTGAGTGATATTTCGGATTGTAAGAAAATAAATAAATAAATAAATGAATAAATAAATAAATATGAAGGTGAAATAAAAAATTATACATAGTAAAAAATTTTGTATAAAAGTCCAATAATTTGTGTTGAAATATTTTCCAATATAATTTTTACAGCTAAGATCAAGTCAACAAAAAAATGTGTATAATTTGATTTGATATAAATAATATGTAGAATATTTAGGAAGAATTACGAAAATTTATTTATTTAACTACTTACCGATTTAACATTTAATTTATGTTATGATAAATGAAAGTTTTGTGTTAGATTTAATTTAAAATATTATTAATTCCAAACCAAATTATTTTTTTTGCTTCAACACAAATTTTGTTGTCGAAATTTAATACAAATTTCGCTTTAAAAACACTTAACTCAAAGTTCTCGTCGACTTTAACCTAAAATTTTTTACTACACATACTCATATACTTCTCCTATACATATGTCTATCAAAATACATACTATTTTTACTGACATATGACTCCATATCGGTATATATTATTCATTCAATATAAAAGCCACAACGTGTGAACTTTTGAATTTATTGCCACATCAAGTACGCATATATATAGGCATAAAATATATACATGTATATATATACATATATATATATATCTATAAGCTCCGTTTTTTTGCTTAAGTTAATTCGAAACTGGTCGGTGTAGTTTTTCTTTTTATTTTCCCTACTTTTCTTCATTTTTTATCGAAAAATAAAGGACAATGAAAGTCAACGTGTACGGGTAAAATGCCACGTACGGATTTCGAACGAATGAGGATGAGAATAGACAGTGGAAATGTGAGAAAATGAGAGAGAATGGGTGTAGAATGAGAAAAAGAGAAAGAAACTGAGACGGATAGACAGACAGAAGCCACATGGTTCGGATTCAATAATAAAAAGTACCACGAATTCTCGTATATAAAGAGTGCAAGAGAGAGGAAGAGTTTTGGTATACTGAGATGGTTGCATTGACTACATATATTGATATGTATATATATATCGTTTCTCTCAGCTTTTCAGGGAGAGTCGTCTGTATACTGAGCTTTTTCTACTGCAGCTGAGCGCTCTCACGATAAAAATAAATATGTTTGTTCATACGGTTCCACGAAGCTTCGGGAAAAATTCTATTTTACTCATAGTGCAGAGTAGAAAGCGCGTGCTAGCGTTTCACAAAGTACAACACTGCCACAACGGTCTAATGGTAAACGTTTGGAAAATGTGAGGGAGTTATATAGGGAGAGAGGGAGACAACGCAAGCAACGCGATGAGTCGTGCGAGGGAGAATAAAACCCAGTGAAGCAAAAATGCGACGACATTATTTCATTTTATTTTATTTTATTATTTAAGTAAGAGTCCTGGTACTTGGCCACGGCGTAATACTCGATCAGTTTTGTTATTGAAATTCATATTTAGAATTTTTAAGGGGGTAAATTCTGGAAATAAATCCAACGCATACTTTAGGGACAGTTTTTTTTTTACTCAGAATGTCTCATTATGAATAAGTATAGTGGGAATTTATATAAATATGTAATAATACTCTGAGAATAAAATTAGTTTGAATGAATTTAATTTATAATATTCAATCGAATTGTGATTGATTCATGTAGGCTTTTTATTATCAATCAAATATTCATTGTTCCATAATAATTCATGGCATAGGAAAGTTTTCGAAAATTATCCTGAATAATATGGATGCAAATATGAATAAATCCAACGAGGATATTATTCATTGCATATCATCAAATTTATTTTTTTCAATAGATAATTTTTCCATGTATTCTGCTGAAATATTTACAAATATTTTTTGTTTATAAAAAATAATCATGTATCATATATTTATATGTTTTTATGTCCGAATAAAATGGCGTGCTATTTTATGATTTTGGTATTATTTAACCATTAAAATTTATATAAATAAAAAAACTTTATTAATATGTTTCGATGTTCAACGGTTGAATAAATTTATATGTATTTCAAATCGATTATATAAGCATCGACTAAGTATATAAGCTGCTTTGTTTGAATAGGGTCATTTATGTACATTGTACATATACAATCCGAACGTTGAAAATCCAAAATATTCAATATATGTTTCGCATTTTGTAATTATACACATTTATAATTCAATGGAAATAAAAGGTTCAGAGTCAATAAATAAATGTATCGATTTAAATTTTGTTTTTTATGTAAATATATAATAAATAGAATGATTTATGCATATTTATTCAGAAATTTAGATGATGATTACGTATGAATGTTTATTTAATGTGTTAATTTTTCATAATTTACATTGCATGCTATTTTATTTGTATATTATCAACTGTAAATCACTACACAAATGAACAAATTCATTAGCGAATGTTCAATTTGGAATAAATAAAACTATATTTATGAATTGACAATGAATATCAGTTTGATTTTTGTTGAAATAATAAATTTTATTTGTATAATTATTTTTTTAACGTACTGAAATACGTAATAATTTATTAGCCGTTGTCAAATAATGAAACCATATTTGAATTTGGGCTTTTAGGCACAATTGAACCATGGTACCACCTGTTTGCTCACACCTGTTACCATCACATACACACACACACACATATACATACAATAATCGATTGTATAGAAAACAGTGAAAAACTTTGAATTAGTATTGTTTATCTAAGCAGAAACTTTGAAACTTTTCATTGCCACAAATTTTTATATAGATAATAAATAATTTTGTATAAAAGTCCACTTGAAATTTTTGTTAGGAATTTTTTTTTACAGTTTTTTACACAATAGTGAGGTCAAATCAACAAAATAATGCATCTGTAATTGGATTTAATACGAAAAAAGATGTTGATAACTTGGAAAAAATTTTTTTAAAATGTGTTGAATTATTCGTTTACTTAATTAACACAAAATTTTTCTAGCTTAACAAACAAAAATTTTTGTGTTACATTCAACATAAAATATTCTTATTGTTAAACATAATTATCTTCCTTCAACACAAATTTTTGTGTTAAAACTCGGTACAAAATTCGAGTTGAAACTAATCAACACAAATTTCAACTAAACTTTTCCACAAAATTCATTTTAAAAAGTGCCGAAGCAAATTTCTACACAGTAAATTCTCCACTGCGTAAATACAAATAAAAAAATAATAAAACCATCTTTCCCAATTTATTCCTCACATAAAAAATTCAATAAACAATTACAAAACCAACCAATATAATAAACCCAATCATTATTCCCACAATGATTAAATCATCCTACAACCCATTCAAAATTATTCGGCTGCAACGGAAAGAGATCAATCCAACAACAATACACAAATAATCTTCAATGCAAAATGCGGTATTAATATTTTTATTACAAATTAATTATCAGTTCTCCAAATGAAGATGTGGGAGGAGCATTCAGTTACACATATATACCTGCACACACATTTAATATTACGTTGCTATGTAAAGCACAAAATGTACTAGAATTTCCCTATATGATGGAGAACAGCGCGCGAACATTCGCTTTAATCACCATTCATGATTTAAACAATTTGCCGCAGTATTGTCTATATATACATGTATACATATATATAAATTTCTCTTCATGTCTCTCTTGCTCTTGTTCCTGTTTTTCCCTTGCCATCTCGTTCTCTCATGATAATATGAGCTTTTTGCTTTGTCCCTATAACTAAACCACCGCGAATGTCACACCATCAGCCTATTCCGTGGTCGAGCTATTTCCGCATTCAATTATAAAATGTGAATACAACCATTGTCGAAATATATTTATATTTATGTGTGATTTATATGGGTGTGTATATGTACACATGAGGACAATAATTGTGAGGATAAAATCAGTGAAAAGTTGCGTTCTATTAACTGCTGGACAACATTACCAGCATTTATAAATGCACTTGATGCATTGTTCATTGTTGGAATATGCGAATGTGTATTTTTGCCTTCTCACACTCGAATTTAACGCTTTATACATGGTCCATGATATTCATATACTGGTTTCCACCGTCATTAATTATTTCAATCTTCGATACAGCGTAAATTAATTCAGTAACGAAATTTATTTGGTGACGGTTCACTGAAATTGCGTGACTGAAATAAATTCGTGCAATTTAGTTGATGTGTAGTGAAAAATTTTGTGTAAAAATTTATTAGATATTTGTGTTGACTGGTTTTGAACCAAAAATTTTTAAATGAAAATTTGTGTGGAAGAAGAAAATTAATTTGGATTTAAATTCATATTTTGAGTTGAATGTAACACAATATTTTTGTGTATTGAATTAGTAAGAGAGTAGGAGAAGAACGGCATGAGAGAGCCTGTTTTGAAAAGAGGGATAAATAATATGAAAGAAAATAAATAATTAAAAAAATTTGTATGATAAGTAATTGTTTATTCATTTGTGTACATGATGCCATAAAACATTTTTCGAATTCGAAATTATCGGTATTTTTGGACTTCTAACCATTTATAAAAATAATGAAATTCGGCTCTTTCATAACACATAGGCATTGAAAATGCCACCCAAAGTTTTGAAAGAGCCAATTTCTTATTACAGGACTGAAATTTTAGATTAACCAAGATATTATTTACACATAATGTAGAGATATAATTTTATATCTTTTATAATTATAAAATTTTTTATATAACGTAAACTAAGTGAATAAAATATTCACTTGAATCTAAAAAATTCTCATGAAATTAGCCGATTGATATCAATCATTGAAATCTGACCAGGTACGATCTTTTTAAGAACTCATATAATCTTATTTGATGTATCTGTGTCTGTATCATTACTTATTTTAGATTTCTTAGTAAAAGCTTTTTTGAAGGACCATATAAAGCTAGCTTTTTCATCACACTGCAGCCCGGCTCTTTCAAAACATATTCTGCCAAGAAACATAACCCCGAAATTTAGTATGAAATTAAAGATTTGCCTGCAAAATATATATGGTATTAGAAGGCCTAATATATCTATAAAATGATTGTATAATCATATTGCTATTAGTTTTGTCCCTATATACGTCAAAAAACAAATAACATGAACTCAAAATCTTACTCTTTGACGACGAAATCTTCAATATGTCGTATCGACGTTATTTATTTTTGATAAACTGTTAAATGTTTGTGGGCGACATTTGGCTAGTGTTACCATCATAAAATAATAATATACATCCATGATTTGTTCGAAAATTACCGCGTAAATGATAATGGCTCTTTCAGAACTTGGCTCTTTCATGGCACTCTTCCCCTAATTTAAACAAACTAAAAACATTTCTTCAGGCAGGTGTACGGTTTCCGTGGCGTTGCCGAATGACCATGTATTTTCGTAGAACTCGACGAAATAAGACTTTTTTGAAGAATAAAATTTTTCAATATCTCGCTTTGTTTTCGAGATATCGAATTTAGAATTTTGAAAAATTGAACAAAAAATTGTTTTTCTCGCAATGCATTTTGATAAAATTCATCTGCAGAAAAATGAATTTCGAATAAAAATGACATCATCTTTAATACTTCTAAAGAAACAAGTATAAATATACTTATGTTGAAATACAAATTTTCAAATTTAGCGCGAATAAAAGCGTCACAAAACTAATTTTACCGCCACAGTCGCACTATCAAATGGAATTCAAACTATAAATGTAATAAGACACAAGATTCTTGGAATTTTAGATTTTTTGTTTACATACTTTGTTGAGATTTAGGAATTTTATACTTTAAGTGGAAGGGGGGGGGGCGCTCCACCCCCACTTAAATACAGAAAGAATAGTAACTGATAATGCACTATTTGTTTACATTAATATTCATATTTGATATTTGTTTACATTTATAAACAAATGATTTGGGCATTGATAAATTTTTTCATAAAATGTTTTATTATTTTATAAATTAATTTGTCTTTGGTGAAATCATCAAAATCGATTTTAATTTGTAGTTTTATCTAAAATATAATGTTTCTTTTTTTTATATTTTCAATCTCATTTTCAAAATGGGAAGCTCCGCCCCCAACCTCCCGCCGATGCTCTGCTCCTGGATCCCACTCATGATCTACACACATACACGCACACACTCACACACATACATACATGGATACCGAGACAAAGTAAGACTTAACAAAGTCTTTTTTCGTCGAAAACTATCAAACATAACATAGAATTAAAAATTAAAAAAAAGTTTTGAAGTTTCGATATCTCGAAAACTCAGCGAGATATCGAAAAATTGCATTCTTCAAAAAAGTCTTATTTCGTCGAGTTCTACTAAAATAGAAGGTCATTTGGCGGCGCCACGAAAACCGTTTAATCTCCTTTTTTCAATTATTTCCGAATGTTCAACACGATTATTTATATCAAACCAAATCACATAAAAATTTTCTTGATTTAATCTCTCTTTTGTTTTGAAATAATCGTCAATAAAAATTTCAACCCAAATATTTAGTGGACTTTTATACAAAATTTTTTTCTGTATAATTATAAATAAAAATCTTCAATGGAACCAACTCAATGATAGAGTAATAATAAATCAATATATTGTAAAAAGTAAAAAAATTTTATTTATAGTCGATAAATCGAAAGTTGAGGAAAAATGATGTGTGCACGGCAATATCAAATATTATTCTTTTATCTTTTTTCTTTTTTTTTTTTTTTTTTTTGGTTTATTGTTTGTGGGTAGATCGTCATGGTAACTTTGTGCACTTGCGTTTTCCCATTATCCACCATACACAATGTGAATTCATTCCGCGTCGTCGGCATCGTCTGCCGATGTATATTATATACTTCAATACATACGATGTGTTACGTTGAGAACCAATATTTTCATCATTCTACACGAAAAGAGAATTGAGCAATAACTATTGAATAGGCAAAGCTAAAATTTATGCATTATCTGATATTTATTTGAAAAAAAATAACATCGATTGCATTAAAATAAATTCAATGTAATATAAAACTGAAATTTTTTAAGAGAAATATTTCAGATAAATTATTAATTATATTTTTATTATTAATTTAATTGATTATTCATATATCGTGTTTTATACACTGGTATTTTGAAAAAAAAGGTTTCATGAATTTTTTGATAAAAATATAAAGACACTTTTTTTATTTGAGCTTCTCAGTGAGGGAAATTTTTTGATTTGTATTTTTTTCTTCTAATGTTTACATTTTCTAATACATCATCCCATTTCACCTTGTTCTCTAGCAATTCAATTTCTCTCTCAACTCTATATAACTAATTAATAAATTCTTATACTAATTGTATGCAAAAAAAAAATATCTTCACTCGAAAAATGATTATCATACATATTTCCTTAATGGATTCTATTCATTCTGTGAACTAACTGCTGTGAATACATTACTTCAAGTGAAACCATTTTCACGATTAATAAATATAATTATTATTTTCTCCACTCAAATTATTCAGAGATGGAGAGAAAGAGAGAGAGATTGAAACGACCCTGTATTGCTTCATATCTTTATAAAACACTTTGTTTTTTTTTTAAATATGAATCCATTATTAAAATGCATACGTCATAGATATTTATTTCTTTATTCATATCTTTAAAAACAATTAACTTTTCAAAAACCCATATCGTACACTCGCATTTATATTCTCATCTGTATTTATCATTTCTATTGTTCATGACAAAATATTACTGAGTGGTTATTTAACCAGATGCTATTTCAAAGATTGCATCAGAATGACATTGCAAGAAAAGTGATGTACAGTTAAAGTGCAACTTAAGAACAAAAATCATTGTTGCTGTTGTTAGTGCTTTTATATTCTCATAAATTGTAACGAGGGTTGTGTAAAACGTTAAAAAATATCGAATTATCATATCGATAATACCAAAACTAAAAATATTAATTCACTAAAAATAACAAGTTGAATAAATATATTTAATTTGTGAGAGAACAAAGAAAATTATATTGATATATTTAATTTGGTATTTTTAGTTTTGATATTCATCGATACAACTATGGATATTTTTCAGTGTATAATGTATTTTATTATATTATTTCTTCAAGAAGTATAAAAATAAATGAATCGTTGATTTTGTGTTTTGGAATATTAGATACGTTTGTTCAATAATTTGTTGATAATATGCAATAGTTGTTTCGGGTCTTAACACGTTTATTCATCCTAATGGTCAAATCAAAACCGCTGTTCTTCAGGAGCTTTTTTTCTTAGCATATATAGCAAAAGCTCGACAACATGTGGGAAACAAACGTGACCGTTTTTTCATACAACTTCGACTTTTTTATACTAATACTAAATTACCAAGTGCTATTCGCCATTTTATTGCTCTTTTTCTTAATTTTTTTCCATTCGCTGATTCTTCTTTATACACAGTAAAAAATTTTTTGTAAAAGTCCAATCAAAATTTTTGATAATACATTAAGATAAAATAATTCATTTATATAAAAAAAAGTTTGAAAACAATCACATAAAATAGAGTAAAGATAAGTATGATAAAATGATATGGAAAGTTGTAAACAATCAAGTGAATCAAAGTCCAGCTGGTAACAATACTTTTCAAAAAGTTATATTCAAGTAGATGTATAGAGAAATGCAACAAAATAAGATTGCACGTCGCCACGAGCAGCAATAAATTTTTGCAACCGAATCCCTGGGAATCGCACGTTTACCCAGCTTTCCTGTCACCTGTATAAAATCGTTGAAAACTTTTCAAGTATTTCCAAACCTCTCACTCTCTACCCTTGTCCTTGCCTTCTCTCACCACACTCTATACTTTACATCATTTTGAGTACGAGTCCAGCATTCAGACGATGATGATTCACAATATATCCTCACATCGTGAGCAGCCACAAGCTCGTGTCAAACTGATGTGCTGCGATGACCTCCAAGCAAACTCCAAGTCCATTTAAGTGACGTGCTCATACAAAAAAAAATCTGATAAAGTGAAAAATAATTTTCCGTAAAAAGAATAATATTTCATGTTGAATCTCTCACTAAATTTTTTGTCTCTCAGACATTTTACATTTTGAGTTAACATATTTTTCAATTTTTTCCGAGAGTATTAAACAAATAATTAATTCTTTCAACATAATTTTCAGGTTGGATTTCTATTAAAAAAAATTTTAACTGGACTTTTATTCAAATTTTTTTACTGTGTACCTGAATCGAAATTTATGTCCTATTTCCATGATCCTAAGAACTCTTTCAATCTCATATGATACTCCAAGTCCTATGAAGTCCTTCTTCGCGCCTTCACCTCTTCAAAAATTAAAAGTTCAAGTCTACTCGAGTCGAAATTTATGTCCTACTTCTATGCTTATAGAAGCTCTTTGAACCTTATATGATACTCCTAAGTCCTATAAGATCCTTCTTCGCGCCTACAAGTAGAAAAAATCCAAATTTTCTGCCACCTTACAGGAGTAAAAGAGGATTTAAATTATAATGTATGCATATTGTAGAAATAAAGTATGAAAGTAGTACGTAAATTTCGACTCGGGTATATGTGAATTCTTTTCAAGCTCACTTTTGTTTACTTCCCGAAAGAGCGATCGATCGACCGATTTCGTAAAATCATCAGCAACTTCCGACCATTGCACAACAGCGACACAGTAACAAATGACTATACTACTATAGGCTGTTCCGATGTGTCATTGTTATATTTATTGACATTATATGTTTCTTGTATTAAAATACATGTTTCATCTTGTATTGTCATTTGTTCATGTTTAGTTATGCCAATGTAATTTTCCGCTGTGATCAGTTTAATATTATATTCACATGATAATACAATATTCATAAAAACGATGTTATTATGATACAAAGTGAAGCTGGACTTGAGTTTTATGTTGTGCTGTATATTTTAATCAGTGAGAGTTGATATATGCAGAAGTGGTATTGATGTGAATAAATTGAAAAAAAAAATCTAATTCAAGGCTTTACTTTTCTTGATGTCTTACAACCTTACTTTTTTGTTTATTTGTGTAGTTTCCAAATATTGAACTTATACGCATATTACACAGCTTTCTAACCTAAAATTCTCTTCGTATGTAATTCATTATTTGTGATATTTTTCAATAAGAATAATAAAAAAAACTTCGAAGGATAAATAGTATCGAACGAGGCATTGCGACACATCCTTCCTTACGCCTGCAAGTAGAAGAAATGCAAATATCTTTTGCGCGCAGACGTAAAGGAGTATCTAAATCACGTCATTGCAAGCAAAGTTACGTTAGGGCCTGCTTTCTTATTCCTAACTGCTCCATACTGAAGGAGTAAGAGCCTAAAATTAGGAATGGTATTTCGACTCGGGTAATCCTAACTAACTTTTTGATTCAACTGCAACTCATAAACTACCTCAAAATGTCCAAGTATAACTCAATCATTACTTTCCGATGACAGCTATCTCTTAAATGCAAAAGTCCCCATGTTTTTCTCCATATAAACAAACAAAGATGATACAGAACCTCCATGAATTATATTTCATGCCTCAGAGCGATTGAACTATCATAATGAAATATTTCATCAACTATCATAAATCGGAAAAAAAAACAGCGATTTATTCAGTCTATTAATATATCAACGAAATGATCCCTATTTATTCATACATATACATACATATATGTCTTGAAGCCCTGAGGTGTAAATATTTCCGATTTTTCATTCCTCCTATTTTCCGCTACGTATATATAGCTATAGTGAACCTACATATAGGTATAACAATATGTGCGTGCACATTTGAATGGTTTTCCTATGCATCGGCAAATTCGTTGGCCACAATGCAACGATATTCCGCCATTATGAGCGCAGTAAACGGGCTGAAAATCTAATAGTTGAAGCGAGAGTATACCACGCTACTGGTGCGTTTATATGGCAACAAATGTCATTATAATCACCCTCTCCTTATACAATAGCACACCCGGGCTTATTGTTCAACATTTAATGGGCCAAACGGTCAAATTGATGCAACTTCGTGTGAAATTTCGCACTCTCCAATTTCCGTTGTCAATGTGTGTGTGTGTGTGTGTGTGTGTGTGTGTGTGTGTGTGTGTGTGTGTGTGTGTGTGTGTGTGTGTGTGTGTGTGTGTGTGTGTGTGTGTGTGTGTGTGTGTGTGTGTGTGTGTGTGTGTGTGTGTGTGTGTGTGTGTGTGTGTGTGTGTGTGTGTGTGTGTGTGTGTGTGTGAGAGAGAGAGAGAGTGAGTGAGTGAGTAAAGATAGTATATATTTATTCAATTTAAATAATTCTACAGCAGAAATGAAACAAATGAAAAATTGTAGGATGGACCGTTTTTCTAGAGACAAATAAACATAAACATGAAAATGTATAAAACAGAATTTTAATATTGACTTTACTTTTAGCATTTTTTATTTATTTTACAATGAATTCGATGATAATATTAATTTTTCGGTGTATTAATTATCATTGTGCGGATTCTGATTTTTCATGATAATTAACGATGGCCGTAATGCTGATAAGCATGTTTTTTTTTATTTTGTACTAGGTACAAGTTGTAAGACAGTTTTTATTAGAATTTTGGTTTATAATTGGACTTTTATACAAAATTTTTTGTTGGGTGTATTCACTTTAACTTTTTAATTGTGAATTTTGCATTGATTGTCATAATTCGACTGTCTTTATCTTTGCAGTTGAGCTCATCAACTGTTGCACTTAACCGCAAAAACATAAACCTCATTTGGGACCGTTAAGTTTTATTTTACAACTTTTTAAGAATTGTTTTGTATTGATAATGAATAGAAATACGTTGGATAATAGTATCCAAATAGAAGAGGTTAAAGGATGCTTTTGAAATACTTGATAAACTTTTTGTAGGGTCACGATTACGCCACCAGTCGCAATTTAATGATCACCGATCTAGTACCGATCGTTGACGTTACGACAGTAAAAGTAATACTTCGAAAGAGCGTTACAAGTTTGTTACGAGTGCAGAGTAATAGTTCTCGTATTCTTGTTCACTTCTACTCTCTCTTTTTCTCTTAACTTCAATTTTTTCCATTCTTTCATATAAAATTAATTGCAGGCGTTTGGCTTCGAGGTCAAGCTGTACAAGAACGTGAACGAGTGGGCGTAAGAAGTGAAAAGTTTGGCGCCAGGATACAGAAGCTCCAATGTTGAGGGCGTAGAAATCCTGAAAAAAAATTTATCGCTCAGACGGTGAACGAATAAATTAAAGCTATATCCCCTCGATGCTTGAATGGTTTATCTGCTGATATTATCGTTCATGTATTGATCGTATTCCAGTAATTTTCGATTTCAATATATATAAAATTCAATTTTTTTTTAACGATTAATAGAAATTATTCAACATGCTGAAAAGCTTTTAGAATTATATCTATTGCAACACAATGAAAATTGAACAAATAATAATTAATAACTGGTTCTATCGTCGATAGATTGAAAACTGGCTTTTAAATATTTTCATTTTCAATAAATATTTAATCTTTATCCAATATTTTAAATAATATTTTTTGAATGTTCTGACACATTTAATGCTACGCGAATGAAAACTGATGTTTTCGAAGAATGTACACAAGAATTTCGTGGTGTGTGTTTCATAAATATTGAATAAATATGTGCGTTGTTGGAAAGCTATCAACCAATGTCAAGTTACACAAAAAAAAACCAAACTGAGACCACTCTAGTTCCACTGTGATTCCATCTAGTTTCACTAAAACTATTCTAATTCCACTGTGAGCCACGCTGTGCCATTCTGTGCTGATACCAATAATTTCAACTGCCAGCGATTCAACGACAGCGGAAAAAATAATAAGTTGCTTGCTTGTCGTTGACTAAAAGAGCATGAAATAATTTTAGATTCCAAAATAAACCGATCAGAATGAATGAATTATTTTTTTTGTTCATTTCTTTTCGAGTTATAAATAAGTTAGATCTTAACAAATATTCAAATAATATCCAATCTGTATCTCAAGAATAATCTCTCATATATAAATGCTTGAAAATTACATTTCAATATTGTTCCTTCAGTAGAGTTATTAATTATTAAAAATTCAATATACGTATGAGAATTTAGTGAATTACACATACTTTTAACTTTATCCGAAGATAGTTACTTGAAACGGAGAATTGCCAGGATAAACATATGGTACAATATCGATGAATGGACTTAGCCAGTAGGAAGGTTACTATCTTTCCTAGCAAGTTTTGTGTTGAATTTTTTCCTTAACTTACCAACGGTTGTTGCCTCACAATTCTAGAAATGTGATTTAGTTTGAGTAGATCATCACCATGTACAAGTGAAAAAACTATAATTTTATATCAAGTATGCACTAAAAAAATAATTTACGGCGAACTGAATAAATGACATTACGTTCGAATAAATATAAATTCTACAATGTAAATATTTATTGTGATATATTGAATTTATTCGCAACAACCAATTATTGTTTTCAGCCTACTCAATAAAAATCGCACATGTTGTTAATTAATCAACGAGCATATTCAATAGTTGCATTTATAACAGTGTGTATCGAGTGACATTTTATCAAGTACAATGTGTTGTCTTTCGCTAGAGGGGATCCACCCTTTTGCATTCACTTACAAGATCGTGATCGTTAAGTTAAAGCGCTATTCATAAAAAGATCATGTCCCTAATTAAGCAGCAGGTTTTCGTACTATGACAGAGATTAATATTTTTACGTTGCCTCATTCATTTGTCGCAAAATCGTGAAATAAGATATTGCTTTACTGAATATCTGTAAAATTAATAAAATATTATGAAATGAATTTTATCAAAAATATTATCGTAGATTAGTTTCATAACCAAAAAAGTATCAGCTCACCATAGTTGATGTTTGGAATGACATTATAGTGAATTTCCCAGCCGTAAGAACACATGGTTTGCGTGCTCTAGTAATAATTATTGATAAATATTGTCTACAGGTTCTGCCAATTTTACTACCTGGCAAATAAAACCAGGATGCTCTGTAAGCTGCTTCAGCAATTTCTTGGCTTTCAGTCATTACTTCATGACATGGCCAAGTAAACAACGAAAGTTGGACCATTGCAGTGATTAAAAATTGTACAGTCAGTAAATTCCGTAAAGTTGAAGTTTCCTCGATCTCATGACAAATCAAACAGAAAAGCATTGTAGTTAAATAATGGAAATGAAATTGTTTTTTCGTATAATTTTACTCACCAAAACCAGCTGAAACCCATTGAACGCCAGAAACACGACGGTTCCTAAAGTCTGAGTTAACATTATTACATTAAAAAGATTCTCCACTCTTTCCATGTATAGGATAAGAATTTGATGGCGTTTGATGCAATCTCGAATGTTTTCATAATTCAGAGCGATTGTAACTTCGACAAATGATTTATCAACATTGGTAGATTCCGCACCATAAATGGATTGTTCTAATTTAAGTTGAAGTATTTTGAATTGACCAGCTGCATAGAGATTTGTTATACCGAGAAATCCAGCAAAAGTTGCGGCACAAATTCCAACAGCCATTGTAGCAGCTGTCTAATAAGAATATGATCATTTATAATAGAACCTCAGAATTGCAGATAGAGAAATTTATTTAAGAAATGGCAGTTACTAAAGGGACTATTCGATGAAGAATCGATTTTTTCGATCGAATTTTCAGAAAGTACTATTCTTCCTGAGAGGATTCTGTTTAGTTCATATCGAAATTCATAAAATTGTCGATTTGGCCCGCGAAAAGGTTGGAAGAATCCTAGCATTTCGTCTGAGAAAAGGAAATTTTGAAAGCATTTTTTTCGATGATTCTTTTTCCTTTAGTTTTTCGCTGATTCTAAGAAAACGGGAATCTTTGATGACTTGGAAAAAATGGACACCCAAAAAAAAAGTCCTGAATCAAGCCGCGATTCAGACTTGACACAAATAGTCTTGATTCAAGTCGTTTTTAGGCTTGATCCAAAACTTCTAAAATCTTGATCAAAGACTTTTTTAAGCTTGATTAAAATTTTTTTCTAATTTTCAATGGGGATTTGATGAATTTATATTTACTCACTATTTTCTGAAAATGAAAATAAAAAGCAGGAAATAGATAATTCAAAAAATAAGTATGAGCTGTTTTTATGTGATATTCATTACATAAATTAAATAACAACATAAAAACAACGCAGAACAATAATTCTATACTTTTTGCAACTTTTTTTTTATCAAAAAATCGGGCTGAAAACTTACTGGACGGTAAAAAAAGAAGCCTGTTTGAAGCGGAGCTCCTGATTTTAATATTTATAGGTGGCTCTTTGTAATTTTCGTTTTTCCAATTAAGTGACATAGGAAAAAAAAATTTATTCCATGTAATTTAAATAGACACATTTACGTGTAAATTGTGAAACTTTTCATTTGTTTAATTAGTTCATTAATTGAAAAATAAAACTGGAATATGATTTAATTTTAATATAAACTTAAGGTAGTTCTCACCCAACTACATAAGTCAAGACAAAATTTAAAAAAAAATCTCAAAGATCAAAGTTGTTTAGCTAATTAAAAATAATTTAATTAATTTGCATAAACATTCGAGACGATATGAACTTGTTTAACATGAAAATAATTGGAACGAATGAATAAATTGATATCTTGTTTCACGTAGTTCTATTTAGAAATTCAAACGTGACAACACTGCACAATTTGTAAATCTGTCTAATACATTCCACTGCGTGTGTGCATCTCGAAGTGGATATGTGTTACAGTATATTGATCATTATAACCTCAAATATTCCGATACAATGAAGTTAAAAAAAAAAATCGAAAAATGTCACGAAAAAGAGCGAAAGTAACTGTAATTTGATTTTCGCGCTTTGTCGATGTTTCATGACTCCCCCTTTCCATATGGCCTGCCAGTTGTGAAGCGATGTTGCCACGCTTACTATCGCGTTCTTCAATCCATAAAACAATAATTTTATAATTTTATAAACTTTTTTACTGTACGGTAAAAAATTTCCAGTTTAATATATGTTAGTCTCAATATATTCAACTACTTCTGTGTTGAATTTTAAGAATATGTTGGAATTCCTTCGTATATTTTAGTGACTCAACGTCCAATAAATGTCCATTTCGTAGTGTATAAGTCATTGCTCTCATGCAATATTTGCAATTTTTTATAAACTATATCTCAATAACGGTACGGTGAAACGTTTCCTGATTTTGCATATGTATGCTTTGATACTTTTTCTAGTTGTCCACCAAAATTCATCGAATTCTCGGAACTTTGCATTTGCGTTAGAACTACCTTAAGGTATTGTCCGGATGATTAATTTTACAACGAGGAAATTCCAAACTTAATCTAACATACTTTCAGACTTTGATTAAGTCATATTTAGACTTAGATCAAGACATTTTATAGACTTGAATCAAGACAATTATAGACTTGAGGTGTTATTCTTCTTCCATCATGTCCATCTCCCGCTTGTATCAAGTCCAAGATTTTGAATTATTGTTTAGTAAGAATATCAATAGTTTTGACACCAGTCGATTTTAGATTTAATTCAAGTCTTTGGGTGGAGGGTATGAAATCATGTATAATTTGGGACTAAGTCTTCTAAATAATCTATAGAAATCCAGGATTTCTCAGAAAAAATCCGAGATTTCAGAAAAAAATCCACCGTTATTTTGTCTTGTTGAAAAAAAAAAGCGTTTTCATTGAAAAAGCGCCATTTTTCGGGTGTCAGTTCAATAATTCCGTTCCAACCATCCTGATTTTAGGTTTAGTCCCAGATTACAAATCTTACGAAGGGGAAAATGACCTGCAAAATTGGGAAACAAATTTTTTTTCAAAGATGATATTAGAGCAAAATAAAAGAAAACACGAAAATACGTCGCAAACTATACCGCCATTTTGTAAAATCCTGTTGATTTCATTATATATTTTTTTCATCATTTATATGTTAATAAACAGGGCGATAACCGTTGCTTAGCTCCTTTATATATCGTTCGTGAATGAATAAAAAAAGTTCTGAGCATAAAAAAAATGCAATTCAAAAAATCGTTTATTTTTTATTCCAACATTAAACTTTATCTTGATTCTTTCAGTATGATCCAAAAATTATTAAATAATTTAAAAGCAAACTATTCAATAAGGGAAACACAAAAGCAAAATGTTATTGCGAAATAATTTTACCTCCAAGATGAATGCAATCTCATAATAAGGAGTTTGCGTATATGGAAAATTGAAATGTAAAGTGAGAGGTAGTGTTCGATCAGAAGCATTTTTTCCAGCTGATTCTGAAATTCATAGGAAAAATTACAAGAATTATATAATCACTTATATACCAAAAAGAAATGTTAATATAAAAAAAATACAAATAAAATTAATCTCAGACATAAAATACCACAAACTTACCAACAATTGGTATGCTTATATACAACCATACAACACATTGACTAGTAAATATATGAGCAATGACAATTCTCATACTTTTACGATTGCATTCCTCCAATATATTCAAGTCTGCTGTTTCATATGTCTTTTTCCAAAATGTTCGTTCTATATGAGCATTTAAATTCACGACTTCACTTCTATTCAATGCGAATTTCAACAATTTAACAAGCTCAATAAAAATGGTAATAGTACCAGGTAAGTTATACGAAATTGCCTAGTGATTCCGTGAAGAGAAAAAAAATAGTTGGTTTAAATATTCACTTAATAGTCAACAGCAAATTCATTCATCATTGAAAATCATACATATAAATCACCCCATGAGTAGTAAAAATCAGCAATTTCAATTGCTAATCCGATTGTCACAGTTGAGATCGCGTATAATAATAAAATATCAGAAATAAATTGATCACGTGAACCTTCAACGGGCCACATTCCCATAAGACGCATAAAAAAGCGTAAAGTTCTGAGTGAAAAATGATTAGTAATATCCCTCATTGCTGCCATTATCTCTCTATATATTATTCTGAACCTTTTATACTGACATAAACTGTCAAAGTATTAATATAACTGTACTGATGTGAACAAAAATGACGTGTCTCTAGTCGCAAAAATCAAAAACATCAGTACGTAAAATCGATGTCAATTATTTTTCATGTATATTAATTCATCCGACATCAAAAAGAAGTAAAAGCTACAATGTGTCATTAACTGTAAGAAAATTAGTAGAGAAAATGTGGTAAATTAGAAGGGAAAAATAAAACGCTCGATATTGTAATTGATGCGTGAGTATAAGTGAATTGCAGTGGGTGGGATTGCATTGGAGACTATGTAAGTTAGGGTAACGACATTGTGAAGATTTGTCATGATCGAATAAGTTTATATTACAAAGTATTACATGTGAAATAATTTTGACATTGTGACGAAAATTTCTGTTGGTGCAAAGCACTTGATAATATGCTTTGCTTTTTCTAAATTAGTGAAACTTTTGCAAAATAAAAAAAAAATTACAATTCTTACAGACGCGTTATTGGTTAAAATTTTCATAATGAATGAAGGAAGAACGTCAGTATATTGAATTTTCCCTGAGTATTTTGAAAATTGATTAATATAACATTATAAATATTTTCAGAAAGCTGACGCGATTTGAAGTTTATTTGATGAATATTGTATGTGGATATTTATTAAATATGTCTTTGATAATGTTGGTGAGAAGTAGGATTTAATCCTATCCAAAAAAAAGCTTGGGGATAAAAAGAAAATGGTTGTTTTTTTACATTTATTGGATTTTACATTTTATGAAAACTATCAATTTTCACTCACAATATTAAAAAATATTGTGATAATAGTAAAACTATGAAATGAGTGATCGTAAATAATTGAAAATTTTTCCATCGCCATTATGTCACATATTGTCACAGTCTATATTTTCCATTGTTTTAAAAATTTTCAACTTCGAAATAAAATAATGAGAGGATATTCAATTATTCAGAGTGATCAATAGTAACATTCATAATTAGTGAAGGATTTATTTTTTAACTATATCTGTTGTCCGTTTGTTCGTCTCAAATAACTATATCTACAGAGAACCTGTTTGTCCTTCTGGAAATAAATCTTTGTAATTATGTGTTATCATAATATATTATTTAATATGAATTCAATCAATTTGTTTATTTTTCCTCTTTGTTGAAATTCATTCGATATCCATATTCAATTTTCGAAGTGAAAACTTCTTATGGCGCGTTATAAGGCATTTTTTCGAATAGGTGTAAACCACTGAACTCGCGTGATCGTGACCAAACTTGAAATCGTCTATATATATGGATATATTATAGAGTTACAGTCCATATAGCATGTATGTATGCATTGTTTAGCTCGCTCGTGATGTGATGAAGCGGCTGTGGTGCCTGCGCACTAACAATATTTCCCTTTCCACGCTGGAAATACATAGGCTGTGGGCGCTATGGCTATTGGGACCGTTCAAGCCGATGGTGGGGATTGAACGAACGAACGTGCACGTGGGGTGGAGAAATTTTGAACTTTTGTGAGCGAGATCATTACATTTCAGTACGTTATGACACTTGTCACAGACATTTTTTTTTTGAATTCAACCTCCGGTTGGTGGTTACTTTTGGGTTATGTAGCTTCATAAAGCATTCAAATTAAACACGGGATGGCGTGGCTGCATTTTTGCACGGTCCCAATATATACTTAGGCCGGGTAAACACCAGACGAACGAAGGCGAACGAACACTGGGGAAAGAATTCTTTCAGCTACTTTCGGTTAATGTGGACGTATTGACAAACACCGTCGAACATTTTTATTCGCGTTCGCCAGGGTTCGCTCGCCAGGCGGTACATGAAAAGAAAATTCGGCTGAATTTGTTCGGTCTATTTTCTAGTGTGGACGGCTTTACTGCGCAGCAAATCTACGTCATGCGTAAAAACATTAAGTGATCAATTTCATTTGTGATTTATCTATTTATTTAAATTTTATCAATTTATATCGAGAATATGTTTTCACTTCTGTCGGCAGTCCCGCGACTGCTCATCTGTTTATTTTTTATATCGTGTGCGTTGAAAAAATAATTTACGGTGCACCAAATAAATGACATTCCTTTCGAATGAATGTAAATTCTCGAAAATAAATATTTATTATAATGTATCAAATCTAATAATATTTTATCAGGTATAATATGTTGTCCTTCGCTAGCCCCAATCTACCCTTTTGGATTCACTTAGAAAGATTCATATTTTTATATCACTCATTCATTTGTCGTAATATCGTGAAGTAAGATATTGCTTTATTGAATACCTGTGAAATAAATAAAATATCATGAAATGAATTCTATTAAAAATAGTAGATTTGTTGCATAACTAAATGAATGAATATCATTTTACCGAAGTTAATGTTTGAAGTGTCATTGGAGTAAATTTTCCAACTGTGAGAATACATGGTTTGCGTGCTCTAGCAATAATTATTAATAAATATTGCCGACATTTTCTGCCTACTTTGCTATCAGGCAAACAGAACCACGATGCTCTGTAGGCTGCTTCAGCGATTTCTTGGCTTTCAGTCATTACTTCATGACATGGCCAAGCAAACAAAGAAAGTTGGACCATTGAAGCGATTAAAAATTGAAAACTCAGTAACATCCGTAATATTGAAGTATCCTCGCCCTTATGACAAATCAAAAAAAGAAACCTTGTAGTTAAATAATAGAAATTAAATTGCTTTTTTGTATAGTTTGTTGCTTACCAAAAGCAGCTGAAAACCACAGAACGACAGCAACAAAACGCTTCCTAAAGTTTGAGTTAACATTATTACATTAAAAAGATTCTCCACTCTGTTCATGTATAGGATAAGAATTTGATGGCGTTTGATGCAATCTCGGATGTGTTTACAATTCAAAGCAGTAACTTCGACAATTGATTTATCAACTTTGGTGGTTTCAGCATCATGAATGGAACGTTCTAATTGACGTTGAAGTATTTTGAATTGACCAGCTGCATAGAAATTTGTTATACCGAGAAACCCAGCAATAGTTGCTGCACAAATTCCAACACCCAACGTAGCAGCAGTCTGATAAAAATATAATCAATTACAATATAATCTCAAAATTATGACTTCAGAAATTTCTTCGAGAAATGACAGTTATTAATGGTACACAGAGAATTTTCGAATAAATATCACCCAGTAATTACCCATAGTAAACCTGGGACATAACAATATTTGATAGAAAATTATAAATTTTAAATTATTTTTTAATATGAACTGAAGTAAATACAACGCGAATTAAGAATATATTTTACTCCGCTATAGGGTAATTTTTCTATTAAATATTGTTATGTCCCAGACTTACTAGGGGTTACGGGTAATATTCACTCGAAAATTCTCTCAATGTACTATTAAATACAAAAATTGAATTTTACTATCGCATTTTCGAAAAGTACTATTCTTCTTGAAAGAATTCTGTTTGGTTCATATATAAATTCATAAAATTGTTGATTTGGCAAGCGAAAAGGTTGAAAGAATCCTAGCAAAAATGAATCTTAAAAAGGAAAAAATGACCTGCAAAGTTGGGAAACAAATGTTTTCCCAGAGATGATATTAGGACGAAATAGAACGAAAATATGAATATATGTCACAGACTGTTCCGCCATTTTGTAAAATTCTATAGGTTTCATAATATAATGTTTTTTCATTATTTATATATCAATGAATAATTAAAAAAAATCGTGTATTTTTTATTCCAACATGAAACTTTATATTGTTTCTTCAACTATGACCCAAGAATTATCAAATAATTTGAAAGCAAACTATTCAATATGAAAAACACAAAAAGCAAAATGTTCTTAGAAAATAATTTTACCTGCAAGATAAATAGAATCTCATAATAAGGAGTTTGCGTATATGGAAAATTGAAATGTAAAGCGAGAGGTAGTGTTCGATCAGAAACATTTTTTCCAACTGATTCTGAAATTCATATAAAAATTTTAAGAACTATACGCACTTATGTGCCAAAAAAAATGTCAATATTAAAAACTAAACTTATTCATCCAATAAAATGATGAGTTTACAATCAATTATAAGTAAAAAAAAATGAAACATAAAAATAAAAAGAATCTTAGACCTAAAATATCACAAACTTACCAACAATTGGTATGCTTACATACAACCATACAACACATTGGCTAAAAAATAAATGAGCAATGATTATCCTCATACTTTTGCGATTGCATTCTTCCAATATTTGTAAGTCTGCTGTTTCATATGTCATCTTCCAAAATGTGCGTTCTATATGAGCATTCAAATTCACGACTTCACTTCTATTCAATGTAAATTTTATTAATTTAACAAGCTCAATAAAAACTGTAATAGTACCAGGTAAGTTATACGAAATCGCCTAGTGATTCCATAAAGAGAGAAAAAAAAATATTTGATATAAATATCCACTCAATAGTAAACAACAAATTCATTCATCATTTGAAAATCATACTTGTAAATTGCCCCAGGAGTAGTAAAAGTCAATAAATTCAATTGTAAATGCAATTATCACAGTTGAAATCGTGTAAAATAATAGAATATTAGAAATAAATTGATCACGTGCATCTTCAACAGGCCACATTCCCATAAAACGCATAGAAAAACGTAAAGATCTTATTGAAACATGATCATTAATATCCCTCATTTCTCCCATTATTTCTCTATATATTGGTTTGAACTTTTTTTGCCAACATAAACCTCCAGCGTAATAATATAACCATACTGATGTGAAAAAATGATGAATCTCTATTCCCAGAAATAAATCAGTATGTAAAATCGATGTCAATTATTTTTCATGTATATTCATTCATCCGACATCAAAAAGAAGTAAAAGCTACAACGTGTCATTAACTGTAGGAAGATTAATAGATAATATGTGGTAAATTAGAAGGGAGAAATAAAACGCTCGATATTTTAATTAATATGTTCGTGTAGGCGAGCTGCAGTGGGTGGATTTCATTGAAGATTTTCCACGTTGAAGTATTGATGATGCTCAAGACTTTGCTGTCATCATTTTTGTGCGTGGTATGATCGAATGAGTTTAAACTATAAAGTTTTACGTGTAGAATAATCTTGATATTGCTAAGAAATTTTTTGTTGGTGCTAAGCACTTGATATGTTTTGCTTTTTTTAAATTAGTGAATAGTTTGCTAAAGAAGAAGTAAATTACGATTTTTCTAGACGTGCTGTTGATAAAATTTTTACATTGAATCAAGAAAGAGCGTCAGTATATTGAATTTTTTTGTGAGTATATTTTGACAATTGTGAAGTTAATATTACATTGTAAATATTTTCAATAGAATGCAAACGTAATTTGAAGTTGATTTGATGAATTTCGTTTGTGGATATTTAATGAATATGTCTTTGATAATGTTTGTGGGAATCAGGATTCAATCTTATTAAAAAAAAACTTCGAGAGAAATAGGAAGTGGTTGTTTTTACAAAAATTTTGATTTTTGTGAAAATTAATTCGATGACTTAGTATCTATTTTCAATACTAATACTAACATATAGAGTGATGATGATAATTTGTGTAGATACTTATTCTAGACAGACATTGAACATTATTAAGTATACCTATGTACATTAGAAATTTTCGATAGTTGAAAGATAAATATTATCCATCGTTAAGTTGCTTTCTTGATATGAAACAATTTAGAAATTAAGTTTACATCTGTTTTTATTTGTTTTTCAATGACAAATTTTATGATACAGATTGAAAATTCATTTTTGCTTTGTACGTCTATAAACTTGAATAGATTTGCTTTTCAAAATTATTTTTTTTTGAATTTCATTGACTATTATCTTTCTATAGTAATTCATAGATCTAAATCTGAATATTTATTCTCATGTCGTCTCATCCAATTGTCGTAGAATCATAAAATATGATAATGCTTTATTGAATACCTGGTGAATTAAAAGAAATCATTATTTAGTACATTTATTACAGAATAATGTAAGGTAAAAGCTTCGATACTCAATCAGGTCTGCTATTAAATCCATTTTTGCAATTTTCATGCGTGGAAATCCTAATAATGGAAATTTTTATAAAAAAAAATTATTCCTCAATTGAAACAGACTTGAATATTTTAAATTAGTGTATTTCATAAAAAATTATGATTATCATTAGATTAAATATTCTGAACCTTCCGTTTTGTCGTCCATTTTGACTTAAAAGTTCATTCACAGGGATTTTTTTTGTAATCGAGTCCTAGTACTATCAATTTTTCTCCTCAAAACATTAATATCAATTATTAATTAATTGGCTATCATAACGATTTGGATTGATTCAGTATCAATAACCATAAATGATAATTATTAATAGGACAAAATTCTAAGTTTGATAAATTAACTGATTTATAGAAATTTCCCAAGTCTCTTGTGCTGATGAAAAGGTGACGAATACCTGAGCTTTTACCTTCTTGATATTTTATAATAAAACGAATCAATTCACCGAAGAGAACGTTTGAACTGACATTGGCGTGAATTTACCAACTGTAAAAATACATGGTTTACGTGCTCTAGTAATAATAATCAGCAAAGATTGTCTGCATGTCCTGCCATCTTTGCTACGGGGTAAACAAAACCAGGATGCTCTGTATGCTGCTTCAGCCACTTCTTGGCTTTCAATCATTATTTCATGACATGGCCAAGCAAACAAATAAAGTTGAATCACCCCAGAAATTAAGAATTGAAGATTTTGCAGATTTCGTAAAATCTTGGTTTCGTTACCCTATAAATCAACGAGAAAAACGAATTCAAAGTATAAGTTATAATTCAATTTTTTGTTATATTTCTGCTATTACCAAGATTAATATAAAACCACAGAAGGATAGAAAAAAAATGCTTCCTACAGTTTGACAAAATAACATTATATTAAAAAGATTTTCTACTCTTCCTAAATATTGTAAAAGTAGTTGATGTTTCTTAATGCAGTCTCGAATATTCACGTGACTTCTTGTTAGTTTGGTAGCTGAATCAAATTTATTGATAGTTTTCATATTATTGATGGAACATTCTAAATGACGTTGAAGTATTTTGAATTGGCCAACTGAGAATGAATTTGTTGTACTGAGAAACCCAGCAAAAGTTGTGGCACTCAATCCAACACCTATTATACCAAGAGACTAGGACAAATGTGATTAGTTATTACGCGTTTCATCAACACAAAATTCAAGATTCATAAAAAATTCAAACTTTTTTCATAACTAATATACAGGGTGTGTCAAAAGTCCCGGGACGGCATGATAACTCGACGCGAATGCATTTTTGGAAAAAATATTTCAGATAAAATTTTTAGTGTTTTTCCTGGGCTATCACATAGTTACTGTGGATATGACCTTCACAGGCATATCAAGCTCAAAATTGTTTTAATAAATGGAAACCCTAATTTCTTATTTTGAAATCTTTCTGTGGATAAAAAAAAGTCAATTTTGTCTGAACCATTTTTCTCAATTATTGCAAGATGTTGCTGTAATCGTGAAAAGAGCCATAAAACATGAAAATTTCGAAAATATCACGTTTCCTCAGCAGTTATCCATTATTTGTTTATTAAGAGTGAGGGACATCGAAAATTTCATACTAGAATTCAATTGGTAAAAATTTCAGTTAACAAATGCTTCTACAAATGTTACGAAAAATATCGGTATTAAAAATTTCAATACTAAAATTAAATTCGTTCAAATTTGCTACAGAGCGATAATTGGAAAAATGTTTGAGACAAAATTCACGTATTTTTTTCTACAGAATGAGATTCCAAAATAAAAAATTAGGGTTTTCGTTTTAAAAAACAATTTTGAGCTTGATATGACTGTAAAGGTAATGTCCAAGGTCAAATCCAAAGTCACCATGAGATGGCCCAGGAAGAACACTAAAAACTTTGTCTGAAATATTTTTTCCGAAAATGCATTCGCACCGAGTTATTATGCCGTCCCGGGACTTTTGACACACCATGTATAATCATACCTGCAGAATATACGCAATCTCATAATAAGGAGTCTCTGTGTATGGAAAGTCAAAATGTAAATTGAGAGGTAACGTTCGATCAGAATTATTCTTCCCAACTGATTCTGAAATTCATATTGGAAGAAAAAAACAGGAATTAAATTACAAAAATTGCAAAATCATCTTCAGAAATGATTATTAACTAAGAAATTGTGAAGTTTGTAAACTTACCGAATATGGGAATAGTCACATACAACCACACAACACCTTGACAAATAATGAAATGAGTAATAATAATCTTCAAACTTTTGCGGTTGCATTCATAAAGAATATTCAAATCTGGCGTTTCATATGTCATCTTCCAGAATATATTCTCAGTGAAAGTATTCAAATTTATCACTTCATTTCTATTAAATACGAAGTTCATCAAGTTAACTATCTCAGCAAACACGCTGAGAGTAGTAGGTAAATTATGTGAAACTGCCTGAATATTTTATGAAAAAAGAAAAGCAAAAGTAGTACGAGTAAAAACCTGGAGGTCAACAACAAATTAATTTATCGTTGAAAATCATACATATAAATTACCCCAGGAGTAGTACAAATCAATAATTACAATCGTGAACCCTATTATCAGAGCAGATGTAATACAAAATAAATTCATATCAGATAAAAATTTATCACGTGGATCCTTAACCGGCCACATTCCCACAAGACGCATAGTCAAACGAAATATCTTCAATGAAAAACAATTATAAATACCGTTAGATTTTTGCATTGTTTACTAAGTATTTTTCACTTTTGTATGACAAGTTGAATTCCGAACTTAACATAACTCTACTGATGCAAGAAAAAAAAAATGAAAAGAGCGTTGAAATAATAAAAAAGTCTCTTTCATCTCTTCTTATGCATTTTTAATCATTAAATTGTACAGTGAATGTAAAATCGATATTTTTTTAAATAGGAGAAATAACCTGTAAGGTGTCATTATCCGTAAGGGAGTGAGAGTAGACAAGTTGAGGTAAATTACAAGGGAGAAAAAAAAACTCTAGGCTCAAGCCTCAATGTATAATTAATATGCAGTTGGGGTTGGATTTACAGCGAGTGGATTTTACTCGTCAGTGAATTGAGAGTTTACTGATAAACTATGTTCGAATTTATTATACACTGCACCAAAAAAAACAAAAAAAAAGTCTTAAATTAAGCCGCGATTCAGATATGACACAAATAGTCTTGATACAAGTCTGAAATATGCTTGACTCAAGACATTACACATGTCTTGAGTTAAATCAGTCGCAAAAAGGGGTAAGTCGAAAGTAAATTTGATTCAAGTCGTTCCTTTGAGTCTTAATTCAAGTTGTTTTTAGTCTTGATCCAAAACTTCTAAAATCTTGATTGAATATTTTTTTACGCTTGATTAAAATTTTTTTTAATTTTCAATGGGGCATTCATGAAATTATATTTACACACTATTTTCTAAAAATAGAAATAAAAAACAGAAAATAGATAGTTCAAAAAATGAGTATAAGCTGTTATTATGTGATATTCATTACATGAATTGAATAATAACATGAAAACGACGCAGAACAATAATTTTATACTTTTTGTATGGACTGTACGTTAGAGTGTGCCATTTTTGGGCGCACTCTTTTTTTTTCATTAAAAATCGGGCTGAAAACTTACTGGTCGATAAAAAAACAAGCCTGTTTGAAGCGGAGCTCTTAATTTTAATATTTAAAGGTGGCTCTTCGTAATTTTCGTTTTTCAAATTAGATAACATGGGAAAAAAATTTTTTTCTTATGTTATTTAAATGTGCACATTTACGTGTGAATTAAGACACTTTTAAACAAATTAATTTATCAATTGAACAATAAAACTGGAATTTAATTTAATTTCAATATTGGCTTAAGGTATTGTCCGAATGATTAATTTTACAGCGAGAAAATTCCAAATTTAAACTAAGACATTTTCGGACTTGGATTAAGTCATATTTAGACTTGGATCAAGACACTTCGTACACTTGGATCAAGAAATTTGTAGGCTTGAAGTGTTATTCTTCCATCAAGTCGATTTTCCGCTCGTATCAAGTCCAAGATTTTGATTATTTGTAAGAATATCAATAGTATTGGCACAAGTCGATTTTAGACTTGAATCAAGTCGCTGAGACTTTTTTTTTGATAGAGACTATTTATTTCTCTTTATCAATATCGATATCAAAATAGTGCGTTTTTACTCATAGTTCTTCTTATATTTTCGAACAAATATTCATTTGGTTTCACACAAGCTTGAGGATAGATGTCAATGATGAATCGGAGTGACTTTGGTAATTTTCATTTTTTATTCTTGTATTTTTAACAAAAGATAGTATCTGTTTCCCGTCCTTCCAAATCACCAAATTACAAAATCTAAAGATTTGTGAATAGGAAATCGTATTAAGACGATCAATAAATTGTTACATTTTTTTTTGTTCAATTAGAAACCGAATTTTCACATTCGATCTCGTCGTACTGATTTTACACCATGTACCAACTGAATTTTTCACCACATATATTAGCACCATTCACTTATTTACATACAATTAATTTATTTATTGTTTATTACGTTTATGATACATTCAAAAATAATTTCTTATAAGAATCGTTGTTATAAAATATGTATACCATTTATCAGATCTGAATCTGTATATTTACTTTTATGTTGGTTCATCCAAACGTCGTAAAATCATGAAATAAGATATCGCTTTATTGAATACCTGGTGAATTGAAAAATTCATTATTCGCTGTATTTATTAATAAGTATATGACGAAAAAGCCTCGGTACTCGATCATGCCCTAATATTCAATCAATTCTGCTATTAAATATATTTTAGGCGAGTGCCTCAAAAAACGACGTTTTAGGGACTAAAAAACCCCCTTAAAATGATACTTTCTTCTACACTTTTTTTACTTCACGACCGCATTTATTCCACTTAATAGTTTACATTTTACCTTTAGTTCAAACGCTATGATACTGGCAGAAGCAACGTTTGTTATTGAACTGTGTAGCAACGCAACCTTTTATTTTATTTACCCATAAAACAAAAGACAAAGTTGCGTGATCCCAGCGTATGCTATATACCTATATTATACTATAATATATATAGGTGTACAGCGTCGTACATTTTCATTAATTTTGTCATTTTAGGGACTATTTAATCCCTTAAACATCATTTTTAAGGCACTCACCTAAGAAATATTGTATGTATCAGTGCCGAGTGATCATTTTTAACCTCATCCGAAATATGCTGGGCCTCGGCTACGCCTCGGCCACATATTTCATATTTAGCCAAAAATGATCAACTTCTCA